>OZ012737.1:612751190-613351190 GCA_963859935.3 Lathyrus sativus
TCTAAAATCATCTCTCAAGCAATAGACTTTGAGGAAGATGGTGTTACTGTTGAGATCTATAGACATAGCAACAAATTTGAAAATCATATGCACAGCATCTATGAAAGTAAAGGCCATGCTGAAAGTCCTTCTACTCTTACTCATATTGCAAAAGTCGGGTACTAAATTATGGAGACCAATCTAAGGCCTGGAGAAAAGGGGATTGGATGGATTTCTTCTGATGACAAACACTTCATTCTATTCCTGTTCTCCAAAACTAAGATCAATATGCCTATGTCTATGTTCAATTATCTGAACAAAGAGATACTTACATCTCGTGATGAATTATCTTTTCTCATTCCTTTTAGTAGGGTTCTTTCTATGAATCTTATTCAATAAGGTGTTGTTACTCATGTACAGCAAGCTGGTTTGATTTATAAACTTGTTCCTGGCTGGTGTTCAGCTCTGAATTGTTCAGAAACCATTATTAGTCGCGGAAGCTCTTTCTTCTTTTGCCTTTTTGATTGATGACAAAGGGGGAGAATCGATTAAGTATTCTTCTAGAATAATTTTGGATCTGGATGAGGTTAGTGATCCTATTTAGGGGGAGATTAACAACCTTACCCTTGGAGTGGATTCATTATTCTATGTAGGGGGCTTACATGAAGGTTGAGAAAAACACAAGAAAGGGGGTTTGAATTGGGTTTTACAAATTTTTCAATATAATTTGTAACACACACACACACGCGTGCGCGCACACGCAAACAAAGGTATGAACCATAGAAAGAAAGAACATGATTGGTTTATCTTGGTTCACTGTTAACGAAGCTAATCCAGTTCACCCGCCAAGGTGATTTTGCCTTATCACAAGGACTTAATCCACTAATCTTTGACAAGATTAAAACAACCTCTAAGTCATCAACAACTTAGCCCTTTCAAGTTTACTGACTACTTAGTCACTCAAGAAAAAATTACAACCAACCTCTAAGTTGTTCAACAACAATGTAGCCCTCTCGAGTCTACTGACTAACACACTTAGTCACTTAAGGAAGATCAATTAAAAAGTGTTACAAGAATATTTACAATAGTGCTTCTTAATAAGAAGTTTGAAACAAATTTAAGAACAATATTTCTACACAAATATGAGCAGCAACTCTTTGTATTTTGAGATTCTTTAACAGAGTACGTACTTTAGCGTTTTTTACTTGTGAATCATTGTAGTTTGCAATACATTATAGTCTTCTATTTATAACCTTAAGATATATACATTGAAGGATAAGAATGTCTTTGAGCTAGGCTAGTTGTCTTCAACGGTAGAATCCTTGGAGAGAAGAAGTAGTAAAAGCTTAGAAAGCTTTCTGGTCAATTCTGAGCAAAATCTATGTTTTAGACTTTTTTAGGAAAGAGTCGTTTGTACGAATTCTTGGCCTTCACATTTTACTTTGGACTTTGAGCTTTGATCCTTATCATGTATTTTGAACTTCAATGTTGATCAGAGTCTTTAAAATCTTTTCTTTAGAAACAAACGCTTTCTTGAAGAGCATATATTTTCTTCTTTAGAAACTCTAGTATCTATCAGAATCTTGTCGAATTGTGCTAGAACTTGATTCCAGTGAGAATTGTATATCTGCGCACTTAAGATAGAATTAGAGTACCAAATTGTTATATATAAAATATATGCATTGTTATCATCAAAACTTTATATACAATGTTAGAACAAAGATCTTGTTCTAACATTATAAACCTCACCTCTTAGACTTCACAGATAGGACTCAGGGGGAGCTTACAAACCTCACCTCTAAGATTGTTTGACACAGGGGGAGCTTACAAACCTCAGACCCTGAAATTTGTTAAGTAATTAATCTACTGCTTATTTTTTTTAAATACTAAAAGTTGTCATCATAAAAAAGGGGGAGATTGTTGAGACAAGTTTAGTTCATACCATGTATCCTCTAAGGTTTTGATGATAACATATTATTTGAAAAATAGCTAGGATTTATAACTAGCTGGTTCATGTGTGCCAAATTATTTTTAGTTGATGAAACTGTATGTGACACAGAAGTAGCTTTGGTTCATTTCTGATTATACACTCGTGAGAGAGTCTGATCAGAAAGCAGTTGCTATTACACTCCAGAATAAGAAGCATTTTATGGTTGCCTCTGAGACTGAGTAGTGTCAACTCAGTTCTGCTAACACGAGACTCGGGATATATTGACATTATCTTTAACAAATAGTGTTGTACTTGAATCATAGATGAGTCCTCTGGACAAAAGCCTTGTTCTGTGGATAATTCGTTGACTGGAAGTTCCAACATCTGCTTTATTGGAAAAGAAGATGTACTAAAAGATTTGAGCTAATTATAGCCGTTGTGGATGCTTCAACGGCTATATTTCTTCAGCTGTAAAAGGAGAAGAAGATTTGAAGATCAACTTAAGAAATAACCATGAAACTACAACTGAGAAATACACGCACTACATATTAGAAGCAAAATCTCTTAAGAGTTCTTATTCTTGTATAGCTTAAGAATCCTTTGTAAAAGTGTGTTGTATTATATGTGAACACCTCGATTGTTAATCAATTGTTGTTGTAAGTTATTTGATGACTCGACTTTGTATCGTACTTTTTGATTCATTTCACGAATTTTTATCTGTTGCTTTATCGAGTCATTGTCGTTTTAGTTGTTGATCACTTATGTTTTCTTCTGTTTTTACTTGATAGGTGTTATATCGGCAACATAGAAGAAAAAGATTGAAAGTTGAGCTAAGCAATGAAGAAAACCCACCAAAAAGTGAAGTTCTGGCCTCCTCAGGGCAATGGCGCTCGCCATGGCTTGAGGAAGGCGGTCACCGTGCAAGAAAAGGAGGGAATTCCAGTTTGAATCAAATGGCGGTCGCCATTCAGCATGGGAGCAGTTTTTGCAGAGCAATTTTGGCAGTTCTGATGGTTTTTGAATTTAAACCTCCTGGAACCCGCCCATCTCTATATATAGACCCTTGTAGGTCAGCTTTTGTATCCAAGAAACCGTGCGAAAGCGCTGCAGAAAATTCCTCGGACTTAGCCACATATTCACTTATCAAAGCAGTAATTGCTCATATTGAGTGATTGTTGCACTGTTGTATTGCTTATTTCTATTGGTGATTGTACACTTGGATCAATATTGAAATTCATTTGAATTCGTTTTTATTTCGGTTTATCTCAGGTTATTTAAATTTATGCTTCCTGCATTTTCAAGTATGTATTCCTTGTAATTATGTGTGTTTTAATTTACAACATGTTTAGTATGGTAAATTTAAAGATAAATATGTGCGAGTAATTTCGTCAGATTTCGTAGATTGAGGACCGTCGCTTTGACGGGACTCTGTAGAACCCATCGGTGTTTAACTTAATCATTTTAATTCTGGTTCTGGTATCTAACTTGAATTTAGGTAGTCTTGTCATGAGAGCGGGAGGATGGTTAACAGAGTCTTGTCACGAGAGTGAGAAACGCGCCAAGGTGTGTCTAATAGAGCGAGAGTTTGAGGTGATCGCGGGATAGTAGATACCAAACACTGAGCCTGAACACAGCGAGAGCGCTTTAGGTTTCAGTTAGGCTTTGTTAGTTTTCAAAGTGTGCTTTTTAACTACCAAGCGAGCGAGAGCAAAATCTTGGGGTTACCAGGTGTGGTTGGGTCAATAGCGCGAGAGTGTGAGATCGAATCTTTAAACCAGCTTTACTTACAGAATAACTTTGAGACCTTTGTTAACACCCGGGAGCTACGGAGTCCCTTAGGAGCACGTAGATCATTCTTCGGACCCGTTTCTTTATCTTTTTCAAATCCCGTTATAATTGAGCTCCTTTTACCGCAAAAAAAATCAAGCCTTAGCTTTGCACCTCAACAATTGATCACTCTAGGTTGATTATTAGTCCTTGTGGGTTCGACAATCTTTTGAAACTACGCGATAAACTATATACTTGCAGTAGTAATCCGACCAATACGCAAGTTCGCGATCAAGTTTTTGGCACCATTGTCGGGGATTAATTTAGTCAATATTATGATAAATCAATTCCATAGTATAGACTAAGGCAATTTGTTTTATTTTCCTTTTAGATTAGTCGATTGTATGTCAGACACTCGCTCACGAGTCGAAGAGTTGGAACAACCAATCAATGAAATCGAACGTTACACACTTCTGAGACATCGAATCAACGACTTCCTTTAGAGACATAACATCCCAGAACCTATTATTCCTTATTCAGATTCGGAAACCGAATCAAAACCAGAATAAAACATGGCCGAAGGACCGAGAGACCATCCTCTAAAGTATTACGTTGTTCCATCACAAGAAGAGCTACACAATAGCATTGCTGCCCCAGCTATTAACCGTAATGATTTCGAGCTAAAACCTTCGCTAATTTTAGCAGTACAACAAAACCAATTCTCAGGTAATGCTACGGATGATCTGAGCCTTCATTTGTCAATATTTGTGCAATATGCTGCCATTGTAAAAGCCAATAGAGTTAGTCAAGAAGCAATCATACTAAGACTTTTTTCGTTCTCATTAAGGGATAGAGCTAGAGCTTGGCTCCAGTCTCTACCATCCCATTCAGTGACGACATAGGACGAGTTGAAGAAAGTCTTCTTAGCCAGATATTTCCCACCAAACAAGACAGCTATGATGAGAGCTTAAATCAACGGATTTAAGTAAAAAGACAATGAATCCTTATTTGATGCTTGGGAGAGGTACAAGGACATGTTATGGATATGCCCACACCATGGACTTGAAGAATGAATGATAATACATACCTTTTATGGCGGGCTATTGTACAACACCAAAATGAACCTATGTGTAGCCGCATGAGGATCTCTAATGGATAAATCATATGCAGAAGCTTATGAACTCATAGAGACTATGGCTCAAAACCATTTCCAATGAGAAGGTGAACGCGCTGGTGTAGAGAGACCAACTCTGAAAGGGGGAATGCATGAAGTCAACGGTATAGACCAAGTCAATGCTAAAGTGGGTGCGCTTGCTCAAAAGATCGAACGTTTAGCAATAGCACCACCAACGGCTACCACAGCTGCGGTAACTCCAAATTGTGAAATTTGTGGAAACCTTGGGCATACAAACGATAAATGTCAAGTGTTGGCTAGTACTCCAACCGACCAAGTGAATTACGCTCAAGGGAACCCATATTCAAACACCTACAATCTTGGCTGGAGAAATCACCCAAACTTTTTGTATAAGAATAACAATGTTTTACATCCACCAAACCAACCACAGGTTGTTCCACCCGGATTTCAGAAAGGAGCGCAATCCACTCCACCATAGCCACCTAGGAAATCCTGATGGAAAACTTTATGAATGCTCAAGCCTATCAAAACAAGGATTTTGCAAATCAAAATGCTCACACAAGCGAACTGATGAAACAATTGTCAAGCAAGCTTGATGTTGTGGCTACTCATAACAAAATGTTGGAAACTCAAATCACTCAAGTAGCCCAACAACAATCAACTATAGCAGCCCTGGCTGGAGCATTTCCTAGCCAACCACAACCAAATCTAAAAGGTCATGCTAACGCTATTACTTTGCAAAGAGGAACAGAATACGATGGACCCGTCGATTTGAGAATCCAAAATTTAGCCATGCACCGGAATGTGCGAAAGGAAATCGTGAAGGGAGAAGAACCAAATACGGAGAAGGAAAATGAAAGCGAAGAGGCCGTAGAGCAAAAAAACACCTTATATGCCTCCGCTGCCATACAAACCCATATACCTTATCCTCAAAGACTAGCTAAATCCAAAAACGAAGGATAATTCAAGAAATTTTTAGAGCTTCTAAAGAAATTGAATGTAACCATACCGTTCTCATAAGCTATTACGCAAATGCCTTCATATGCTAAATTTCTCAAAGAGATCCTGTCAAATAAGAAAAAGCTACAAGACAACGAAACCATTATGCTCACTGTCGAGTGTAATGCTATACTTCAAAATAACATGCCTCTTAAGCTAAAAGATCCAGGTAGCTTTTCCATACCTTGCGTAATCGGAAAGTTTGTCATAGATAAAGCATTATGTGATCTAGGAGCTAGTGTTAGTCTAATGCCCTTATCCACATGTAAAAAACTCGACTTGGGAGAACTTAGGTCGACGAAAATGTCTCTACAACTAGCAGACCGCTCGGTTAAGTATCCAGTAGGTATGCTAGAAAATGTGTCAGTTCGCATAGGTCAGTTCTATATACCGACAGATTTCGTGATAATGGACATTAAGGAAGATTCTAATATACCAATCATCTTAGGTAGACCATTCTTAGCAACAACTAGAGCTATAATAGATGTGAAGAAAGGAAAATTAACCTTCGAGGTAGGGGAAGAAAAAATTGAATTCAACTTAGCCCAATTCCTAAAAGCCCCGGTTTTAGATGATACATGCTGCTCTCTAGACGTTATCAATGAATGCGTGAATGAAATGGAGAAGGAACCAACAAGATACACATAAGTACTAAAGATTCCAGCCCCTCCAATATCCAAGGATGATAATTGGCGTGAGCCATATGAAGATGACAGTCTAAGAGAATACCTAACACTCACACCCGATCCAATGCCATGCCCTAAGAAACCATCTGTGGAACTTAAAACATTACCCAAGAGTTGAGATATGAATTCCTAGATACTGAACTTAAAAAACCCGTGATAGTTAATGCCAATTTGGGACAATTAAAAATAGAGAGACTATTGGAAGTCTTAAGGAAATATCCCTCAGCTTTTGGATACAACATCTCTGATCTAAAAGGGATAAGTCCCTCTATATGTATGCATCACATTATGATGAAGGAAGATTGTAAGACGTCTAGAGAACATCAAAGACGATCGAACCCTATCTTAGGAGATGTAGTCAAGAAAGAAGTGCAAAAGCTATTGGAAGCAGGAATCATATACCCGATATCTGACAGTAAATGGGTAAGCCCAATACATGTCGTACCAAAGAAGGGTGGTGTTACGGTTGTGACTAACAAAAAGGGCGAGTCCGTGGAAAAAAGAACTCAAACTGGATGGAGGATGTGTATAGATTATAGGAAGCTGAATAAGGCTACTAGAAAAGATCATTTTCCTTTACCCTTCATAGACCAGATGCTTGAACGGCTAGCCAAACATTCACATTTCTATTACTTAGACGGGTACTCAGGATTCTTTCAAATACCTATCCATCCTGATGACTAGGAAAATACTACATTTACTTTCCCCTATGGCACATATGCATATCGGCGAATGTCGTTCGGACTGTGTAATGCTCCCGCGACATTTCAAAGATGCATGATGTTGATCTTTGCAGATTTCATTGACGACATAATGGAAGTGTTCATGGATAATTTCTCTGTGTGTGGGGGAAGTTTTGAACACTGTCTGTCAAACCTTGAGATGGTACTTGAATGATGCGTTAAGGTGAACCTTGTGTTGAATTGGGAGAAATGTCATTTTATGGTGCGATAGGGAATAGTCTTTGGACATGTAGTATCCGATAGAGGTAATGAAGTAGACAAATAAAAGATAGAAGTCATAGAAAATATTTGACCTCCCTAAACAGTTAGAGAAGTGCAAAGATCTTTAGGACACGCCGGTTTTTACCGACGATTTATTAAAGACTTCTCTAAGATTACAAAGCCTCTGACTAGACTACTAATGAAAGAAGTCAAATTCATATTCGATGAAGAATGCTTGGGAGCATTTGAGCATCTGAAGAGTGCTCTTATTACCGCACCCATCATGCAACCACCTAATTGGAGTCTACCGTTTGAAATAATGTGTGACGCTAGTGATTATGCTGTAGGCACTGTCTTAGGACAAAGAAAGGACAAAAAGCTTCATGCTATTTACTATGCAAGTAGAACCCTGGACAACACACAGATGAACTACGCAACCACAGAAAAGGAACTCCTGGTCGTTGTATTTGCTCTAGATAAATTTCGTTCATATCTAGTAGAAGCAAAAATCGTTATCTATACCGCTCATGCCGCGATTAGGTACGTAATGACTAAGAAGGATCACAAACCAAGACTCTTGAGATGGATCTTGCTTTTGAAAGAATTCTATTTGGAAATTAAGGATAAGAAAGACACAGAGAACGTGGTAGCAAACCATCTCTCTAGGATTGAGGGTCTGGAACCCGAAGAAGTGCCTATAGACGATGCATTCCCTTACGACAGACTAGTAGCCCAATTGGAAAACAAAGGAGACACTATAGAACATTCCTTGCTATTTAACGATGCAAAACATATGAAGTAGTATAAGCAATCTGTACTAAAACCACGCTGTCATGGTATGCTGACTTTGTTAACTACCTAGCAGCCAAAGTGCTTCCACCGAATCTAACATACCAATAGAGGAAGAAGTTTTTCCATGACCTCAAACACTACTATTGGGATGAACCCCTACTATTTAAGAGAGGCACCAATGGAATATTTTGTCGATGTGTCCCTGAATCGGAAGTAGCGGATGTCATATCCCACTGCCATGCCACAACATATGGAGGACATGCCAGTATGTTAAAAACATGCGTGAAGATATTACAATCTGGCCTCTTTTGGCCAAGCCTTTGGAAGGACGTCCAGATCGCTATTATGAACTGTGACCGGTGTCAACGTACTGGGAACATTTCAAGACGCAATGAGATGCCGTAAAATGGAATCTTAGAAGTTGAAGTCTTTGATGTATGGGGCGTTGATTGCATGGGACCTTTTCTATCTTCCTTTGGAAACAAATACATACTTGTAGTAGTTGATTACGTATCAAAGTGGATCGAGGCGATAGCCTCTCCTATTAATGATGCACGAGTGTTGGTCAAACTTTTCAAAAACATAAGCTTTCCCAGATTCGGTGTACCAAGAATTGTCATTAGTGATGGCAGTTTCCATTTCATTTCAAATGTCTTCGAGAAACTATTTCTTAAATACGGAGTAAGACACCGAGTAGCGACACCCTGTCACCCTCAAACAAGCGAACAAGTGGAGGTGTCAAGGGAGATCAAGAAAATTTTAGGAAAAAACAGTTGCAATCTCTAGGAAAGATTGGTCTACTAAACATCATGAAGCTCTGTGAGTTTATAGAATAGCTTACAAGACCCCTAGAGGAACCACACTATACAAGCTGGTTTATGGAAAATCATGCCATTTACCCGTGGAACTTGAGCACAAAGCTTATTGGGCCATTAAGACCCTGAATATGAATTATAAGGGAGCCGGCGAGAAAAGGATTCTGGATATCCATGAACTAGAGGAACTAAGACTAGATGCATATGAAAATGCCCGAATATATAAAGAAAGAGCCAAGAAATGGCATGATAAAAGGATAGCGAAGAAGGAGTTTAATGAAGGAGATATAGTTCTTCTATTTAACTCTAGAATTAAACTTTTTCCTGGAAAACTACGTTCTAGGTGGTCCGGTTCTTTTGAAGTTACAAAAGTCCTACAGAGTGGAGCAGTTGAAATTAAGGAAAGTCGAATGATACATTCATCGTGAACGGCCAAAGACTCAAGCAATACCATTCAATAGAAAACAAGGAATTATGCACGTACTACAGGTTGGAAGAGCCTCTCGCTCTTCCTGACTAATGACGCCTTTTTCAGATCTAATGTCGAGCTTTTGACATTAAACAGAGCGCTGTGTGGGAGCTAAACCACGATCTTTAGTTCTTGCTATTTATTTTGTTAGTTTTAGGACATTGTATGCATGATTAGTATAGAATTTATCTCTTATGTGTTCCAATGTTGTCGCTATTATTATTTTACCATTAGTATCTCTATCTTAATTATACTAACGCGTAGTAATATTATTTCCCTAATAGTGTATTATTTTCTTTGGATCTCCAGGATAAACCTCTCTAGGATACCTTTGACTTGAGACCATGCAGACATTCGAGAACCATATTGTCACCTTCAGGAATAATGTCCAGAGACGTCGATTTGAGGCTTTGTCTCAAAGAGATTTTGGTCTGTCCATCTACCCTGATAGCTCTGCTATGCAAACCTTTAGTATCTGGGACAACGTTTTTTACCTTATGAACTAAATAGGTTGGACCCACTTTGCCTTAGAAAAGAAATTCAGCACCTATTGTAACCTGACTTTAGAGTTCCTCAGCTCTCTTTACTTCGATCCCAACCGTGGTTTCGAATTTGGCCGTGGACTGGCTACTTTCAGGTTGTTTAGAAACAAGTATAGGTTCACACATCATGAGTTTGCTAACTTGTTAGGTTTCCCTAATGAGCCCGAAGTTGTAACCAAAACTCTTGTTGATGCCTTTACTAGTTTTGATCTTCGATAATTCTGGGGTACCTTATCTGGAAACGGTAATGCGGAACCCGGTGCTATGTTCTCTGAGAGGATCCAAAACCCAGGATGGAGATATTTTCATAAGATTATTGCTCACACTTTCTTTGGTAAGGAAGAGAACATCACCTCTGTGTCTAGGGATGAGTTGTATATCATGCTTTGTGTATCCCAAGGAAAACCTGTCAATGCTGGCCCATTCCTGCTTGCAAATTTTAGTCGTCTTGCTCGTGATTCTTTTGAGGCGGCCTTAATAGGTGGGTTGGTGACGATGATTGCTGATGCAATTAGAATGAGGTATCATCTAAATCGTTCCTTTGCTTTCAGTGGCGTCCGTTTGATGGACATTAACTTTTGTTTCAATCGACGCGTAATTGCAAATCTTGGCCCTGTTGAATTTGAGTTGCTTATCGATAATGATGTAGTTCATACCTTTACCCTGCCTAACCATGAAAAAACAAGTGCGTACAACAAGAATAATTGGCTCTATGACTTGGAGGTCTCCATAGAGTTTCTGACTCCACCTGACTCTCCCCAAGCTTTCGAGAACCGTGATACTATTATGTCTGCATCCGGCACTCAAAGTTTCGAGATTAATCCCGTTGATCCAACTATCAATGTAGTTGCCGCTATTAATTGCATCCAATCTGAATTGGATTTCGTTCAGAATGAGATCTCGTCCCTCAAAATCGATTTCATTGGACTTATGGATGTTGTCCATGAGGAGTTGGACCATTTGCTCCAGATGGTCTATTCCCCTGCACAACACCTTAGATGAATGCCAAGATGCATCTTTTTTCCCTGTTTTTCTTAGGATAGTTTATTTCTCTATATAGTATTTCCCATTCCTGTATTTTCTGTACTGTTGATTTGCACTCCACTGTATACCGTCGAAATGCCGACGCAGAGTTGTAATGTACTTCAGTTTCGTTTAATGCAATTTTATTTTAAGTAATTCTATTTTAAGTGTTCTAAAGCCCTATATAATTCCTTTTAGTGTAGCATTTCATTGGTTGTAAAAGAAAACAAGAAAACACCACAAATTTGCAAACAGAACAGCATTCTACCAAGCCCAGAATCAAAACTCGTGTTGGCAAATGGCGGTCGCCATAAGCCTAACGGCGCTCGCCATTTGGTCCCTGGGACAAAATTGTTTTAAATTTTTTTAAAATATGCTTTGCCTCTTCATTTTTCCATTCTTATCACCCTTGCATGTTTCCTTTGCATATTAACCACCCCACAAACTCCTCATCATCCCACATTAACTTCTAACCATCCAACTTCATATTCAATCCCTATTTAAACCCACTGAACTTCACACTTTCCATCATCCCTCTCAAACCATTTTCCATTTTCCACCCATCTTAGAAACCAAAAAATGGAAGCCAACCAAGAAATCAACTACATGGGCATTGAGTTCCCCGAAGGAGTGCTCAGAAACACCATGCGCACAAACTTTCACAGAATCTCCAGGCGACCTGTCTATGTGACAAGGTTCCTTGACCCGGAAGCTCTTCGCAACTTGGGTCTCTACCAAAGCGTCTCTTGGATGCTCAAGAACCTCGGTATGACTCATTTCTGCTCCATGTTTAATGCTTCTCCCGTTAGGCTTACTTATGAATTTCTTAGTTCGCTCTGGTATGTCCATGACCTTTCTCGCGCCACCGGAACCATTCATTTCAGACTGTTTAATATCGATTATTCACTAACTCATGAGCAGATAGTGGAATATTTTGGTGTTCCCGCCAACGAGGGATCTGCTACTCAAGCACCTCTAGAAAGTGACTGGGAGAATGGAGCTTTTCAGTTTTGGAATCAAATTACCAACACCACAACCACCAAATGGGAAGGCTTAAAGGTCACAACCCATCCATCTGATACTTACACCGTATCCTCGCTTCCACCATCTTTGGACGTGAGAACCCTGGCAATGTGAACTCAAAAGATCTATTTTTTATTCATTATGCTCTCCTCCAAACCCCTGTGAACCCCACACCATTCCTCATATCCCATCTTATCAGTGTATCAAATAAAACTAGTGGTCCCATATGCATTGGTGGTATTGTCACTGCTATAGCCTGCTCTTTAGACTTAGAGGCCGATGTAGAAATTGATGATAGTATACCATGCCTCTACGTCGATATTGACTTTTATCATAATATGCGGCTTGTCAAAGTTTGCCTAGTGGTAAGTATCACATTATGGTTCGTACCATTGAGTTCTGAGGTCTCTCTTTACCTTGTTCTGAGCGTATCGATGTGTCTCAATGCACTAATTCGTTGATTAACTTAGGTGCGCCAGATTTAGAGGAGGAAAACGTAGAGAGGCAATATCTTGAGGTTGCGAGACAGCCTTTCGGTCGGCCCCGTACTCGTAGACACACCACCGACACACCTAGTTCTAGCTCCCAAGAACACACTACACCTTTTTCTGATTTTGCAGGTATTTGCTCATCGTTGGATGACATCTTATCGGAGCTCAGAAAGTAGAGAGAGGGACGCCGAGCATGACACAATGATGCAAGAGATGCAGAGGCGCCAATATGAGTTTATGGGTAGAACCGAGTTGGAATTGAGAGACATTGTCTCTGAGATGGCATGCTTGCACGGAGAGTTAACTTGTATTGCAGACTGTGTCCAGCATGTCCCACAGAACAACCCAGCTATCAGACAGGACAGACACCATCATGGAGGACGTGGGCGCCACCACTAACTTCTTTAGGTTCCATCGCTCTTTCTTTCACCTTAGACTAGGCCATTGAGGATAATGTCTAGTTTAAGTGTGGGGGAGGAGCCATTTACTACTTTTACTTACTTTCTGTCATTTCCAATTTTCTAGTTTTAGTTGTTTCTTTTTTCGAGTCATATGCGCGTTTGAGTCAATAATTGCTTTACATTTTTCATATTGTTTGTTAGCTCCCCTATTTTGACCATAATTTAAATTTTGACTCATGGCACGACACTCTGAAAGTATATAGATTGCTTAGGCTGTGTTAGATAGACTTGGGAATGTTTTGAAAATATTGGTATCGTTCCTACACATTAGATTCCCTAAGTATGTGATATTGATTTAAATAGACCTTATGCCTAGTTTCTTAGAAGTAGCCTCTTGATTAGTTTATACTAGCAGCCAGTACCATTCTTGTGTACAAACTAAGTAACGAACTGATGCAAATATGTGTTGATCTCAAAAAAAATTGAATAATGTGTTTTATGTAGAAAACAAATGAAAGATATGATCCCGCTAAGTTAGGTGGTCCTCACCTGGCCGTTTAGCCTAAAGGTTCGGACTCTTGAAATTTGTAAGCAAAAGAAAACATAATGTGCGAAAAAGAAGGGAAAATTTTTTGAATGTAGAGATCATATAACACAAACAGGTTCGCTTACCATGTAAGTGCAAGGGATAACGGGTTTAATATGATTGTGCGAGAATGAAAAAGAGGTGAAATAGGATGAAGGATATAGGTCTGGTCATAATTTCATGATTTGAATTGGTGTTGCATAGGAAGGGAGTATTTGTCCGCAAATGTGGAGATGTGTCGTTACGATATCCTTGTTTTCACTATTTAGTATCTATCGATCGAACATTAGCCTAGCAGCCGTGTATGATTAGAGTTTCGTTGTTCCAATATTTCAAACCATGCTTACCTTCCATTTACCATGTTGGTCGATTGCTTGAGGACAAGAAAACATCTTAGTGTGGGGGAGTTTGATGAATCGACTTTGTATCGTACTTTTTGATTCATTTCGCGCATTTTTATCCATTGTTTTATCGAGTCATTGTCGTTTTAGTTGTTGATCACTTATGTTCTCTTCTGTTTTTACTTGATATGTGTTATATCGGTAGCATAGAAGAAAAAGATCGAAAAATGAGCTAAGCAATGAAGAAAACCCACCAAAAAGTCAAGTTCTGGCCTCCTACAGGCAATGGCGCTTGCCATGGCCTGAGGAAGGTGATCACCGTGCAAGAAAAGGAGGGAATCCCAGTTTGAAGTAAATGGCGGTCGCCATTATGCACATGCCGGTCGCCATTCAGCGTGGGAGCAGTTTTGACAATTCCTATGGTTTTTTAATTTAAACCTCCTGGAACTCGCCCCTCTCTATATATAGACCTTTGTAGGTCAATTTTTGTATCCAAGAAACCATGTGAAAGCGCTGCAGAAAATTCCTCAGACTTAGCCACATATTCGCTTATCAAAGCAGTAATTGCTCATATTGAGTGATTGTTGCACTGTTGTATTTCTTATTTCTGTTGCTGATTGTAAACTTGGATCAATATTGAAATTCATTTGAATTCATTTTTATTTCGGTTTATCTTAGGTTTTTTAAATTTCTGCTTTACTGCATTTTTAATTATGTATTACTTGCAATTATGTGTGTTTTAATTTACAACATGTTTAGTATGGTAAATTTAAAGATAAATATGTGCGAGTAATTTCGTCAGAGTCTGTAGATTGAGGACTGTCACTTTGACGGGACTCTGTAGAACCCATCGGTGTTTAACTTAATCGTTTTAATTCTGGTTCTGGTATCTAACCTGAATTTAGGCAGTCTTGTCATGAGAGCAAGAGGCTGGTTAATAGAGTTTTGTCACGAGAGTGAGAAACGCACCATGGCGTATCTGATAGATCGAGAGTTTGAGGTGATCACCGGATAATAGATACTAAACACTGAGCCTGAACATAGTGAGAGCGCTTTAGGTTTCAGTTAGGCTTTGTTAGTTTTCAAAGTGTGCTTTTTAACTACCGAGCGAGCGAGAGCAAAATCTTGGGGTTACCAGGTGTGGTTGGGTCAATAGCGCGAGAGTGTGAGATCGAATCTTTAAACCAGCTTTTCCTACAGAATAATTTTGAGACCTTTGTTAACACCCGGGATCTACGGAGTCCCTTAGAAGCACGTAGGTCATTCTTCGGACCCGTTTCTTTATCTTTTTCAAATCCCGTTATAATTGAGCTCCTTTTACTGCAAAAAAAAAATCAAGCCTTAGCTTTGCACTGCAACAATTGATCACTCTAGGTTGATTATTAGTCCTTATGGGTTTGACAATCTTTTAAAACTACGCGATAAACTGTATACTTGCAGTAGTAATCCGACCAATACGCAAAGTCACGATCATTATCCTTCTCTAAATAGTTAATTTAGATAAAAGTCTCTTGTTGTAGGATTGAGCAAAGAAGTCTTAGACAGTGAGTCTGAGTAAGGAAGTCTAGGAACGAGGATCTAAGCAAAGGAAGTCTTTGATCGAGGATATGAGAAAAGGAAGTCTTAGGTAGTGTGTCTAAGCAAGAATATCTTGAACCAGATGGTTTGAGCAAGGGAAGTCTTAGGATCTGAGGATCTAAGCAGGAATTCTTGATCAGGTGCTGATTGAGCATGAAAGTATTAGACTGAAGGTATAGCAAGGAAAGTCTTATACAATTGTGTATAAGCAAGTGTAATCAGGTTAATTATAGTGTAAAATCTTTTGCAATGCAAGGGAACTGGAGTACTCTCATTTGGAAGAGGAACCAGGATAACTGTTGTGTGTTCTTTGCTGATTTTACTTTACTTCTGTTACATTTTCCTCTACACTTGTTATGAGATTCTAAACTCAGTTTTTTGAATTCAAATTCTAGTTCATAAGTAAAACAAATTTTGCAAACACAATTAACCCCCCCCCCCCCCTTCTTGTGTATTTTTCTCTCCTTCATCAAGTATTGAGGAGAAAGAGATTAAGCCAAATTTATCTTGCTTCAATATTTGATAATAAGAAGTTTGTTCTTTAAGGTGATATCTTAAGAGGCTTCATTACTCCTTGATTGAGGGTCATCATGGAATTTGTATTATTCTTACTTGTGTTCTGCAAGAAATTAGATGATGGTGCTTTAATTTGTTTTATGCCATTCTCTGATAGCTAACATCATATGGTTCTTTACTTATCAAAGATCTCAACGTCTTAATTCAAGACAATGAAATTAATGATTATTCTAAGAACAAGATCTTGTTCATATTATGATTCATTCTATACCGATACTCTGGAATGAATCATGGTACTGCTATCAGAATGTGGTATAAGGAGAAGGAAAGCCTATTCGGAAATTTATGCATGGACTCATAGAAATTTGAGCATCATCATTCAAATGTATTTGTTGCAGATATCAAAGAAAGGAGTAGAGGCATCTTCCATGGCATTTATCAAAGGTTGTTTACAACATTTAATGGAAAAAGAGCCCATAACCCAGACTCAAGTGCTAGAGGTACTGAGTTTTATGAGAGAATTAAAGTCATTGGTTTAACAACCATTGAATTAGAATCCACTTAAAGCGGTGTTCAGACTCTAAGGTCAAGTCTGAATACTGATACGAGTCTGACCGAGAAAATATTTATAAAAAAAAAGGTATGCTTGTTCTTTTCTGGCTTACCTCTTGATTCAATGAGATATTTGTGTAGATGTAAATACAAAGTTTATGTTATATTTCTAGATAATATATTTTGGAAAATGATCTTCATAAATCTTCAACTCTGTTGTATTTATCTATATCGATTATTTCATTAAGCTAGATGAAGATCATATTTGTGGAAACAGTTTCCTCAGTTTTTGTGATGTTATTGTTATTTGTTAGTTGTCAAAGGAAACAATTCAATATGCATTTATCAATTAACTCTTGTTTCAAGAGGAAATGTTGGTTATAAATATAATCTTGGAGATTAATGGCTGACAGAAGATATCTCTCTTATAGTCTAGATCTACTAGATTCTAATGCATGATAGCTTCTGAAAATTGCCAGATTCTGAGATTTAGAAAAATATTATTTGCTTCTGATTAAGAAGTTTAAGTAAAAAGGTTTTTCAAAAATCTTATATTACTTGAATTTCATAAGATTGAAAATCATCTAGTGGATTTAAGAAATCTGCTGGATAAGAACCTTTGGGTAATGATGTTTTCTTTTTATATATTTATTGTCACTATCCCTTGTATTGTGAAACATCATTTTGTGTCATTTTTCTGACATGATTCTAATTCCTTTAGAATCTTGTTCATATCTTTTTTTTTTCTCTTTGGGTGTGTTCTGATCAAGCCAAACTTGAGATGAGTTTCCTAGTCAATTCTTCTCTGAATCAACTGGTTGTCATCAATGAAAAGTGTGTGGATTTTGATGAGTTGCTTGAGTTAGGTTTTAACTTCTAGAAGAGTGTGTCTAAACAAAGTTGGAATGGATACTTTGAGATGCTTTGTGATTTCACTTATCCAGATCTTGTAAAAGAGTTTTGGATTAATGCCTTCATTGTTGAGCTGAATTTTGAGTGTGATATTCTTTCTAAAGTAACTGATGTTTCTATAATAGTAACCTCTAAAGAGATTACTAATGTGATAAATTGTGAGGAGATTGGAGAAATCCCATAAACTCTTGTTTGGGAACATTATCTTCCTACTTGGTGTATCTTTGTAGATCCATCTAAAACATCAGTGGTCTCAAATCTTCGTTCTGATGAAGTTGTTTGGAATCAGATTCTGAGTTCAAACCTGTTGCCTAAGGATAAAGATTTAGACCTAGTGGACCTTATTGAAAAAGATATGTTTCTACTTCTCAATTCATACTTGCATATTGATCTTCCTCAAGTTATGTTTGACTATTTGAAGAGGACTCTTTCTTCCTTTCACAAGAGAAATATTTTCTTCATTCCTTTTGGATGAGTTATTTCAGAATTAGATTTTTAGCAAGGGGTTATCATAAGTTCAGAGGCTAATTCATCTAAAATATGGAGAGACAAGTTTGAAGTTATCTATGAAAGATTCTGATGTTAGATTTCTACATAGTTATGCTTCGTAATTATTAGAGCATTTGTATTAAGTAATCTTTTTAATAATTCGTGTTTGTTCATGATGTTATGCAGTTTAAACTGTTATTTATATGATTATTATTGTTCTAAAGGATTAAAGAAATAGGTTTAAGAATTCAAAATGTGCATTCTCATTAATAAATTGGAAGATATTACAAATTATTTAGACTTTCTAATCTGTTGGATTTTCCCTAAGGTATTCCCTAGGATCATCTGACATGTCCAGATTATCTAAATAATCTTGTCATTCTTTCTTAGCAAAATCCAAAGCCTCCTTTCTCAGATGGTTTCTGTGTTTGGACTCAGAAGTTCTTCTTCTTCTAGGAGTTTTCATAAAGGATGCTGAAGAGGTGTGCGCTTCTGAAGTCATTTGCTTGCTAGTAGATCCTTGAGCTGTTGCTTTACCTTTAGTTGCTTGAGTTGTTGTATTCAGTATGGTTGCCTTTCTGAAATCTCATTTTGGAATCCAGATTTGTTTTTTTATACATCTTGGTGTTCTTAAGATTAAGTGATTAAGGGAAAGAGTCTTCTATGATTTTTTATAGACATGTTACATTTATTATCTTGAGTATCTATTATTTTAATATTGATTAAGTCAAATCAATGTTTTAATGATGACTCTTGGAAATGTTGTCTAATAGTCTGGCCTATTAAGATTCATTTTAACAATAGTAAGTATTATAGTTAACATGTTTAACTGTTGCTTCTGGTGTCAGTATTACTTCATTAATGTTTTACCAAAAAAATCAAAAGGTGACTTAAGTGGTTGAGTGCATGCAATGTAAATAAATAAAATTTGGTCAAAAAATATCTTCATTATTATAGCAAAAGGATTACAAAAGAGTTTTACAAAAGGAAGTGAATGTTCTTAGAATAGATCTCTATCTCAGTCATTTTTTTCCTTGTAGGAGCAGTAGTTGTCATAGTCAACTTCTGGTTCATCCTCATCAACATCTTCCTCGTCTGCTTCTGGGATAACAGAATGGTAAAACCTCTTGTTGAAACTTCTTCTCCTTGACCTCTTCATATATTTCTTTCTAGGCTTCATCGTAGGTAGTGAAGAACCTACTTTAGTAGGTTGTTAAGGAACTGGTGACGTAGCTTCGTTAGAAGTAATCTTTGTAGAGGGCACAAGCCCAGTAGTGGATAATTCAGAAACTGCTCATTTCTGAAGGTTCTGGACATTCAGTCTTGTAGAGCTTTGTGTGATTTTTTTCACTACATAAGCTTTGTTGCTCTCAGCTGATGACTCCATAACTCTTGTAGATGTTGATGAAAATGAATTAGATTTTGGCTACTTTTATAACAACTTCTGAGTATCCTAATCAATGGAATAAGAATCCTTTACTCGATTTTATGGACTGTTACAACCAATAACTACATTGCAAAATCCTTAATGACCCTTTTTATTTGATTATTTTTCAAATTTTTGGAAACTTATCTTGTAATGATGGCTTGTTATGCATTTTTATGACTGTAATTCTTTTTTCTTTCTCTTTTTTATTCTTTTTTATGTGACAAAAGGGGGAGAAATGATAGTAAGTATTTAATTAGAAGTTGAACCCATTAAACCTATTCAATCTGTACATAATGGTCATTTATAATTCTATTATTAAAATTTATGTTATTATGGTTATCTTGCCCAGGCAACACAATTTAACTTTCTTGTACATAGAACTAAGGAGAAGCTTACAAACCTCAACCTTAGCCTATCATACTCAGAAGAAGCTTACAAACCTCGTATTCTATTGTTGCCAAAGGAAGTTAAAATATTACTTTTGGTTTTCTTAAATATAGAACTAAGGGGGGCTTACAAACCTCAACTTTGGAACTATTTGATTCAGGGGGGCTTACAAACCTCAGACTCTGATGTTACTAAAAAAACCTAAATTACTTTTTCTTGAAAGTAGTACTTAGGATGGGTCAAAGAACTCAACTTTGGACTATTAGACTCGGGGGAGCTTACAAACCTCATACTCTAATGTTGCAAAGAAAATTATAATTGCCCAACATTGTTCTATTAAATACTTATGTTTGTCATCATCAAAAGGGGGGAGATTATTAGAACAAGATTTGTTCATGACATATATTCCTTGGATTTTGATGATAACAAAGTATTTAAAGAACAATGGTTTTAATTTATGTGTTTTTCTCGTATGCAGGTTCTAATACTTGTAAATATTAGATACATAATCTGATATACAAAGGCACACTTAAGAGAAGTTAATTTACTAGCTTCTAGTGATGCAGAATCTGAAGAACAATTGCTAAGTGATGTTTGGCATAGACTATGAAGCTAAAGGTCTCAGCATCAGAAGAAGCAACATAATTTTCCCTACACTTGGTGAATGTAAATTGGCTTCTGGTATCGTTTAGAGTTAGTGATAAAGCTAAAGTTGTACGTACTGCATAAAGCAAGTTGCATTATCAAATCAGTTTGTCAACTAGAGTCTGAGTTCATAAGGCTCAAGAAAGGTTGACATGTTTTACAAATATCCTCTCCAACGGCTCTATAGTACAGGATATTCTTGAAGAATCAACGGTTAAACATGTTACACAATGGATCAAGATCTTTTAGTGTATCTATCTTCAATGACTCTTGTACTATAGAGTAAAGCAAAGACACTGATCAAGTTATCTCATCCAATGACTAGTCTACTGCAATTGCTATATAAGTGGCTGAAGGTTCAAACTGAATCTTTAAAAAAGATTAACCAGAAGATGGTGTAACAAGATCAGCAATTATTAACTTAATAGTTTATGCAGATTTTCTGTTGTAGGTTGTAATTGTAAAAGCCTTAAGATTTCTTACACATTGAATATCTTAGAAATCTTAAGAGCTTTAGGTCTTTATTAATGGTGATTTTTTGTACCTCTGATATTAGTATCAAGTAAACTTTGTTCTCTATTATCCTAAACTTGTTTAGTAGTTTAGATTAAGTCTCTCTCCAAGATGCTTAAGCCATGTAAGTCTCTTGCTATGTGCTTGAGCATTGAAAGTCTTAATCAAGTGGATTGATTGAGAAGAAGTATTCTATCATTGGGATACAAGCAAGGAAGTCTCTCGCCGAGATGCTTGATCCATGTAAGTCTCATGCTATGTGCTTGAGCAACGAAAGACTTAATCAAGTGGATTGATTGAGCAGAAGTCTTGTGTCGTGGGGATGCAAGAAAGAAGTCTTGGGCCAGTGTGGCTTGAGCGGGTCGGCTCGGTTCATGAAATTGGGAGCAGTAAGTCTTGAATCTGAGAGGTTTAAGCAATGAGGCTCGTTTCATGGGACTTGGAGCAGAAGTATTGAGTCTGGGGGACTTAAGTAGGAAGTCTCAGACCTAGGGTTTGAGTAGTGTAAATGTCTTATGTAGAATTCATAAGCGATTGTAATCATGATTTGGTTATAGTGAAAATATCTTGTGAAGCAAAGGGACTGGACTACTCTTAGTTGGAAGGAAACCAGTATAAATCTTTGTGTCTTTTATTTATATTTATTGGCTTCTGTTAACACCGCTGCTAAGTATAAATAGAATCTAAACACCAGTTCAGATTCTGAACTTTGATGAGATGCAGAATTAAAAGAAATGGAAAACACAATTCAACCCCCCTTCTTGTGTACTTTTTTCACCTTCAGAGTGAAGCTAAACCCTTTTACATAGAAAAATCACATGATAGGAAAGAACCTATCAGACTAACATGAAAGGACCCATATGTGTATGAGTACCTAAATCTCAAATTATGTTTGTTGCAAATATGCCTGAAGGAAGAGATGGTAAAACAATCGTGGTATCTGGCCAGTGGCTGCTCACAACAAATGACGAGAGAAAGGCATATGTTCCAAACCCTAAATATGAAAGAGGAAGGAAATGTGGGTTTTTGGAGGAGGCCAGAAAGGAAAGATCATTGACACAGGTACCGTTGGTAATTCTCTAACCCTTATCAATAAAGTTTGGCTGGTAGGTGCTTTAAAGCATAATCTACTAAGCATAAGTTAATTGTGTGATAGTGGTTGTGAAGTGATGTTTAATAAAAAATTTTGTTCAGTTATTAATGTTGACAAAACCATTATCTTCAAAGGGAAAATGAAGGGAAATGTTTATAAAATCATTCTTTCAAAGTTGGTTGATCAGAAGGTCGTTTGCCTAATGACAACGAGTGATGAGAAATGGATTTGGCACAAAAGGTTAGGTCACGCTAACTAGAGATTAATATCCAAACTTAGCAAGCAAAAACTTGTTAAAGGGATGTCATATCTTGACTATCACTCAGATGCTCTCTGTGGAGCATGTCAAGTTGGAAAGATTGTGAAAACCTCTTTTAAAACTAAAAACATTGTCTTTACCTCTAGACCCTTAGAATTACTTCACATTAATTTGTTTGGTCCTATTGGGACTGCTTCGATTAGTGGGAAGAAATATGGTTTGGTTATTGTTGATGATTTTAGCAGATGGACTTGGGTTAAATTTCTACGATATAAAGATGAAACATATAAAGTATTTAGCATCTTTTTCATTCAAGTATAATCTAAAATGGAAGTGAGAATCTTAATAGTTAGAAGTGATCATGGTGGAGAGTTTGAAAATGAGCCATTTGAATCTTTTTATGAAAAATATGGAATTATCCATGAGTTCTCTTATCCTAGAACTCCACGGCAAAATGGGGTTGTAGAAAGAAAGAACAGATCTTTATAAGAAATGGAAAGAACCATGATACATGAAAACAAACTTCCAAAGTACTTGTGGGAAGAAGCTGTTAATATGTCTTGTTACAATTAGAATAGAATCTATATTAGACCAATTCAGAATAAAACATCATATGAATTATTTAAAGGTAGGAGACCAAGCATATATTATTTTCATCAATTTGGATGTACTTGATACATTTTAAACAATAAAGTCTACTTAACGAAATTTAATGCTAAATCTAAAAAGGGTATCTTTTGGGATACTCTGAACGCTCAAAAGCATACAGAGTGTACAACTCATAAACCATAATGGTTGAAGAGTCTATGCATGTTAATTTTAATGAAAAGAATGTCTGACTATGAAAAGTCAGAGTCTATGGATCTGAATGATAATCTTGCAGGAATTCAGAATTATGAAGAACAGTTTATGGTGTGTATTCCAAAAGAAAAGAGTTTTGATGATGGTCTATCAGAGTCTAATACTATAACTGAGGAAACACCAGAAGTTGTAGAAACTGAAGTAACTCCAAATGATTCTACTGCTACGAATTCAGTAATTATACAAGATAGTTTTGAAGCCTCTGTTCTACCTAAGATATCATTTGAATATAAAGTGTCTCATCCCGAAGGGAAATTCATTGGGAATAAAGGCGATCCATTGAGAACTAGATCAGCCTTCAGAAATGATCAATCAATGATTGGACTTATCTCATTGAAAGAGCCTACCTATATTGATGATGCCTTATCAGATGATAGGTGGATCGTGTCTATGCAAGAATAATTGAATCAGTTTCAAAGAAATTATGTGTGGGATCTTGTTTCAAGACCACAGTTGAAGAACATCATTGGTACTAAGTGGGTTTTTCAAAACAGGCTAAATGAACAAGGAGAAGTTCTAAGGAACAAAGCTAGACTTATAGCTCAGGACTACAGTCAGCAAGAAGGAATTAATTTCTCTGAAACCTTTGTTCATGTGGTAATGTTAGAGGCAATAAGACTTCTTCTCTCTTATGTTATTATTCACAACATTATGCTTTATCACATGGACATCAAAAAACCTTTTCTGAATGGATTTATTATTGAAGAAGTGTATGTTAAACAACCTCCTCGATTTGAAGATTCAAACCATCCATCCTTTGCCTACAAGCTTAAGAAATCTCTCTATGGACTCAAACAAGCTCCAAGGGCTTGGTATGAGACACTGAGTAATTTTCTGCTTGAAAATGGTTTTTATAAAGGTAAAGTTGACACTATGCTATTTAGGACAAATCTAAAGGAAGAAATTTTGATTGTTCAAATCTATATTGATGACATAATTTTTTGTTCCACTAATGCATCTTTTTGCCAAGAATTTTCTAAGACCATGCAAGATAAATTTGAGATGAGTATGATGGGGGAATTAAAATAATTTATTAGTATTAAAATTAATCAAAGAAAGGAAGGTATATACAATCATCAGTTAAAGTACACAAGAGAACTTTTGAAGAAGTTCAATCTTGATTATTGCAAAGTCATTTCAACTCATATTCATCATGATAAGTCGAAGCTTTCGAGGTTGAAATTAATTTTGGTAAAATTAACTTGACAGAAAAATGTTGAACAAGATGTCCTAACATGAAGAACAAGATGTTAGACAAGATGTCCTATCATGATGATTCGACATCTTTGTCTGTTATTTTGCAGTTTTGATACTGCTATTTTATTTCTAGATTTTAGAATATTGTGGGAATATTTGTTTATCATAGGTGGTGATCAAGATTAAGCAATCAGAGATTCTGTTGGAATCTGAAGATTCTGTTTTCTAAGTGTGGAGACATTTTAGGAAACTTTGGATTGAATAAACTATCTTTAGGAGAATAAGCTGCAGATTCTATGTAACACAATTGCTGCATTGTTGAAGCCCAAATTTAGTCTAGTTTATGGGTATAAATAGGATGTATTTAACCTAATCAAAGTTTGAAAAATACATTGTTACTTAGTGAGTTTTAGGGTTTGTGTATTTGTGAGCCTCTCTTGTATCGTGTTGATACTAGAGCTGGACTGTTTGCATTGAGTTGTAATTTCTGTCACTGTTGTGATTGAAAGGGAATTGATAAGGGTCTTATACCTAGGAGAGTCTTAGGTAGAAATTAAGCATGGGTAGTGATTAAGTGATAAGTTGTAAATTGTAGGTTGTTTAGCTTAAATTAATATTATCTAGTGGATTTCATTCCTGGCTTGGTAGCCCCCTTTCAAATGTAGGTGTTGTTGTACACTGAAATGGGTTAACAATTACTGTGTGTTTGTTTACTTTTTACATTTTTATTGTGCTTCTTTTAGTCATTGTTCTTAGTAGAGATCAAGTGTCTCAACATCTCTTAGGACATCTGAGATTTGTATACCATAATTTCACATCATACCTGCAACCTGAATAGTGAAGAATGCAGTGGCAAAATGTACCAGACTAAATATCATGATATGATAGGTTCCTTACTCTATCTTATTGCTTCCAGACCAGATATTTTATTCAATGTATGTTTGTGGGCAAGATTCCAATCAGATCCTAAAGAAACTCATTTAACAGTTGTTAAAAGGATCTTTAGATATTTGAAAGGAACGACTAATCTTGGACTTCTTTATAAGAAATCTTCAGATTATAAGCTACATGGATTCTGTGATGCTGACTATGTCAGGGATAGAATTAAGAGGAAATCCACAAGTGGAAACTTTCAATTCTAAGGTGAAAACCTTATATCTTGAGCTAACAAAAGACAAGCAAATATTGCTTTGTCTACAGTAGAATCAGAATACATATTAGCTACTAAGTGTTGTACTCAACTACTATGGATGAAGTATCGGCTAGAAGATTATTAAATTTTTGGAAACAATATTCACATCTATAGTGATAACACTGTTGTTATTTGTCTAACGAAGAATCTGATTCAACATTCTAAAACTATGCATATTGAAATAAAACACCGTTTTATTAAGGACTATGTTTAAAAGGGAATAATAGTTATTCAATTTATTAATATTGATCATCAGTGGACTGATATATTTACAAAACCCTTAGTTGTCGTAAGATTTGGTTTCATAAAAAAAATATAAACATGGTTTTTATCGACGAATAATGCTTAAAGTCTGAATGGAGTATCAAAACATGTTGGTAATCAAAAGTAGTTTGAATTAGAACCTGATAAACCATATTCTAATGATAGACGTGTTATGAGGGACATCAGTTTTTGAAACTCTAAAGAAAACTTGGATTCTAATAGCACTCAGTTGGAATACAGTATATCATTAAGTCTGAAAATTTTCTCAGTGTGTTCTATAAGCTTTGATTGTAGAGTTTATGAATCTCTTTCATTTATGTTGCTTTATCATTTAAGTAGACAATAATAATTTAATTCTATGCTTTGTGCTTTGAATTAACATTTGGACTAAACATTTAATGCATGTTTGCTTATTTATCATAAATCAGTCTCCTATGTGTTATATGATTGTATTAAAAGATTTACCCAATTTTTATCTATTATCTTCTATATAAGATAGTATTGTAAAATCATTGTTCTCTACTTGAATTTATCTCTCTTCCAATATGTCTTCAAAGACCATTAAAGGAGAAATCTATGATCTATATATTCTGACAGAATATAGTGTTGACCTCAATAAATTGAAGGTTGTTAACCTTTCTCGGATAGTCTCAAATATTCATTTTCAGAAATAAGATAGATATTTTGCAATGCTTAATGGACCAATCTATCCAGATCTTGTGAAACGATTTTTGGCAAATGCTCATGTTTATCACAGTAAGTTAGATGTTTGTCAGATTCTATCTATTGTCTTCAGTTTTCCTATTGTGATCATCTCTAAACTTATTTTTCAAGCGATAAATTGTGAAGAGGATGGAGATACATACAAGATGATAGCTTTTTGAATCGTATTAACAACATCTATGATAGTGAAGGCCATGTTGCAAGTTCTTCTACTCTTACTCCTATGGCAAAAGTATGGTACCAATTTATAGGGACCAATCTAAGGCCTAGAGAAAAGGAATTAGGGTGGCTTTCTCTTGAGGATAAACATTTTATTTTGTTCCTAGTCTCAAGGATGAAAACCAACTTGCCTCAAACCATGTTCAACTATTTGAAAGAAGAGATCTTAAAATATCATGAGGAATTACCTTTTCTCATTCTTTTTGGTAGGATCCTTTCTATGATTCTTGTTCAACAAGGTGTTGTTGCTCGTGCGCGACGAGGTGGGTTGATAGACAAACCTGTTCTTGAAAGGGGTCCAGTAATGAATTATTCATAAACCATTATTAATAACTAGAGTCTACTTGTTTGTTTTTCTGTGTTGTTATCTTTTTGTTAATGACAAAGGGGGAGAAATGGATTAAGTATTCTACAAGATTAATCTTGGAGTGGATATGATTATTCTATATAGAGGTAGCTTACAAACCTCACCTCTTAGACTTCACAGATAGGACTTAGGGGGAGCTTACAAACCTCACCTCTAAGACTGTTAGACACAGGGGGAGCTTACAAACCTTAGATCCTGAAAGTTATTGAGTAATTAATCTGCAATTGATATTTTAAAATACTTAAGATTGTCATCATCAAAAGAGGGAGATTATTGAGACAAATTTGGTTTATACCATGTATCCTCTAAGGTTTTGATGATGACAAAGTATTTGAATAAAAATTAGAATTTCTAACTAGCTGGTTCGTGTGTTCAAAATTCAATATACTTGATGGAACAGGTTTTGTCACGGAAGAAGATATGGTTTGGTTTAGATCAAGTTCCTGTGAAAGAGTTTGGCCCTAAAGATATCTTTTGCATATTTCAGAATCAGAAGCGTGCTAACCTGGCCTCTGAAGTTGATGGATGATAACTCAAGCTTAGAAATCACGGGACTCGAGAGTAGTTTACATTATCTCCAAAAGATTGTTTCGTGGTCCCTCTGAAATTTTGGCTCCTACCTTCTTTCAAATCTCGAAAGATTGACGAATAAGAGATATTTCCCTACGAATATATGAAGATATTTTCAAGCTTAGTCATCATTAGTCTTACATCTTTCACGTCAAAGAACCTCACAAAACCATATCTTCTCCCATGAACGCCCTTCCATGATGGAAGGATTACCTCATCTATATTTCCAAACCTCTTAAATTCTTCATACATGTCTTTTGCTCTGCAATCATCAAGAAGGGAAGTGAATAAAAATAAAGTCAATTTGGATACATCCCTACACCGGTGATTCCTCCATTCGTTATCTCATATGTTTTTCATTCGTGATTTACTATTCCTGCCAACTACTGTTTATTAGGATTAGATATTGTTTTCGCCAAGAAAGATGAAGAAAAACATATGTTGCGGCCTGGGCCCGACCTCGGCAGGCCCAATATCACGTACGGCCCAACAGGCGAATCGGGCACGCCGGGCACGTGCGTCCCACGAGACGAGCAGAGAATGCCGCCGAACACGAGCAGCGCTTCCAACAGCAGCTCGTCATCCACCTTACCAGCCGAGCAGAACCAACCCCGGCACACCAAAGCGCAGTCGTGGTTCCTCCCCTCCGCGGGGAGAACAATGTGCTCTGGGGTATCTCGCGAGCTCCCCTCCGCGGGGAGAACAACGTGCCCGGTGCACGTTCTCCACGTGCTCCCCTCCGCGGGGACACGTCATCAACCAACTGCCCACCTCTGAAAGAGCAGGTCAAACCCACTTTCCGGAGATCTAGGAGCAGTTGGACTAGGGCGAAGACCACGTCCTGGTCTTCACTACGCCACGTAAGTCCTAGCAGTCATTAGGGTTGGGCCTGGTTATCCAGCCCATCTCAAATGACCGTTGGCCCAGTGCTGGGGTCTCTCTATAAATACCCTCTTCCTCAAGAGGGTCAGGTAACTCTCATTTTGCCCTTTTCTGTACTTTTGCTACCACTCTGCCCAATTTTTTACTTTGGCATCAGAGTGTCTTACAGGTACACCCCCCTCCTCCTCCTCATCACCGGTGAACAGGTAGCAGCCCAACAGCGTGTGGCCAGACCTTGATCCCCTCCTGACCAGGTCAGATCAGTGGCGTCGTCTGTGGGAAACTGAAACTTCCCCGTTACTCCGAGCAGAAAACCAAAAGTTTCACCAAACCTCCACGATCATGGCTAGTCCACACCGCGACGGCACTCCGCAAGACCTTGTGCTCAACATCGCCACCAACGGGAACAAGCAGACAGGAACGGCGCGTCCGGCGGAAACCAACGAAAGGGATGGGCAAACTGCTTCACCAACATCCGCGGAGCGGCCCCTGCAGGCCGACCACCGGCCCCCGAGCCCGCCAGCATTCCACCCCGTTCCCATCCCAGCGGGAGCGGACCCAACGGTGGCCGCTCTCTTTACGGCCATCAACCAGACGAACCAGCTGTTGTTCCAACAAAATGCGAGGATTGGAGCATTAGAACGCATCGGCCCTCCGAGGTACCCCCCGCGGGAAGACCAGAACGGAGGTTCGAGGAGTCCCTCGCCTCGACCCAGAAACCGCCGGCCGCGGTTGGAGAGACACTGCCCGCAGGTGACACGAGAACGCACCAGATCCCCAGCAAGACACGTTCGCGTGAGGAACCAAAGCACCGCGGCGATCCCGACCGAAGACCCCCGAGGCGAGAACTCAGGCAGGAGATCGAGAACCCGACACCAGGGGCTCACCTTGAACGGCTCGTCTCCCCATAGATCCCCGGCGCCCAGCGACGAGGATGATTACCGCACCCCGCTGTCCCGGGAGATCATGGCTGCCCCCATACCCCAAGGGATGGAGAAACCACCGACGCTATCGACATACGACGGCACCTCCGACCCGGACGATCACCTGGAAGACATCGAGGCTATGCTCGACTACCGAAACGTCCAGGGAGCTATCAAGTGCAGACTCTTCCCAACGACCCTGAGGAAAGGCGCTATGACCTGGTATAAAAGTCTGGAGCCCGAATCAGTTACGTCATGGAGGGTCTTAAAGGACCTGTTCTCCAAACACTTTACGGCGTCCCGACGCCACCCGAAGACAGAAGCAGTCCTCGGGGCGATCATCCAAGGCCCCAACGAACCTCTCCGAAAGTACATCGAGAGGTTCACTCGGGAAGCAGTGCAGGTGACAACATCCGACGAAATGAAACGCTACTTAATAGAACAAGGTCTGCGCCACGACTCCAAGTTCTACGAGGCCGTAGGCATACACCGGCCAACATCCCTCCAAGATTTCCTCGACAGAGCCGTGCATTACATCCGATTCGAGGAAACACAGACAGCCAACTCCGCTCGTGACACCCGAGACAGGGAGGCCCCCCGCGGGCACCGAGACGACGGAGCTTCGAGCCATCGACGAGGAGGAGACTGCCGTCGAGAAGACCGCCCCCGCGAACCCTGCGACCAGCGCGAACCGCGTGGCCCGGCAGGCAGATTCACCGAGTACACAGCCTTGGTCGCTTCACGCGAACGCATACTGGCCGAATGCGCTAAAACCGAGTTCGTACAGGGAGGTGTCCGTTTTCCGCGACCAACACCCCCCAAACCCAACGTGGACAAGTCAAAATACTGCCGATTCCACATGAGCCACGGGCACGTGACGGAAGACTGCATCCATCTCAAAGATGCGATCGAAATTCTAATCAAAGACGGGCACCTGAAGCGATACACCCGAGGAGGCGAACCACCTAGGCCAGAAGCTCCAGAAGCCAAGAAAGTCGAGGAACTTCCCTCTCCAGAGGACAACAGCAGGCTCCAGGTCGCGTTGTGCATTAGCCGCCCCGAAGATTGGTTCGCGGGCAGAGAATTCGGTATCCCCGAAGGGCCCGACCTAGTCGACGAGCCAATCCGACCAACCAGCCGGTGGGAATACTTCCCCAGAGCCATGGTCATCTCTGATGGAGCCACGAGGAATCTGTCCATAGGATCCGTGAAAAGGAAATTCGACGAACTCATCGCGAACAACTCCGGCAAAATGAGCACGCTCGACAAATTCCGAGGCCGCTCCAACCCAATCACATTTTACCTCGAGGAACTTCCCGGGGGATCCCCCAATTCCAACATACCCCTACTCATACATGCCCGAATGGCAAACTTCGACGTCAGGCGCCTCCTCGTCGACGGCGGGAGTTCGGTTGACATCATGTACTCACACCTGTTCACAACTCTCCAGCTCGACGAATCCAACCTTTCTCCCTACGTAGGCTCCGACCTTCAGGGGTTCAACGGGACTACGACGAGACCGTGGGGATACGTAGAATTGAAAGTCACCTTCGGAGAAGACGAGACGGCTAGGGACATCAACATCCGTTTCTTAGTCATCGAATGCACATCCCTCTATAACTGCATCCTGGGCAGGACGACGATAGCAGAGCTCACCGCGGTACCCTCCACCGTCCACCTGAAGATGAAATACTACACAAGAAGGGGGGCCGTGGTGACCCTCAACGGAGACATCGAGGCCGCCCGAAGATGTTTCGAAGCCGCGCTGAAAGGCCTAGACTCCATCGCTCCAGCGACCAAGAAGAAAACGTCAAGCACAACGGCAAAGGACAAACCAACGGAGCTGGTCGGATCTGTTGAGCTCGACAGTCGCTTCACCGACGAGCTCGACCACAAAACAAAGACCAGCGAAGTCAACGGGCAACCCTCACACCCAGCACGCCCCATCCCGGACGGCGAATTCGAACTCGTCCCCCTCGGGGAAGACACGAGCAGAACCGTGAGGATAGGCGCCGGACTCCCAGACCTCGCGAAACGACAGCTCCAAGCCTGCCTCCGCGAGAACGCCGACCTCTTCGCCTGGAGCACCGCGGAAATGCCGGGACTCGACCAGCTGTCCATCAACCCGACCGCAAAGGCCGTCGTACAGCGCCGACGTCGCCAATCCCCCGAAAAATCGGCAGCGGCCGAACAAGCTGTAAAAGACCTCTTAGAGGAAAATTTTATTTCGGAAGCCCGGTATTCAACCTGGCTGTCCAATGTTGTACTCGTTAAAAAGAATAATGGAAAATGGCGCATGTGTGTTGACTATACTGATCTCAACCGGGCATGTCCTAAGGACGCCTACCCCCTCCCCAGTATCGACAAGCTCGTCGACAACTCCACGGGCTTCAAACTTTTGTCCTTCATGGACGCGTACTCGGGATACAATCAGATTCCGATGGCCGAACACGATAAACAAGCCACGGCCTTCATGACGGCATCGGGCAATTACTATTATAACGTGATGCCCTTCGGCCTCAAAAACGTCGGGGCTACATACCAGCGGATGATGAACCACGTATTCCGCGACGAAATCAGAGACATGCTCGAAGTATACATGGACGACATGATCGTCAAATCCGGCGCGGAGGACGACCACGCGGCACACCTCCGGAAGGTCTTCGAGACCGCAAGATCATGCCGCATGCGTTTTAACCCGGAGAAGTGCACCTTCGGTGTCTGCGCCGGTAAATTCCTCGGCTACTACTTGACCGAACGAGGGATCCAAGCCAATCCGGACAAATTCCACGCCTTCTCCAATATCACCATGCCTACCACGAAGAAGGCCATCCAGTCCCTCAACGGTGTGCTTGCCTCCCTCTCACGATTCATTGCCAAGTCGGCCCAACACGCCCTCCCATTTTTCAAACTGCTCAGGAAGGAGACCAAATTCGAATGGACGGACGAATGCGAGAAAGCCCTTTGCCACCTCAAACGCGTCTTATCCGAACCACCAGTGTTGACGCGCCCCGCGACGGGCGAAACCCTATACTTATATCTGGCCGTGGCCGACAAAGCTGTCAGCGCCGTTCTCATCAGCGAAACCGGGGAGGGCCAGAAGCCCATCTACTTTACTAGCAAAGCCATCCACGGCCCAGAAGTCCGATACCAGTTGATCGAGAAAGTCGCCCTGGCCCTCATAACAGCAGCACGCCGACTCCGACATTATTTTCTCGCACACGCCATCGTGCTCCGCACCGATCAGCCCATCCGCCAGCTCCTCGGCCGCCGCGACATGGCCGGACGCATGCTGAAATGGTCGCTAGAACTCTCCGAGTTCGACATTACCTACGAGGGTCGGCACGCCATCAAGGCTCAAGCCTTGGCCGATTTTGTCGCCGAGATGACCACACCACCCGACCCCACCGCCAGGAACCATCTCTGGACCATTTTTGTGGATGGCTCTTCCAACTCCACAGGAAGCGGCGCCGGCATCGTCCTCGACAACGACGAGGGTACGGTCATCGAAGTCTCCCTCACACTGGCCTTCCCGACGACCAACAACCAGGCCGAATACGAAGCGTTTCTGGCCGGCCTTCGCCTGGCATCCGACCTGGGAGCCAGGGACATCCGAATCTACACGGACTCCCAGCTAGTCGCTTCACAAGTCCGAGGCGAATATCAAGCAAAAAACGACACCCTCGCCGGATACCTCACGCTCATCACCAAAAAACTGCGAGGTTTCAACATAGCAGAGATTCAGCACGTTCCTCGCGAGCAGAACACCCGCGCCGACATCCTCTCCAAACTGGCAAGCACCAAAAAGCGAGGCGGCCACAAGTCGGTCATTCAAGAGATCCTGTCGCAACCAAGTACCGTCGCGACCACCACCCCCCTCGACATCAACGTCGTCGGAGATACCGACTGCTGGATGACCCCGCTCCACACCTATCTCAGCACCGGCCACCTTCCGGCCAACCCTGGAGAGGCCAGCGCAACGAAACGACGCGCCTGCTCATACGTCCTCCTCGAGGGACGACTGTACCGTCGAGGCTTCGCAATCCCACTCCTCAAATGCATTGATAAATCCTAGAGTACAACCGTTCTAGAAGAAATCCATGAAGGCATCAACGCGCAGCACCTCGGCGGAAGATCCCTAGCACGAAAGGCCCTACGCGCAGGCTATTACTGGCCATCAATGCAATCCGACGCGAAGGAACACGTCAAACGATGTGATAAATGTCAACGACACGGGGACATGCACCTCGCCCCCCGACCGACCTCACGTCCCTCTCATCTTCGTGGCCATTCGCCTGGTGGGGGCTGGACATCCTCGGGCCCTTCCCCCTAGGTTCCTACCAGAACAAGTACCTCATCGTGGGAGTTGACTACTTCACCAAGTGGATCGAGGCCGAAGCTCTGGCCAAAATCACCGCCCATAACATACTCCGATTCTACAAACGCAACATCCTCGCCAGATTCGGGGTCCCACTCGCCATCGTCACCGACAACGGCACACAATTCACGGACAAAAACTTCCGCGACTTCGTCACCAAACTCGGAACCAAACATCACTTCGCCTCGGTCGAACACCCTCAGACAAACGGCCAGGCGGAGTCGGCGAACAGAGTCATACTTAGAGGACTCAGACGACGACTCGGCGACGCCAAACGAGCATGGCTCGAAGAGCTCCACAGCGTCCTCTGGGCATACCGCACCACTCCTCACTCAACCACGGGGGAAACCCCATTTTGCCTCACGTACGGAACCGAGGCCGTGATACCGGTCAAAATTCGCGAACCATCCCGACGAACGGAAGCTCCCCTGGACACCGACGACAACGACGGCGTCCTCCGAGAAGAGCTCGACCTCGTCGAAGAAATCCGCTCAGGGGCAGCCCTCCGGGAAGCCCGGCTGAAGCAACAAGTCACACTACACCATAACAACAAAGTCCTAAAATGCGATTTTCAAACAGGCGACCTAGTTCTACGCAGAAACCAGAAAGACTCCCACGAGGGCAAACTGGCTGCGAACTGGGAAGGCCCTTACCGAGTCCGGGACAAAACGGAGCACGGGGCCTATTACCTCGAAAACCTGCACGGTGAACAACTAGCTCGACCATGGAACGCCGCGAAGCTTAAGCGGTACTACAGTTAGAACATTGCCCGCGACGACCCATCGTCCCGACCACTGGGGGGGCGACATGGTACCACCGCACACCCCCGCGTCCACTAGCGACCAAAGAAAAGCAAGCCCTGCCTCTCGTGTGCGCGGGCATACGGCCTTGCTCGGCAAGGAACACCTCGACCGAGATTCCCCGCCGTCGTACCAAAAGCGGCAGGACACCCAGCTCGCGATGGGACGTCCACGCCCCGGGGAGAACTACCCCCGAAACGGCCCGGCTACATCGCCGGCCAAACCGGCCGGTTCCCTGCACCACCGGTAACAAATCGTCGAGCTAGCACCCGAACATACCGAGCGCACACTTAGAAAATTTACAAGAAATATCATACACATCAAAAGCATTCAAATAAACAAATACGAAAAACGAGCATAAACGACATGCAAATAACGAGCGCACACTTAGAAAATCCACAAAAAAATATATTAAGCAAAAGGCGGGCACCAGCCCAGTAGTCAATAGTACAAAAACAAAGCACGCAGGCCCAAAGAAAGATGTCACAAACATCGGCACGCAGGCCATAAAAACAACGAGCACGCAGACCCGGCAACCTATGCTACCTCGTCCGCCCGATCAGCAGTTGCGGGATCCTCCTCGGGAACGACAAGATAGGGATCGACCATCTTCCCGTCAACAATCTCGTGGTACGGCCAGATCCCATCCACGGCCAGCGCGACACCAAGATTGGCGACCTGAACCTGCTCAACAGCACTCTTGAATCCGACCTCAACAGCCTCCAGACAGTCGCTTTCCAACACCCGGATACGGGCAATCAGGTCAGCACGAGTGATTAACCATCGATCTCCATCTGTCTCGTCCTCGGCCGGACGGACTGCGCTGTCCAAGACTTCCGTGCGAACCTTCAGCGCCTGCACCTCGGCCGTCGCTTCCCCCAGCTTCTCCTCCAGCGAAGTCACCTTCCCCTCAGCACCCTCTGCCTGTTTTCGCTGCTCAGCAACATCCTTCTGGCTCTTCTCCAACTCCTCAGTGAGCTTGGCCAATCGCGACTGCATGAAGGTGAGATCCCCCTGCAGTTTAGACAGCTCAGCAGCGGAGCAGCCCTCCCCGTTCAGCACAAGAGCCGTCATGAACATCCGCATCATTGCAGCCAAGTCCTCAGCCAGAACACGTCGACGAGTCTCTCGATCGGCTTGACGAATAGCCTTCACCTCCCCAGCGGATACAGTAGGAGAACAGGCACCATGAAAATAGCCCGGATGCTGATGGCAGGGCGGGACGACATAACCTTCCTCAGCCGTACCGACCGTCAGATCTACCACACCTCGGGGCTCCTCGGACCTCTGCCTCTTCGATGCTCCTTGAGACGCAGGAGATTGACTCCCTTGAGGCGAAGAGGACGAACTCTGCCCCCCCGGCGTCGCGACCTCCTGTCCGACCAGCTGGCTCACCCTCGTCCTCGGGACCGCGGCATTCCTGGTGGCACGCAACTGCTTCACCCGCTCCTCGACGGAAGACATGTTCGCTGCAAAAACAAAGAAAAGAGTTAGCGACGGTCGAAGCCCCGACCACGGGGAGAAAAACGAACATTCCTACCTAGATAGTCCAGAGCGGCCGCCCCGGTCGCACAACCGAGCAGGGTCTTGTTATTAATCAAACGCTTCTTAGTACGCACATTCCCCTGCGCGTCGAGGATATACCGACCGTCAGGCGTCACCAGCTTCGACGGAGGGAGAGACCGCACAAAGGCGACTATTTTCAAATAGGCGGCCATGTCTTTCTCCTCGAGGGTCCCCGCCCGGACGATATACCTATCCGTTCCTCGGTTGAAATGCTCCGCAGTCCACAGTAGATGTATCTTAGGAAGCCACGCGAGGAACCGCTGGCCATCTACCGTTCGCTCGCCCTCGTCGAAGAGAGTGTTTGAGCCCTGCTGCGTGATCGGTTTGACGAGGTAGAACCGGCTTTTGAAATCCTTGACGGAATCACTATACGCTTTGAAAAGTTTGGTCGATTGCTTAAAAGAAACCCATCCGTGGCGGCCACTCACCGTCTGCCGCTGTAAGTGGAAGATGCCGAAAAATAGCGGTACCGTCGGCTCCACCGAGAGGTAGAAGCACACCACCTCGAAAGCCCGGATGAAAGCCAAGGCGTTGGGGTGCAGTTGAGACGGGGCCAGGCGCAACCAATCAAAGAGCCCCAGATGAAAGGCGGAGAACGGTAACCGGAGCCGAGCTTCTTTAAAGTAGAACTCATGCATCGGGAACATCCACCGCCCATATCGCGAGCAGATACGATGATGTTCTTTTGGTCGGTACACCTGCCAGTGATGTGGCTCCCCTATAGGCGTGTCCTCGACCGTGGCATACACGTCGGACGCATCGGCCACAAAACAAGACGGGGTAGAAAGCGGCTCCTCGGCCGCCCATTCCTCGGACGGGGCAATGCGCTCGTCGTCAAAATCCGGAATCTCGGGTTCGTTGTCTTCGACCATTATCCCCGGTACCAGAGCCGACATCTACACCTGAAAAGCAGAGGACAACGGTGAATTCGATAGCCAGGATCAAATCCACCCTTCCACCGCAGGTCAAGTGAAAGGGCGACAAAGGCCGGAAAACGACGAACAAACGCTCGCTCCCCGTCTACCCTCCTCGGGGCGTCTAAAGCCGACCCGCCATCCCTCCTCGGGACGGTCACCAAAAAAAGCGCGCCTCCCCGGGGCATCCACCGGAAAAGGCACTTGTCCCCGGGGCATTCATCGGAGAAAGCCCCCGTCCTCGGGACATTCATCGGAATCAGCCGATTCTCCCCGGGACACTCATCAGAAAGTTCACCAGAGGCGGCGGGCCTCGCGCCCCTCCTCGGGGCATTATGAATGCCCCGACCACACGTTCCAATTAAACGACGGAAATAAAAAAGGAAAGAAATGAAGACTCACTTGTAACGGCGGCGAACGGAGCAAAGGATCAAACGATACGACGGCGATCGACGGCAAGCGGCGGACGAGCAGTGATGACAGAGCTTCGCAGACACAACAGCAGATTGAAAAGTAATAAAATGAGCGGGGACCCCCGTATTTATAACCCGGCGCGGGATTCGAAGCGACGCTAGGCTCATTAATGACATAGGGTAGCCGCCCCTACGACCGCTAAACACACGACACGTGGCGGCAGCTTGACAGTCGCACCCCTTCGCCTGCTTTCACCCCGTCACCGCCGACACGTGGGTAGCCGTTCCACCGTGCACGAATCCCGACGAACCTCCCGCTCTGTTACCTCTTCCCCGACACAGCGACCTTAAGTCATCGCTCTCTCCCCAGAGCTTCGACTTGGGGGGCTCTTGTTCCGGCCTGGGCCCGACCTCGGCAGGCCCAATATCACGTACGGCCCAACAGGCGAATCGGGCACGCCGGGCACATGCGTCCCACGAGACGAGCAGAGAATGCCGCCGAACACGAGCAGCGCTTCCAACAGCAGCTCGTCATCCACCTTACCAGCCGAGCAGAGCCAACCCCGGCACACCAAAGCGCGGTCGTGGTTCCTCCCCTCCGCGGGGAGAACAACGCGCTCCGGGGTATCTCGCGAGCTCCCCTCCGCGGGGAGAACAACGTGCCCGGTGCACGTTCTCCACGTGCTCCCCTCCGCGGGGACACGTCATCAACCAACTGCCCACCTCCGAAAGAGCAGGTCAAACCCACTTTCCGGAGATCTAGGAGCAGTTGGACTAGGGCGAAGACCACGTCCTGGTCTTCACTACGCCACGTAAGGCCTAGCAGTCATTAGGGTTAGGCATGGTCATCCAGCCCATCTCAAATGACCGTTGGCTCAGCGCTGGGGTCTCTCTATAAATACCATCTTCCTCAAGAGGGTCAGGTAACTCTCATCTTGCCCTTTTCTGTACTTTTGCTACCACTCTGCCCAATTTCTTACTTTGGCATCGGAGTGTCTTGCAGGTACACCCCCCTCCTCCTCCTCATCACCGGTGAACAGGTAGCAGCCCAACAGCGTATGGCCAGACCGTGATCCCCTCCTGACCAGGTCAGATCAACATAATTTTCAAGTTGTATCAACTTAATATTGAGATCTAGCCTGCTAATAACTATTAGGAATATCCTAAAGTTCTACATTGATTGGAGATAGAGCATTGAAATAGTTTATATAGAGTAGCACCTTTAACTTACCAACCGGTTTTGTAAGGTTGTGTTAGGTCAAACTCTAATATGGTATATGAGCCTATCGATCAAACATTGGGTAGCCTACCGTTTAAATCCACGCACCAAGTCCAAAAAAAAGTGTTGGGCGTGAGGGGTGTGTTAGGAATATCCTAAAGTCTCACATTGGTTGAAGATAGAGCATTGAAATAGTTTATATAGAGTGGCACCTCTCACCTTACCAACTGATTTTATAAGATTGTGTTAGGTTAAACTCTAATAATAACAATCTTCCTTAGATAAAAGACGGTGTACAAGAAAAATTGTGTAATGAAGCAATACTCTTCAACAGTTACAATTCTCATATAGTTTGTTAGCACATTACTCGTTTGTTTTATTTTTTTTTATAATTTTATAGTGTTACATATTTTTATTTAAAGTATTTATAAACAAATTTTTAACAAAAATTTTAAATAAAAATTTAGTTGAATAGTTATTCTTAAATTTTAGAAATTAAAATTTCAAACAAAGATAAACTAATTTTGAAGTTATTTCAAATAAGTATTTTATAAAATTTATTTTTGAAAAAAAATTGCAATTTAGACTTATTGTTTATCTTTAATAATGTATGTTTTTATAGGATATTAGAGTTAGTCTTTTAATTATAAAAATCAAACTCGAAAAAAAATTTAATATTTTAAAAAACATTTTTATAAAAATCATTTTTAAAAATATATTTTTTGAAAATCTAAAACAAACAAACCAGTTGTATCAGGTATTCAACATCAACAAAGTGTTCCTAAGAAAATGAATGCAATTTTAGTCATACCAATTTGAAGGTTTCAACTCTAATAGCTTATATACTTTTTGGTACACTTGAGAGAAGTTAACAAGAATATTTAAAGAACTTTTCAATTACAACTACTACCAAACTTCCAAGCCTAATATAAAGGTATCTGCTATAAGATACTTGAAATTTGAGTGCAATTTAAGATAAACTTAAAATGCTTTCTTAATCTTGAAGACTAATAACTTAACCCACTTAGTGTAATTGAATGAATGTTGATTTGAAACAGGTATGAGCTTTACTATGCAAGCAAGAGGCCATGAAACAACTGCGATACCGGTGCAAATTCCCCATTGCTCCCATGTTAATCTTTCTGTATCAGCAAATTTTCTCAGCAGTTCCACCATCAAGATTTGAAGAACAATAGTTATCCCCACAATTCCGAGAAACAGGTGGTTTTTCAGAATGCCTTCGAAAACGTATAGTTTCTCCATGCTTCGCGAGTTGAACTCGTTGAAAACTTGGCAGAGAACAAAAGTGTTAAAAATTAGAGTATCCTTAACCTCTTTACTTACGTTGAAGATTGATTTTCCGTAGAATTGCATGATGAGAAGAACTGCGATCTGATATGTAGCTTGCGCTAGAAGGTTTCTCCACATGATGTTTGTGATAAGAGGCTCGGTTCTTCCGATCGGTTTTTTCTTCATTAACTCCTTTGTAGGCCTTTCTGTTGCTAGTGCCAAAGCACCTAGTGTGTCCATAATGAGATTCACCCAAAGAAGTTGAACTGTTGTTAAGGGAACATCGCCGGACGAAACTGCTGCGATGAAGTTTATGACGAGCGCTGCGACATTGACTGTTAGTTGAAACTGAATGAATTTCTGGATGTTGTTGTAAACACATCTTCCCCATCTTAAAACAGTTGCGACGGAATTGAAATTGTCATCTAAGATAACGATATCGGAACTTTCTTTGGCGACTTCGGTTCCTTGGACTCCCATTGAGAGTCCTATATCGGCTTCTTTTAATGCAGGTGCGTCGTTTGTACCGTCGCCTGTGACCGCAACTACGTGGCCTTTCTTTCGCAAGCATTGCACCATCAAAAGTTTGTCCATAGGAGAAGATCTTGCCATCACTCGGATGTTATCGACCCTCTCCATTCTCTCTTCTTCTGTATAGTTTCTGAATTCAACCCCTTCGACGACTTCTCCAGCATTTGCATGATCCTTAGGATCTAATATTCCACATTCTGTTGCTATTGCCTTTGCGGTGAATATGTTATCGCCGGTGATCATCTTAATTTCGACTCCTGCAGCTTTGCAAGTTTCCACAGCTTTCTTTGTGTTTGGTCTACAAGGATCCTTGAGGCCAACAATGCCGAGCAATGTCAACCGATCTTCTCGTAGAGTCTTTTTCTCTCTTTCGATCATATAATCGTTATCTTCTGAATCTGAAATTTCTGTATGAGCAAAAGCAATGCATCTTAGACTACTAGCAGCCATGCCTTGAATCATCTTCTCGATTTTAAACTGTTCTTCTTTGTCGAGGGACTTCCTCGCGCCATTACTATCAATATACTTTGTGCACATTGCAAGTATCATCTCTGCAGCTCCTTTCCAATGTACCTGAACTCGGTTGTCGCTGTCCTTCCTTATTGCAACGCCGCTTCGTTTCTTCTCCGAGTTAAACGTTTCAACATGAAGGACTTTATGTTTCTGTTTCATTTCATCCATGTCCATTCCTAAATCCAATACCGCCCACATTAGTATCGCTTTCTCTGTCGGACTACCTGAAATTTCAGGTTCGGATCCTGATGGCGGCTTATAGACGCTTCCGGTTGTATTGAGGCCCACCCCTTGGTGGAATAACTCAAGAACATTTGGAGCCATTGCATTGGAAAAATTTTCGATATAATTTTCGAGGCCGAGAGAGAACTTGGTCACCCTCATTTGATTCAATGTCAATGTACCTGTTTTATCAGTACAGATAACTGTTGCAGATCCCATAGTTTCACAAGCAGAAAGTTTCCTCACCATGGCATGATCTGCCATCATTCTTTTCATCGAGTACGCAAGCGTGAGCGTCACGGCCAAAGGCAAACCCTCAGGGATTGCCACAACCACAATAGTAACCGCAGCCGCAACAATACTCACAACAGAATTCATAACGTCGTTTACACTGCTTTCACTTCCTTGAAACTTCTTATTCCCTTTCTTTTCTTGTGAATTACCTGTAAAATAACGAACCAACAATACTAGAAGTACAAGAAACGCTACCGCAAGTCCAACCTTACCAATCGAAGAGGTTAACTTATCAAGGCGAGCTTGCAGCGGCGTCCTCTCGTTAGTGTCTCGCGATATCGAGCTCATCATTTGACCCCACGACGTGTTTTTCCCAACAGATGTTACAAGCATCTGAGCATATCCGTCCACCACTTTCGCGCCAGACAACAAAAAAGGCGCTCGTAGAGGCTCAATCTCTACATGGTCGCTCTCACCTGTCATGCTAGACTCATCCACCTGCAATGAATGACCTGATAGAAAAACTCCATCAGCTGGAATCTGATCACCAATCTCGAGAGACACAATATCTCCCACAAGAACATCAAAAATCGATATATTCTGCGGCCTTCCGTTTCTCACAGCTTTAACTTTGATATTATTACTTATCTTAGACAATTTATGAAACTGTCTTTCTTGTCTGAAATTGCTTAATGCACTTACAACAACCACAAGAAAAACCGCTAGAAATATACTTCCACCTTCATACCAACCTTCCCCTGGTCCATGCTCCTTAATGCCAAAACCAAGGGAAAGACCAGCACAAACCAGAAGAATAATAATAGTTGTATCATTGAAAGCCTCAAGCACGAAATGTAAAAGCCCTTTCGGGGGCGGCTTTTTGTAAGTATTCGAACCAAACAACTCAATCCGTCTCGAAACATCATCATCACTTCCCACAATTCCCATTTTCGGAACCGTTCCAAGAACACGAGCAACTCCTTCAACTCCGCCAAACTCACCTAATGACTTCAAGCTTTTGTCCTTGACCATATCAGCGAGCTTGGCCTTATCAACATCATGAGAAACCAACGAATAATGATCGGCTCCGTTATGCCGAGTAATGAGCGGTTCAATTACATCAAGAGTGGTGCTAGAAGACAGTGTATGAAAGAGTTTTGGATTTTTTCTGGATATAACTTCTCTTGCAAGGGAAAGCATAACCCTTCTAGAATAAATAGCTGTATATGCAAAACGCCATCTTCTTTTTGCACTATTGGTGTATTTAGAACTGACTTTTGAGAAGGTATTGGTGATATCAATGATGAATGAAGTACCATCATATTGTAGATTATGATTGTTAGACATGGTGGAATTTTACTAGACCTATAGGAAAATACTAGGAAAGAACTTCATTCTATAGATACAAGAATGATCACCTAAGTATATATATACACACAAGCAGTTTGATATTTCGTGTTAAAGAGTACATATGAAACAGTTTCCATGTAACTTCCTAGGAAAAACAATGTTGTTTTTGTTGTTATCTAGAATTCGGTCAAATATTGCAAAAAGGAGTATTTTAATACACACATTGATGATGAGGAATTTAAATGGTTTTTTCTAAGAAGAAAGTGAGAAGTTTGATACTACTAGTTCACATGAAAATTGAAGTTGCAAAAGAAAAACAGCACGATCTATGATGTGAGGAATGGAAAGAGAGTTAGTGGGATGCATTTTCATGAGTTGTTCATAACCACTATCTCTACTTCATTTTGAATAATCAATACATAGAGCACAATCTAGGTGGAGTGAAGAGACAAATTTTTATTAATTGTTTAAAAATAAATATTAAAGATAATATATATTTTTTTAATCAAGACTTAAAATTGGTTTTAAAATGTTATTTGTAAAATGGCTGCACGTTTAATTGTAAGATTATAAGTTATTTTGTTTTTGATGATAATGAAAAGTTTGTGAATAGCTTTGAGTAATGGGGTGCCGTCCTGGACGGACATGGATTGCGCGTGGAGTTCGCGTGATAAGAATTAAGTTATCTGTAATTTTATTATTTTTCAAATTTTTGTTATAAAATAATTTATTTTAATTTATTTTTGTTGATTTTTTTATTAATTATATATAATCAAAGATATACAAAAAAACATACAAATCGGCAGATTGCAAAATTAATTCAATTATAACACTATATTTATTATTTTAAATGACACAACATTGTTGTCCATAAATTTTTACACTATCCGTAAAAAATTGATTATTTTTTATGTTAAAAAATCAAATGTGTCAGACAAATAGTATAAAAACAGATTGATTATCGAAACACGCTTTAAAAAAAATATATATATATATATATATATATATATATATATATATATATATATATATATATATATATATATATATATATATATATATATATATATATATATATATATATATATATATATATATATATATATATATATATATATATATATATATATATATATATATATATAATATATGTGATAAAAACAATTGTTAAAAGAACTTAAAATGAAAAAACTATTTTACAAATTGTACATTTAATTGTTTTAAAATTTAAATATTTGTATCTTTAATACAATTTCTTTATGCAAGCATATTTTTTAAGTAGACAAGTTAACAAGATTTATTAAGTAAAGAATGCACCATGTGATCATGACTAAAAACCGTGTGGTGTTTTTTGCTTACAACATCAGCATCTACATTCTACAGGATGCAATAGAGGGCAACATCAAAAATTGCGGCATGTTTCACACCAGCCAAAGCCAAACCGAATGGCTAAAGCTATTATATCCTGACTTCTGTTGATTATTGTTGCTGTGGGACCTAATGATAAAACCAGAATTTTTTTATAAATTACGGATATTCATCTTTCTCAATTCAATATCCACAACAAAAATCTTAAAACAAAAAAAATAAATAACTTGAAGTGAGTCCGTCACACCAATTGGAGCGTACTATACTAATTAACCAACACCAGGGCCGCAAATCAATTGGTATGTGCTCCTATCATTAATAGGGCGCACCAATTAAATGTAAGTGTCATTGTTTTTTATGTTTTTTTTATTTAATAATTAATTAATATAATATATTTAATTATTTATTTATTAATTAAAAAACTAGTGTAATATAATTAAAGTTGAATTAAAATGTGAGACTAGGGAGCACTGAATATTGTGAGACTTCTTTCTTTGAGAAACACTTTTGAGAGACACGCCGTGTATTTATCCAAAATTTTAATGTGATATGTGTATTCGTTCTTCCACATATAAATGTTCAAGTCTCTATATTTTTAACCAATGTGAGACTATTACTCATACTACTCACACTTGTTATACTCAACACTCCCTCTTAAGTGTTAATCTATCCACAATGCTCCCTCTTAAGCAGAAGCTCTTTTCATTCACATGCACTTGTACCGTCGTTGACACTCTTCAACGGGACACCTCCTAACCACCACCTGTGGGGAGTACTTTCGATATAAGTGAGTCAGTCCTTCAGTCGAACCAAATGTTCATGATACCACTGTTGGGGGATTTTTTCAACTATGGAGTATTGAACATTGTGAGTCTTCTTTCTTTGAACAACACATTTGTGAGAGACACGCCACATATTCACAAAAAATCTTAAGGTGATAGGTGTATGGGTTCTCCCACTTATAAATGCTCAAGTCTCCATATTTCTAGCAAATGTAGAACTATTACTCATACGACTCACACTTGTTATACTCAACATGTGTTTGGATAATCCAAAAGACATTCTCTTTACTCGGACTTGTGGGTCAATGTAGGCATTGTCGTAATTTAGTTTGTTTTCATGTTTTCATAGTGCGGTTGTGTTGTTTGAGCTTATGAGTCCATGGTAGGACGATAGGAAGGTCGATCAACTAGTGACATTTGTGAGAATATTTCGTTGGGGTAAAAAGGAAATTGTTGTGGTGTTTAGAAGTTAATGTTTGTTTAAGGTGTTTGTTGAATGTTTTAGTAATATGTATGATGGGTTTGTTGCTCGTATTTATTGTGGGAAGATTGATAAAAAAAATCTTATGGTTGTTGTTGGTAGTATAGGGTATGCTCTTGCTTTTATGATTTTGTGTATGACATGTATTGGTTTTGGTTTGGGTATTTGTGGTTTGTTGTTGGTTTTGTTGGGCGTTTGATGATGATGTTCGTGTATATGGGTTAACTAAATATCTAGGTTCAAACAAAAACTCAATTGTTAATTAATCTATAGTCATACATATATTGAGGACTTGATTTTAATTCGGTTGGTATTACAAAGTCGATCAGGATAAAGTTATGGTGTTGCCTCCATTGATGACACTCTGCTTTGGCATAGTTGCATTAGTCTGAGATTTTACTGTTGTATTATTTTTTAAGCACCTCAGGGGCCTTGGGATGTCTTGATGCATTTAGAGTTGTAGTTTCACAGGATCATTTGTAAGTATTATAGTGCGCAATCTAGAGAATGGGTGAACTAAACTTGTTAGATTTTTCTTTATATTTAAGCAAATTCTTTTTCTTTTTAATTTTCTGGTTTAGAATAAAATGTAATGGCTATTTTGAATGATGAATAACAAAAAATTAAAGTGCAAAAAGTAAAGAACACAACGATAGATCCTTGTTTCTCTTTCCAAAAAAAGAGTACTTCAATCCCCTCACACCTCGTGAGGTATTTCGCTATTGTCAGATCTTTGTACAAGCCTACGACTTAGACTTCTCTTACAATCTTCTAACAATAACAAAGAAGCACACCACTTACTTGATTTCTAAACACCAACAAATACAGTGGTCTTTGAATCAAACCATTTCAAATAACTTTTTTACAACAATCATCAACAACTTGATGATCACAAATACAGATTTCACTCTTGAGTTTGTATCTCTTTTGACATGCTTGTATTCCAAGATATATGAATTTTTTTGCTCTTTTCTTTCCCTTTAATCACAATTCAAACATTTATACATAAGTGCTCAAAAATGTTATAAATGAAACTTGTTTAAATGATGTAAAAGTTTATGTACAAAGTTTCATTTGAAAATATATGAGCATTTAACAACTTTGTTTGAATTGATTTGAAAACTACATTTTGAAATAGTTGATTTTCGTTTTACTAATGTATAAACCTTATATGCATCAATAGAAACCCCTTTGAATGAATAAAAATGTTTGGAGTGGTTCCATGAAGCAATGCAATCTTTAGGAATGAAACACACTGATGAAAAGAGTTGTTGTTTTAGTCGTAACTGGTTGCCATAATGATGTAATCGGTTACACCTTTAGTTGTTAAAAGATGTTTAGAAAATATTGTACCTGTAACCGGTGTAAATGTTTAAAAATAAAACAAAATTTTCAAACGTGTAACCGGTTACAAGTTTTGTGTAACTGGTTACAGCTATTTGAAAATATTCAAATACAACATGGTTTGGTTACAGCTATTTGAAAGATGCACAAATGATTTGAGATGAATATGCATGATAATTTTTTAGCCATTAAGATATATAATACTAATTGTAATGCATACTTTAACCATCTTGATTCTTTCCTTTAATTTCTAAAGCTTATGGTCACTTGAGCTTGGTTTTGCTAGCGTTCATGCTTTGTATTTTTTTTATTGATGTGTTTGTCTTCATCAAAATTTTAACCAAAGTCAAGAAGAACTTTTTTTCACATCACTATGGTTCATTCCCAGAGTAGTGAACATGATGGGTTTGTGACTCGTGTTTATTTGTAGGAAGATTCATAAAAAAAAAACTTGTGGTTGTTGTTGGTAGTATATGGTATGCTCTTGGTTTGGTGATTAGGTATATGACATGTATTGGTTTTTGGGTTTGGGTGTTTGTGGTTTGTTGTTGGTTTGTTTGGGCGTTCAGTGATGATGTCTGTTGATGTGAGTCAACTAAATATCTAGGTTCAAACAAAAACTCAATTGTAATTGATCTATAATAATACATGTATTGAGGACTTGGTTTAAATTCGGTTGGTATTACAAAGTCTGTCAGGAAAAAGTTGTGGTATTGCCTCCATTGACGACACCCTGCTTTGGCGTAGTCTTTCCAATTGGCATAGTTGCATTGGTTTGAGATTTTACTGTTCTGGTATTTTTTTTTTTTTTGAAGCACCTCGGGGACCTGGGATGTCTTGATACATGTTGAGTTGTAGTTTCACACGAAGACTATGGTGCATTCCCAGGGTAGTGAACATGATAATTGGTGTTGTTGCAGTCCATACGGTTGCATCGTCTTCATCCCTTGTATGATTGTCTTCTAGGCTCAAATACGGCCTCCAAATAAACTATTATGTGAAATATATTTATTTGTTTACTAAGTTAATATTAAAAATAAATTATTAAGAAATGAACAGCTTAGCGGTGATACATTGTTTGGTCTCAGGTAACCTATGAGATATCGATAAGCCACGATATAATGTCTGACATCTTTCGTAATTCATCCCATGAGTGAACCACCTAAGCCAAAATTAAAATAAATTATTTAAAGTTAATAATATAAATTAAGAAAATGGATATATTTATTAGGTTAGAAACTTATTTTGATGCGTATGGGAATCTAAAATTGCGATGATTGATTGGCGCAAGGAACGACATTCCTAACCAACCTCATGTTTGGAGCAATATGACACATCCCACAAAGGTGGAAAACCTACCTTTTGCAGTTTTACATGGGAATCTATAAAGACACGCCAAACAAGCATAACCTCAACTATGTGATCTTATTTTATCTATACCTATTAACAAAGGTAGATATATAATATGTACACTGCAACTCGAAATGTCCATAAATAAAAACTACACCTATTAGTAACATAATATAAACTCTAGTTTTAATTACTTTTTCATCATTATAAGACATTTGGGTTAATACTAAGCTATTGTATAAATTTTAATGCAAAATAAGTTTAATATCTTATCCCTCATTTCATCTGTTGTCAACAGCTTACCCAACAGTTCCTCGGATATTGATTCATTTATGTTGGTGTTAACCTTGTATTTCGACGCCCAGGTAGAAACGTTGGGTTGTTAAGTTAAAGATAGTATTTTTGACTATGGGGATATTTTGGGAATTTCGACCAGGAGATGGACAATTCGACAGGAAAGAATATTTTGGAGTTTGAATTTGAATCTTGGAGGGAAATACAGTTATTTTCTGCCCAGTAGAAGGAGGCATGTGGCATGGTTTCAAGCAATTAAAGCATGCAGAGTGACATTTGGTTTAATCTAGTCCATTGAGTCATTAAGAGCAGTTATGTCGACTGGCTATAAATAGTGGCTTAATTTAGGATTTTTGGTGTGTTCATTTGGTACAAGTTACTTAGAAAATTACTCAAAGTACCCAAGTCAAAGTGAGAAAAGAGTCATAACTGAGAATGTACGTGTCGAAACACCATTTCTTTATTGTAATGCATTAATACTTCTTTTTCTTTTATAAGAATCTTCTTTTACTTTACTGCTTTTATGCACGTTATAGTTCCTGGTCTTTATTTTTCTCTTTTAAAAATTGTTATCCTTTTCGAACCAAGTTACTTTCCTTTCCTAGATGTTTTATTGCCAAAACTTTTTTATCACGTTTCAATACTATCGAAGCACTTATCCTTCTCTTTTAAATTTCATTTAATGTTAAACTCAGATTAGATATGTCCTAGGATTTAGTGTGGTCGATCCTGCAAGTTAAAACGAGTCTTGACGATTTGTTAGACCAGTGGTTGTTCTCCAAATTTCATGGAGAACAAATTGGCACGCCCAGTGGGACAGTGCTAATCAGAGTTTCTTGTTAGAGATACCTTTTAGAAACCTCTGCGTAAAATTTTCATTGTATGCAGTTAAGAAGTGGTAAGATAACCACCAATAAAGAAATTCGAACTAAGAAAGGATATACTGGGAGAATGGCATCAAATACAAATCAGCCAAATACTCCTCAGGATCCACACAATGGTAACGATAACACGGAGCCTCCCATGCCACCTTCGACAGAAGGACAGGCAGGTTCCCTTCTTGTGTCTAAAGCAGTTCCAGCTATGGGGACTTTGATACCCACGCATTCGATTACTCATACGCAACCAATTCTAACGTACCCCACCTCCAGTAGGGACTTCCACATATAGGAATATCCCCCCACCAGGGTTTTCGATGCCTTTGCCGCGAGACCCACCATATGGTATGCCAACATCTGTAATGGCAAGCCTCCATAACGCCCCTCCTGCATACGTAGAACAGGTGATAACTTCGCCATTACAGGGGTCGGTATCTAGAATGAATATGGGTCGAAGTAACCAGAACATGGGATACTCTGTTCCAACACGAAATCTAATAATTGGTTCTGCCTCTTATTTGAGGCAACAAATGGATGAAAGTAACCAAAAATGATGTCCCAAACTATGGGAGAAATATTTCAGCCCCTTATATAAAACACTACCCAAACTAACCAACAACTGACAGCACAAATAACGCGTTTAGTTGATTTCTTTGGGGTACCAAATCCCCCTTAACACCCAAAAAGGGAACATGTGAGGGAAAACCAGGGTATAGCCTTCGAGGAGGACCTCACTATTAATCAAACACAACAACACCCAGGGAACATGCCCCAGGAAAATAATACTAATCATGGGATAGTCGAACCTCCTAGAAATCAATTCCAAGGTCCCAGGAAGGAACCTCCAAGGGTAGTGATGGTTAATAGAAACCAAAATGCGGATAATGTCGTACAACAAGTCCGACATAATAATGCAGCCGGAGACAATAACTTGGTTGCCATGGTCAAAAGGATTATGGCACGAAACGGAGTAAATCTTGGCTGGCGAAGTCCAAACTATACATCACCTTTGGTTGAATATATACTCTATTCGGAGTTGTCTCCGAGGACCAAAGTCCCTAAATTCACTAAGTTCTCAGGAGACTCTACTGAGTCTACCGTCAAACACGTGGCCAGATATTTGATTGAGGCATGGGAAATTGCTAATGATGAGAGTTTTAAGGTAAAATATTTCCTCAGTTCTTTGACTAAAAACACTTTCACTTGGTTCACCATGTTACCTCCCAACTCGATCAGTGACTGGACCCAGTTAGAGCGTTTGTTCCATGAACATTTTTACATGGGACAAACAAAAATAAGTTTAAAAGAATTGGCTAGTATAAAACGAAAGGCTACTGAGCCTATCGAGGAGTATTTGAACCGGTTTCGACTTCTCAAAGCCAGGTGTTTTACACAGGTGCCAAAGCATGAGTTGGTCGATATGGCCGCCGGTAGCTTTGACTATTCAATTCGAAAGAAGCTGGATATCTAATATTTAAGGGATATGGCCCAATTAGCTGATAGAGTTCGACAATTAGAACGATTGAAAGAAGAAAAAGCTAGGGCTAATAAAAACAAAAGGGTGGCCTTTGTCGATTTTAACGAAGAAGACGAAAGACCATACGCTGATTACCTAGTTTCGATGAGAACGAAATTGATCTAGATGAACTAAAAAAGGGCTTTCCTTACTCTTGTAGGATGCTAATGCCTTCGAATGGGAAAGACCCTGTCAAAACCAATGATAGGTTTCCTAAGAAAACATACACTTTTGACGTCACAAAATGTGACGTAATCTTTGATTTGTTAATTAAGGATGGACAAATGATTGTACCTGCTGGTGCTAAGATGCCTCCTCTAGAACAAAGAAAGAAAAGAGGCTTTTGTAAGTACCATAATTTTTTGGGTCATAAAACCTCACAATGTTTTCTTTTCAGGGATCTGGTGCAGAATGCAATTCAAGAGGGAAGACTGAAGTTTGGTGAGAAGGCAAAGGGTCAGATCAACCTAAAAGTCGAGACGATGAAAGCGGTTGATGCTCACTATATAAAGCCAGAAGAGGTTCACATGGTCTAAGTCACTGAGGACTTTGTCAATGGTGCTGTAATGGTTTGCGTTAGTAATAACTTGAACCAGGAATCGGTGGACAACTTGGCAAGCGAGACTACTGAGGGTTTCGACATGAAGATCACTAAGGATCTCAACATGGGAGTTATGGGAGACTCTAGATTGATGTTGGTAACAGAAGAAACTGCTAAGGGTTTTGTAAGAATAGATAAGGCTGCGGAGGGCCTCCGATTAGCATTCCAGAGTTTAGACATCACTGAGGATGTCGATATGGGGGTGGATATGGTAGAAATCTCCCAAGAATCTCCAATGGAGGTTGATGAGGAACATCACAAGTTGGCTTTCCCGAAAGGGGATGAAAACCTTCTAGATTTTATTCATAGGTGTCAAAAGAAAAGTTCAGAAGTTATGTTGTGCCCTAGGTGTAGTGTAATATTCAACAGAAAAGATGCACAAAGTATTGAAAGGGCTAAGTGCAACCATGAGAACAAGGCTCCCCAAAGGGAGAGAAGGGTCGACTCAAGAAGGGGCCATAACACATAACGCCAGGAAAGGATTCTCCTGTGTCGAAGGCAAAAAACCAAGAGGCCCTGAGGTAAAGGCTTCTACCTTTAAACCTACAGTTGAAGCTGTGAAAGGGGTATGGACTAGGCCCGTCGAGGCTAAACAACAAGGACAACAAAAGTGGCAACACTTTGATGTCGAAAGAGGCTCCTCTGTAGCCTACAGAAAAGAAATCCCACAGGCCAACAAAATGGTTAGCAAACACTGTACCTTATAAAGAAAAATGGGTCTTTGAGGATATGTATAGATTTTAGAGATTTAAATAATGCTACCCCCAAAGATGAATATTCGATGCTTGTAGTAGAGATGTTGGTCGACTCAGCCGTTGTACATGAATATCTAAGCATGCTAGATGGATATTCTAGTTATAACCAAATATTCATTGCTGAAGAGGACATTGCAAAAACGGCCTTTCGATGCCCTGGGGATATAGGTACCTATGAATGGGTTGTAATGCCCTTTGGCTTAAAAAATGTGGGGCAACCTATCAAAGGGCAATGAATTCCATTTTTCAGGACTATATCGAAACATTTATGCATATTTATATTAATGATATTCTTGTGAAATCAGTTTCAGGAAGAAACCATTTAGACCATCTTCGACACTCGTTTGAGAGAATGAGGAAGCATGGTCTAAAAATGAATCCCTTCAAATGTGCGTTTTGTGTACAGGCAGGAGATTTTATAGGCTTTGTGGTCCACAAGAAGGGAATCAAAATAAACCTCAATAAGACCAATGCCATAATGGAAGCGAAAGCACCATCAACAAAGAAGAAATTGCAGTCATTGTTGGGCAAGATAAACTTCCTAAGAAGATTCATATCGAACCTCAGTGGCAAAACGCAAGCCTTCTCACTGTTGCTCCGACTCAACAAGGAGGCATTCATTTGGGGGCAACCTCAACAGGATGCTTTCGTTAAAATCAAAGGCTACTTAAGTCATCCTTCGATTTTTTTGCCGCCTTGTAGAAGTAGGAGCATGAGATTGTACATAGCAGCGTCAGACAAAACCTTAGGGAGCATGTTAGCTCAAGAGGATGGTAATGGCGTCGAAAGGGCCATTTATTACCTTAGTAGGGTTTTAAATGATGCAGAAACTAGATATAGCATGATTGAGAAATTATGCATATGTCTATATTACTCTTGTACAAAACTAAAGCATTATATAAAGCCAGTTGATATTTTTGTTTCATCTCATTGCGATGTTACAAAACACATGCTATCTAAGCCAATATTACATAGTCGAATAGGAAAATGGGCATTAGCATTAACTGAATATTCTTTGACTTATATGCCTCTAAAGGTAGTTAAAGGACAAGTGGTAGCAAACTTTATAGTCGACCACTCAATAAATGAGAGTGCTTTGAATTATCTCAAATTGGAGCCTTAGAAACTTTATTTCGACGGTTCTAGTCATAGAGAAGGAATTGGTGTAGGAGTTCTGGTTATTTCTCCCAACAAAACTCCAACAAAGTTCAAGTATAAGGTTGAAGGCCTTTGTTCCAACAATGAGGCTGAATACGAGGCCTTGATAGCCGGACTTGAGATTTTGTTGGAATTGGGGGCAACTCGAGTCGAAATAATGGGAGACTCATAATTAGTAGTGAAGCAGTTGACAAAGGAGTACAAGTGTGTAAAGGAGAATCTTATCATGTATTTCATAATAGCCAATCGAATGTTAAAAAGGTTTGATATGGTGAGTATTCGACATATTCCTCGTCTGGAAAATCAGGTGGCCAATGACTTGGCCCAGGTTGCGTCAGGGTACAAAATTTTGGAAGATAAACTGGAAGATGCAATCGAAGTCAGAGGAAGAGTAGTGTCAACAAAGTTAGCTCCTTCAGATTTAGAAACAACAAAGCTAGGATACGCAGATAGAGAAAGCTTCGAGATTTTTGCTATCAACGCATTGATGAACGGAGATTGGAGGAAACAAATAGTTGAGTAATTAAGGAATCCAACATCTTCGACAAAACGAAAGATCGGGTATCATGCTCTGAGTTACGTTTTTTTAGCAAACGAATTATTTAAAAAGACCCTAGAGGGAGTTTTGTCAAAATACCTTAGTGAGTCAGAGGCATACTTATCCCTTTCAATAGTCCATAGTGGGACATGTGGCACACATCAAGTGGGCCAGAAAATGAAGTGGATTTTGTTTCGACAAGGTATGTACTGGCCTACTATGCTCAAGGATTGTATTGAGTTTACTAAGGGTTGCCAGGAATGTCAAATGCACGCATGCATACAACATGTCCCTGCGAGCGAGTTGCATTCGATTGTTAAGCCTTGGCCCTTTAGAGGTTGGGCCTTAGATTTAATTGGCGAAATTCAACCAGCATCATCGAAGAATTAGAGGTATATTTTGGTGGGCATAGACTATTTCACTAAGTGGATCGAAGTTATACCGTTACCAGATGTAGACCAAGAAGATGTGATAGGTTTTGTTAAAAAGCACATCATTTATAGGTTTGGAATCCCACAGACTGTAACCACAGATCGAGGGTCAGTGTTCACTGGTCGAAAAATGCAGGATTTTTCCAAAGAAATGGGTTTTAAGTTATTAACCTCAACACCTTATTACGCCCAGGCTAATGGTCAAGTCGAAGTGGCGAATAAAGCAGTGATTAGTCTAATCAAGAAGCATGTGGGGAAGAAGTCTAGAAACTGGCACAAGACATTAGACGAAGTGCTTTGGGCATGTCGAACGTCCCCCAAGGAAGCAACTAATACAACGCAGTTTCGACTAACCTTCGGCCATGATGCAGTTCTACCAGTAGAAATCTATTTGCAGTCGACAAGAATCCAAAGACATCACGAGATTCCATCAGATTCTTATTGGAACATGGTGTTGGATGAGTTAGTTGATCTAGATGAAAAAAGTCTTAGGTCTTTAGAATTGTTAAAAAGACAAAAGAAGAAAGTGGAAAAGTCTTATAACAAAAGAGTTAAAGCCAAAGCCTTTTCATTGGAATGTTTGGTTTGGAAATTTATTTTTCCTATGGATCAAAAAGATAGACCTTTAGGCAAATGGTCCCCTAAGTGGGAAGGTCTGTTTCAGATTATACAGGTCTTTTCTAATGAGGCATATGAGATCGAAGAAGTGGATGGAGATAGGAGGATCTTGAAAGTTAATGTAAAGCATTTGAAAAAAATACAAACCTATGGTTCAAGAGATGAAAATTATGGAATAAATATAAAGAGAAATATAAGAAAAGCTAAACTGGTTAATAAAGCCAAGATGGTTATGTTCAATACAAAACAAAATAGAGATAGCATCCCAGGCAACCTTTTGATCAGAGGTTACCTTAGCAAATTTTCCAGAATGTTCTCTGAGTCGATTTAGATCAGCAGCCACTACGTCGATCATTGAAAGCAACTCTAGGATGACATCAGAGGTTTTTGGTGAGGCGGTCACAAGATCGACACGCTTTAAAATTTTCTTCAAACCAAAGGTCACTGAAGTATCTTTTTACAAAAGCTCGAACAGATCAACAATAAATATCCTAGATTTGATCTCATGAAGTACATCATCAACGACAAGAGTGTCTCCTGATGCTGTTGAATCGCTCATACTGGAATTGTAAAAGTTGTATTTTGCACTCAGCATGGTTTTGAGGTACTCACGAGGGTTGGACGTCTTCATTGACTGGAGTTCTTCATGAGAGAGGTTGGTTGGAGCTGAACTTGTCGAAGTCGTCATGGCATCCTAGGACGAAGTTTTTTGTTTAACAGAATCTTCAACTACCTTTCTAGTAAGTTGTCCTTCCTTTCTTTTACCTTTGACTTCTTTCTCCTTCTCTGCATATTTTTCCTTCCTTTTCTTTTCCTCCTCCTCTTTTTCCTTCCTTGTTGTTTCTTTGTAGCCAACATCAACAACTTCATCACCGGTTCCATCTTCATCACTGGTTTGTTCATCAAAGTCGTTTGCCTCACCTGGTGAATAATGAGGAGACATCTCCTCTCTACCCTCTTCTAGGTCGGCATCTGGAGTAGGGGTGTCCTCTGATAGGATGATAATTGGTTGTTTAACAGCCCTTTCTATGGAGGAATTACCACAAGGTTCGACCCAAAGCCTGCCTTTTTGGGGGTTTTCTAAGGTTGGTTCACCTCATTCGAACCTTTAGCATATGTACCAGATGTCGCACCAGGATGACAGCTGAGATCTTTGTTGGAAGTGGAGTTGGGTTGGATCGTGGGACCTGCTTTAGCAGCGACAACAACCTCAAACGAAAGGAGTTTAGAAGGATAACATATGGAGAAGAAATAATTGCAAAATAAATGAGGTAAGATTTTTACCTTAGGGCCTTCACTATCAGGACTTGAATTGCCATCTTCTGGCGAAGGTACCACCTCTGGGATCACATGTTCAGGAATTGATTCCACACGGGGCACCAGAGTCGAACCAGGACCATCTGAAGTGGTCGTTTGTGTGAAAGATTCGGTAATCTTTTCCTGCTTCCTTCTCCTTTTTAGAGGTTGATCATCAGGAGGGGAGTCATTGTCCTCGTCAGATTCGATAATCACTTGACTAGAGGCTCTCTTGGCCTTTGGTTTTTTGAGAGTAGTTGGGGGTTTCTTGGAACTCTAGAAAACAGAGAAGAGAGAACCAAGAGTTCAAAGAACTATATAAGAAAAAAAACCAAATAAGCAAGCGTGAGAACACTACCTTGGGTAGTGGGGCGTTTTCCTCAGTCCTTTCTTCGATGCTCTCTTTCCTTTTCGCCTGAACTTTGACAACTGAAACAAAAGCAAAGCAATCACAACGAAATATATATATGTCAGGAAAAGAAAAGAGTCGAAAAACCTTCAATTCCACACCTTCATGTATTTCGGATTCAATGCGAAAATCTTCGATACTGATATGAAGATGGCCTTCGAAACTGTCTAGCGTGTGCTTAGTCGGAACTACCCGTTGTGCCTTGGGTTTGGATTGTTCCCGAAGGACTTTAATCGAATTCCCACATATGAACCAATCTAGAAATGGAGGGGCAAGGGCCACTCCAAAGTCAGCAGATGGAAATCGAGGAAATTTGGGAGGATACAAATTAAAGGTTAATTCATAACGTTTCTTAGGGGGAACGTATGAAGGGAGTCGAAGACTCTCCATTTTCTTTAGAAATTTTTCCTTCAAAGTCACAGCAGCATCGCAGACAGTCCGACTAAGTTCACTTAGCTGGTAAACAGTTTCAAAGAACCTTTGGAAGGCTTGGATTTCTTTTATATGAGTTGAAGTGCCTTTTTTCGCTTTGTCCTGCACAGAGAGGAAAGCTTGGTTAATTAGTTTGCTGAAGGAAGGAGCATTAAAAAATTCTTCGACATAATACTTCGACCACCAAACATGAAACTCTGGTGTGCAGAAGTAGCGAGGTTCGAAAGGGACAGGAGCCAATTGGATCTTGCCCTTGTAACGTGCTAACTGCTTCGAGCAAGCGTCTTTACTAAATTTGGTAGCAGGGATCAGGAGAGCACCTTTCTTCTCAAAAAGGCATTTTGGAAGTGCTTGTTCCAATCCAAACTGTCGAGCCACAAGTTTTGGTTGGTAAGATACCAACGCGACCTGAGACTTTGACATGTTCAGTCAAAGAGATATTAGCCTCAGGGTTAAAAAGGCCTCTCACAGATGTGTCGACTCTACTTCTTAGGCCTTTGTTGGTGCAGGAAAAGGCCTGGTGAACCACTCTGGCCCGTAATTCCTTGCTGCAAAGGGAGCCATGTTCGACGTGAAGCCATGATGCTTCGCTTGCATCATGGCGTAGCTGAGGAAAGCAGGCCTCAGCGACGACCCTTCTTTGTTGGGAGTGAGCATCACCAAGCGAGTTCCTTCGACTCTCTGGTTCTTGATTTCTTCCTCTTCTTTGTCCGCAGTGCCCTTGTTGGAAAGACTAGCTTCGAAAGGAGTATTCATCCATAGTTGAAGCAACCAAAAAGGGTCTGACAGCAGCAGGTTACCTTTTGCACCTAGATCTTTCAGCTGGGTCACCCCTTCACTCAAGGACTCGTACATGTTTCCTAAGATCATTTCACTTAAGCAAATACCATGCTCGCGGTGAAGTTGGGTGGCTAGGGTCAGGAATTTCCTAGCTACTTGAAGAGATTTGGAATAGAAAATGCAGTGAGATAGCCAAACTGCAAGGAAAGTTATGTGTTCGACATCAGAAACTTCATGGGTAGATTTGTCGAAGAAATGGGAAATGAATTGGGAGTATGTGGGGTTTAACTGATGAAAAGCCTATTGAATCATCTGACTCAAGGTTAGGATCGTATGTGGTCTGGTTGGTTTTAGCCCTATGATAGCGCTTATATCGAACAATGTTGGGTTCATCATCCGACAAGGGAGATGGAAAGTGTTATGGGTACTATCCCAGAAATAGAGGGAGGACACTAACATGGTCGAGCAGTAGTTCAGACCAGTTTTCGAAAACATGATGAGGTCATAAATCCCCATTTGTTTCCAAAGGTGGGACTTAATCTTTTCCACCTTGTTCAGCCAGTTCATGTATTCATTGGACTCCTTGAAAGAGGGTGTAGCGCGGAAAAACCTAAAGTTGGTACCCATATACCTCAAATCTATCCCACTAAAGGCTATAGCGTCCCCAGTGACATTTTCTACCTGTTATTTATTAGCCTGGCCTATAGGTTTTAACCTACGGTAAGACGGAAAGAAATCCCTAGTGGTTTCAGAATCTACATAAGTCAGAGGCCCACAGAGAGCATGCCTTTTTCCAGCAATGGTGAAAGGAATCAATACCTGAGAGGAATAAATCATGCGTTTTTCCTCCTCTAATAGCTTAGGTGCAAACTGTTGATTCCCTATCATCTTTGGCCCAGCCAGCTCTTCGAAAGAGGGGAGCTGAGAAGTTTTCTTAAGTATTTCTTCTGAGTTTTCTTGTGATCCTTCGTCATGGTGGAAAAAGACATTGTCAAGTGTAAGGTGGTAGAAAGGAAAGGAAAATCTGGGTTTTCTTTGCAAGAGAGTGACAAAGGAAAAGATTGGAAAGCGTAAAAGTAATTCTGGGAAGGTAATCCCACTTATAGGAGAAAGTAAAACAAAATATGGAAATGGAAAAGACTAGTGGGCGATTAGCATGGTTGTAGTGGGACACGTGTTGTACCAGGGAAAAAATTGAGGAAATATGAATAGTTGAGTCTAAAACCCACCTTTTCCTAGGCCATGATTTTCTAAAACCTAGGAGCATGATCACAACTAATGGCATGCGTGAAGTAGACGTGTTTAAGTTGTTGTAATAAATGCTAATGATGTCATTAAGTATGGGGAACAGTGAGGATGTAACTTCAAAAGACATGCAAAAGTCTTGAGAGGCGTCGGAGTGGAGTATCAAAAAATGTCATTTTCTCTAGATGTCGAAAGTGACATTTTTTGGGGGCAATTTGTTAGCCTCAAATTTTGACGCCCAGGTAGAAACGTTGGGTTGTTAAGTTAAAAACAGTATTTTCGACTATGGGAATATTTCGGGAATTTTGACCAGGAGATGAACAATTTGACAGGAAAGAATCTTTTGGAGTTTGAATTCGAATCTTGGAGGGAAATACAGTTATTTTCCGCCCAGTAGAAGGAGGCACGTGGCATGGTTTCAAGCAATTAAAGCATGCATAGCGACATTTAGTTTAAACTAGTCCATTGAGTCATTAAGAGCAGTTATGTTGATTGGCTATAAATAGTGGCTTAATTTAGGATTTTTGGTGTGTTCATTTGGTACAAGTTACTCAGAAAATTACTCAAAGTACCCAAGTCAAAGCGAGAAAAGAGTCATAACTGAGAATGTACGTGTCGAAACACCATTTATTTATTGTAATGCATTAATACTTCTTTTTATTTTATAAGAATCATCTTTTACTTTACTGCTTTTATGCACATTATAGTTCCTGGTCTTTATTTTTCTCTTTTAAAAATTGTTATCCTTTTCGAACCAAGTTACTTTCCTTTCCTACATGTTTTATTGCCAAAACCTTATTATCACGTTTCAATATTGTCGAAGCGCTTATCCTTCTCTTTTAAATTTCATTTAATGTTAAACTCATATTAGCTATGTCCTAGGATTTAGTGTGGTCGATCCTGCAAGTTAAAACGAGTCTTGATGATTTGTTAGACTAGTGTTGTTCTCCAAATTTCACGGCGAACAGTTGGTTGGGCATTTACTGTCTTACGATCAACAAGGAGATCCAACAACATATACATGTCCTTGAGTGTTACGACGCGTTCAATGGTTATGTAAGTTATATGGCTTTTGGATTGGAAATATTTTGGTAAAATATGCTGCTAGCAAGATGTTAAACCAGATGTTCTTCCATGACAGTCTGACATCATGTTTAGCATGATGTTGTTACATGTGCAAGGACATGTTATACTAGAAAGTTAGGACATGATTGGTTTGGTATTTTTAGTGTAATTTTTTAGTGTGTTTTAATTCACACGTTTGCGTTATTCAAGGGAGTATATTGTGGAAACTTCTGTTCTGACAGATTTGTTGGTTTTTCTTAAGAAGGATTCTTGAGCCTTTTTAGGAAACTTTGTATTTTCTGCCTATTGTTGTGCATGAGATTATGCTTATGATTAATGCGTGTTATTTGTATGTCACTCGTGTATCTTTTGATGCATTGAGGTAGACTGATTGTTTATTGTTAATTATCCATTCTAAATCTTTTAAGCAAGAGCGTATTGTTCTTGGTTGAAGCCTTTAAACAAAACCAAGTATTGTACTTGGAAGGGTTGGTACTTCTATTTTGGGTAGTTGTTGTATTGTCACTGGGATTGTGACTTGTTAGCAAGTGAGAGGGGGATCTCATATCTAGAGGGTGTATAGGTAGAAGTTGCACAAGGTATAGATTAGGCGAGAAGTTGTAAACGGAGGAGTTTAGCTTTGAACTAATATTATCATAGTGAATTTCCTTCCCGACTTGGTAACCCCCAGATGTAGGTGAGTTGCACCGAATTGGGTTAACAACTACTGGTGTTATTTTACTTTTCTGTCATTTAAGTTTCTGCTTATTTATTTGTGTGATTAAGATGTTTTGATCAGAGTGTTATGACATCTGTCTCGACATCTGATATCTATGTGCCAGAATTTCAGGTTAGAAGATGAAAAATGTGTATATCGGGTCACCATCTTTCTAGGAGAGTGAGGATAAACGTAACATAATTTATTTTTAGAAAAAAGGGAATTGTCATGTTGATAGATGTTCCCACATTATTTGTTGTTGGACAGGAAAAAGCATTTTCCATACTTGGTAGATTGCATGTGTCGTTTAGTCATATATGTTATTTTCTTGTTGTGATTGTAGGGATGATGTACGGGGAATATAATGAAGAAAATCTGTGAACGGAAAACTAGGTATTTTTCGGTAGAGCCTTCTCATCTCGCTCACTTTAACTCTACGTATGTGATCAATATTGATGATGATATGAGGGATGGGGAGGCACAAAGACGTGGATTAGTTTCTTTTAAGAGACCGAATAAGGGTGTGTCTCATGTGTAATTGAGGCACATTCGTTTGTAGCTTCTTCAAGACCGGCCAACATGGTCGTCAAATCGAGGAAAACATTGTCTTTGGTTTTTATTATGCCTCATTCAACCCCAGAGACTGTGCTACTTAGTATATGATACACACCATAATACGGTGGCCAATCAGGTTCACTTGGAGCGTCAAACAACAATGGTGAAATACATTACTTATGTGGCTCGTCTGATAGACCTTACAAGTCCTACATTGACCTTTGAGGGGTGAGTTTCTTCTAACTTGGAACGAGTTAAAATTGACTTTGCGCTAACTCAAAAAGATGATCATACCTCTACTGCCTTAGTGTAAAAATTACATGCAAACTTGTTGAAATGAGAAATAGATTGCAACATTGTTCGAAGGTTCTAAAGGTGGCGAATGAAACGTATGAAGTTTGTAAGAAGGAAGTATGGGATCAAAAAGGAGTAAGAGACCGATTTCTCTTCTCTTTGGGAAGAAATGAAGATTTGATTCCTTAGTGATCAATTTTTCACGACAAAAGAAATTGTTGAAAAATAACTGCAAAGGATCGGAGAAAGGGTCGTCATTCTTACTGTAGAAAATGCTGAGTTGAGGAAATATCACGTTGAAGATCAACTTTTAGGGGCCGAGGAAAAAAGAAAACTTCTTACTCCCTATGTCTCATAAAAAGTGTCTCATTTCCTTTTTTATGTCTCAAAATAAATGTTTCTTAGAATTTCAATACAACATTTTTTATTTTTTTCACTACTATACCTCTATTTATTAGCTTTCATACTTTTCAACTACTCCACTAAATATAATAAATAAGAGTATTTTGGTAAAAGATACTAATTTTATCATTAAAATCAATACATCTAATTATTTTCTTAAGAACCGTGTATAGTTTAAATAAGACACTTATTATGAGACGGATGGAGTATTTGTTAAGTTAAAAAATTTATACTATTTGTATCTTAATAAAAATTAAATTTTAAGTTTTAGACTATTCTATTATTAAAATAAAAGAAATAAGATAGGTTTAAATTTGATTCATTAAGATTGAATTTTATTCAAATTTACAATTAAGATTATGTTCAATTATTTTATTAGGTAAAGGAGGATAAAATTATAAATAAAATGGTTTAGATCATGAATATTATTGAAAGAAAAATGTTAACTAAAATTTGGTATCATCTTTCTATATTGGTGTAAGAGATATTGGTGTAAGAGAGAGGATTCTTTCGTGATAAAATAAGACACTTCTTCTTCCTTATTTCTAAAACAAAAATATAACTTTCTCAAACTCTCTTAAAGGTTCTTCCATCAATCAAGTTCAAAATCAATCAACCAATTTTAAAGATTCTTCCATCAATATCAAGTGCATCAGAGACATCATTTAACATTTAAGTAAACTGTCAGTGTAAGTTTTTTATGTTTTGAAAAGTTTATTTATTTTTTGTATAAATGAGTAGAAGTTGATGATTTAGGTAAGAAATGAGTAGAAATTTCATGAATGATAGTTTATAGATACTGTAAAACATGTTTAATGGTTAAAAATAATGATCAAACTATTATTTATGGGGTTTAGTGGTTTGCGTTACCGCCATTGACGGATTTGAAAAGTTGCAGAAATATTTGGAGATGAATCTCCGGAATTTTTCAACGTTTGGATTACCAGTAACAATTTTTCAACGTTTAGATTGCCAGTAACCTGAGATGCATCTCTGTAAATTATCAGTCTTTTTTTGCTTTGCTTTTCTTGCTTGTATGGTTGCTTGTACTAGTTGTCTGGTTTACTTACAAGCATTATGGCTGATAGAGATGACATACTGAGGCACGGGAGGAATGTACATCATGCATTAGTCCGGAGGGATTAGAGTCAAGTTTGGGAGGCTCCTGTTCACTCTAGCCTGATTCATGCGGAGGCATCGACTTCTAGGGCTCATGCTTCCCCATCTTCTTCTTCTCGTAGGAAACGAATGTCACATACTGACATTTCAATGCCTTCATCCTTCCGCGAACGATAAGTTTCACCTATTCAAGCGCTAGAGGTGCTCAGGTCACTAGTGGCACCTGAGGTACCAGTGCCACCCAAGGTGTCGGATGAACCTCATGATGATGTGCCAGTGCCACCTCCGGTTGATGAGGCTGCTGAGGATGATGAGTCATTTCCACCTCAGGCATGAGGAGGAGACTCTGTAGAGTTGTCATTGTTAACTCTGTATCCAGACCATACTACCAGACATATTTGGGACTAAGAGGTATAATTAGTTGGATTCATTCTTTTTAAATTATGTTTATTATTATATTACAAGTTTCTGACATTGATTTATTTTTTTATAGAACCGTGATCCACTAAAGTTTATTAACCATGGGCAGAAGATTACAGGCTTGCCTCAGTCGAATGAGGAGTGGCTACAAGCATCTTTGTCCCTATCTGGGATGAAGGACTTGTGTATGACCGGTTGTATTATGGTCAACCATGGGATGCTTAATGCATTCGTGGAGAGATGGCACACCGAGACCTCACCATTTTATCTACCGCTTGGTGAAATGTCCATCACACTCGATAATGTTTCGTGTTTGTTGCATCTTCTAATTAGGGGAAACTTATAGATCATGGCACACTGAGACCTCGTCATTTCATCTACCACTTATACAAATGTCGTCTACCTACGGTACTTCGAGGACTCCAAATGAATCCATGAGTACAACTGCGGAGTCGCTTGTTTGGTCTACTTGTACTCGAAGTTAGCAGATGGTTATATGTGAAAGACGAAACAGCTCACAAGCAGCATCACAGTACTGACGGTAATATTTATTGGTCTTTAATGCTTTTGTGTCATTTTCATTTCATTTTTGAAACACCCTAACTGATGATTCGTGTGTTCCAACACTTTTCAAGCTTGGATCCTCCAACTCTTCCCGCACATCTCTGGATGGTCGTGCGTACCGACTTATATTGAGGATATGTCGTATGCTTCTACATTTGCCCTACTCAGAGGGAATCAGACGATAGAGTCATTCAAAGTGTACCTTGTCTGCTTGGTTGTCGAGGATATGCACTTTAACAGTCATGCTGATTATCGTGAGACGCGACCATTTGATGATATAATATTATACTCGGGATGGTTGGCTTGCAACTCACGTCTTACATTTCCTCATCTGACTAAGCGCGTCATGCGACAATTCGACTACATCTAGATTATTCCTAGACATCATGTTGTCTCTGTTCCTCCTGCTATGATATGTAGAGATATAAATGTCATGTTTGATGATTATCTTAGTTATCTGGTACCGGAGGAGGCACAGAGTACCATATCTGAGAGCGGTTGGAGCTATGTTGAAGGGTACATCAGGTGGTTCTTCAGAGTGTCACATACGTATATGGTGCAAAATGCTCCATGAGATTTACTGAGCTCAGCTCACCAAGAGATACTAGAGGAAGACCAAACACAATTACATTATGCTCATGATGTCTTGCCTATTTGTCATTGCATAGTGGAGATTGCGGAGTGAGACATTGACAGTTATATCTTTCCTAATGGATTTGAGGCGATGCAGGTCCTAGATGCCATTATGACATAGGCACAAAAGGCACTGATGTACCAGAGACAATGTCAGAGGACGGGGGTAGAGGAGGCCGATGAGCACGAAGAGCCCGAGGAGCCCAAGGAGCTATAGTCCAACATACGCAATAATATATAGTAGTTATACTTTGGATTAATTATGGATTGTATTATATTTTCACTTCATTCTACTTTACTGTGTATTTCAACTGACTTCATTTATATATGTCATTTTTTTATCATCTAAATTTATGTGTCTTTTTTTACATATGAATTGTACGGTTTAATATTCATCACATAACAAGGTCCTTAACATTTATAAATCATTATCATCTTCATCTTAATAACCATAAACAAAAATATAATATGCATTGTTCTAATATAGTGTAAAGTGGACCTTTCATAGTAGAATATGTGGTGTATGTTTTAAAATATTTCAACAATGCATCTCCGACTTAATCAACGTTTTGACTATAACAAAATGTGTTCGGAAATATATCTATAAAATTTGATGGGCAATTTGGATTTTCCATAGTGTTTTTCCATCCCATAGAATGGGATAAAAAATTCCTTATTTTTTTAATAGTATCACCTTATAAACAGAAATTGAATCCCACGTTGCAATTATGTTGTTAAGTTTTTATCAACTATTTGATCTTGATCAAACTCCTTAGGAAAAACTGATTTAATTTTTCCAAAATTATTAGTTTTAAATCAAAATTGTTCGCTAAAAGTCGAACAATCAGATTCAACTGAATACGTGAATGCAAGATTATATGACCATAGGAATCAAGATCGAAATACATCATTATAGTTTCAACAATTTATTTATAAAATATGTCATTTCAACTATGAAAAGGCCGGTATTAATGAGTAAAAACATGCATGTCTAGTAGGTAGAAAAATGCAATGAATTTTTGTAATCAATTTCCAGGAGACAATTTACATGAGAAGATCAACAACTATCTTTTATAAAGACCACGCCAATGACTAAACTATCTGGCATATCTCATAAATGACAAGCTAAACAAATCTTCACATTGAAACAAGTTAGGTCATCATACATTAATTCGAGAAGTACAATGCATTTTTCTCATCCGTGAAGTATCCTTTATTTCTACAAGTTTTATTTCATCTAGAACTCTATTTTCTATCTAATATTCCCTATTTGCACTATCATTAAAATGAGTGATGTGTCATATTGTCATATCACATGTTCATATTTCCATTTTTACCCCTTCAAACCAAACACTAGTTAGTGATCACTATGTACATTGCATGACTAGGACTAGGTCTAGGATTAGGATAGGTAGTCTTTGTTGACTAAGAGAAACTACCTAGTAACTTCGTGCCTAAAAATTTCTTGACTTCTTTACATATTTAGCAGTATATTCGGACTTCAGAAAAGAAGCTAGTAAAAACAAGTAATCTCAAGAAAATGATATTTTTGAAATGTCAAGCTGGAATAAGACTTGGATCATGACAAGCAATATAAATTCCCTGTTGTCTTCACTGCAACTTCGCAGCACCTCACAATGTCGACAGCATAGGAAATAATAAAGGAAACATCCCTTTCAAGATGACCCATTCTTCGTTTTCTAATAATTAACATAAATCATGGAAATTCTAGCTGTATACATTTGTTTATAAGTAGATAATAGACTAAAAAATTCTCTAGTAAGTATAATAAATTAAATTGAGAAGAGTAATTATATAAAAGTTATTAAAAAGGATTTTAAAATTGAGAATTTAGATAAAATCATGATATTAGATAGAACATTATAGCAAAAGTTGATCTATAGAATCAATTTGCCTTTGTGAAACAAGATTTGGTTGTTATTGTATATACAAATTTGAATTTACCACCCAACTATAACAGTAATTTGTCTTTTGAAAGTAAAAAATAGTCGGTTGAACAATCAACAGGAAAATAAGGATGGTGTTACACATGAGAATGCTACGATAGATAAGTGTTTGCGCAAGATACGATTAAAAATTAAATTGTATGAGGAAAAAATTACAACAACCCCTTTGTGGAAAAAAATTACAAAGTCATTCTAGTCTTTTGAGAATGTGCAAAGGAATACCTTTTTTCTTTTTCTTTTTCTTTTTTGATTGAGCCAAAGAATTCTAAACACCAAAAAGAAGGTAAAGTATATAACCCAATAACTTAGGATGAATAAACCGAGAAAACCCAACTTGCCTGCGTAAAGAAATATTTCCAAAGACAACAAACAAATATTCAGAAATTGTAACAAATAGATATAGACAAAGGAGCTCCGAAAAATCTAATATTAGTCCATGATCGGAGGACTAGCATGACCATTATGAAATAAATGGTCCTATTAGAATACAGTCGAAGAAAAAACTTAAATGAAGGTTCAGTTAAGCATGTGCATAACCGAGATCGTCTTATGTTTTAAGAAATCATGCATTGGTTAGCTATAATTCAATCTTAAAAATAAATAAAAAATAAAAATAAAAACTTATTTAATTATAATTAATCATGACAACCTATTATGAGATCCTATTTATCCACAATTTATTTTTTAAAAATTGAGAATATGTGATTGTGCTGTAGTACATCTTGCACAACATCTCACACACGGCCATGTGTACAACAATAAGAGAAATTTTACTTAAAATTATAAATTATGTATCTTTGAATTTAGTTGATAAAAATATCTTATAACGTGCTAAAGCATTTGATTGCTGCTATTGTAAAGAAAATGACTGATAAGAAAATAAACGGCTCTGCATTAAAGTATGAGAAGAAAACCTATTTTCCTTATTAAAAAAAACTATTTTACTCATGCAATATGCCCTTTGCGATGTGTGAAGAACGGGACAACGGGGCATGGCAAAAAACAAACTTTGGAATTTAGTCTAGGTTGCTATTAAGTCATCACCACCATAAACATAGACATCATCTTCAAAATGATTGCTATGTGTCAATAATGCTAGGATTAGGACTTGCTATTTTATTTTGCAAACTAATTCGTCGTGATATTTTAAGATTGATTGTCAGTTCAAAACTACTATGTTGGAAAAAAAAAAAACCATGCATCCTCATTTAACTGTGTATATTCCAATTACTTTTAACTCCGTGTGAATCTATCTCAAATCAAAACAAAACAAATCCTTGGTTACGGGTAACCTCAAGAAGTTACTAACTCTAAGGGGGTCAAATAACAATCCTAATGCTCCTTAAAGATAATTAAAAAAACTGTCAGCAACTTAACAGTTGAAATGGCCCAATTTGAAATAAGCAAGTAATAAAAGAAGAAATTAATTTAGAGAGAATTGTCAACATTACAGGCTTCAATCATATCTAGATGTTCCCCATACCAATTTGGAATGTGCAATTGATCCACAAGGTATAAAATTTCGGCCTGCAACTCTTTATTTAATGGGTCAAAAATTGCAAAGTAGATCTGGCCCATAAAGTGCCGGGTAACAGAATATACCACATACTCACCAACATTTCGCTCATAAAGGGAAACATTCTAACCTAACCATCAATTGTCCCTTAAAACTTGAGCTATTCCCAAGTGGCTAAAAGGTACCACTAAACTAGTTAACTTCTCAACTAAAAACGCCATAAATCCTTGTCCATCAGATACAAACGGACGGGAAGCCAACTCAGTGTCAGAACCAGTATATCAATCAATAAATGTCTACAACAAATCTCAATCTAAGTATAAGGCTGAACTCCTGGCCAGAGACGCTAGCAAGTCTACAGCAGAATATTTACTTAACTAACATTCATTGATAGACAAACAATGAAGCTCCATTCCAAAGGCAATCAAACAGCTAGAGCAAGTAAAGCTGAAATATAAACTTGCACCTTGAGTTAACCAACCAAGTCTATCTATACATATAGAGGAATAAATAATTAAAATTTCCTTCAAAATCCCTTTCATCATTATGTCTTAATGTGGTGGGGGTGAACACATTATGGTTGCACTTCATAAAATTCGGGTTTCCATAGATTAGGGTTAAAACTGGCCAAATTGAAGAACAATAAGACAACATAGAATAAAGGAAGTACATGGCAAATTTGATTAACATATTCCATTCAGTTAAACTCCAGAATACAGAGGTTAGAATCTAACCTCTGCATTACCATATGAAATATCAAAATAGATGGAACTATGGAACATTTGTTTTCAAGTTATGATACCACTACACTAACAAAATACCTCTTTGTAATTTATTACCCAAAAAAATCCAGGAAAAGTAAAAATTTAGAGGGAAGAAAAACCTGTATACTTTGATTTGCCAAGCTCTATGAAATGGCAAGTCTGATAAGGTTCTGCACCAACCAAAGAAGAAATAAGTTACTAGTTACTACCTAGCCACAGGCTTCAGAAAATAATTCATTCAGATTATGAAAATTTAAAATTGTTTTATGACAAGCAGAAGCCTCTAATTAAGAGAGTGTATGTGAGGAAACAGAAAGCGAACAGGTGATCCCTGTCTTATGAATTAGTTAAGATAGTTATAAAGTGTAACGCCACGTGTAATTGTGATTGAGGGACGGGATAGAGAAATAAAGGGGAGGACATTGAGTGTGATCATTGTTGTGGGAGAGTCTTGGTCTCTCAAATACCAGGGGTAAGGGTATTCATTATATCTTTTACCCAAGCCTAGTTCTACTACCCCACCAGTATAGAATTTGTGAATTAGGGTTCTTCAATAAAATTTCAATGTAATTGAGATTATTAGAGTTTGGCCTAACACAACCCTACAAAACCGGTTGGTAAGGTGAGGGGTGTCACTAGGGCTGGCAATGAACCGAACCAACTCGAAAATAGTTCGAAATTCGATTCGACAATTAGATCGTTGAACTAGGTTCATGAACCTAATGAGTTGAGTATGAGCGAAAAATTAAGTTCGTTAACTAAATGAGCTGAACTTGAACTCTACATAGTTCGACTCGTTAGGTTCATGAGTCAACTCGATTACATATGAGAATAATTATACTGTCTTGAAGATTAGGTTTAAATATTTAATCTAAATCTTAGACAAATTTAATCTTCAACTTAGTAGTTTTTGAATTAGACTCTCAAATGTATCTCTTGAAAGTTGTGTAAGTTTTGAATTAGTAGATTTCGAAGATAAAGTTAAATTTCAATATGATAATTTTTATTTTATTTTAATATTTTATTTTTAAAAAATATATATTTAAAATGTCAAATATACTAAAAAATATATATATTTAAAAAAAATAGTTTTTAAGCCCGTGAATCATGTGAGCTGATCCTAATGAGTTGAACCAAACTGTTCGTGAACTTATAACAAGTCGAGTTTGAGCTTTAAAAAAAGTTCGTGTTGAACTCGAACTCGAACTCGAACTCGAAACAATTCTTAACGAGTCGAGTTTGAGCTTAAAAAAAAGTTCGTGTTGAACTCGAACTCGAACTCGAAAAATTCTTAACGAGTCGAGTCGAGCTGAGGTGAGTCCGACTCGACTCGACTCATTTCCAGCCCTAGGTGTCACACTATATAAACTATTTCAATGCTCTATCTCCAACCAATATGGGATTTTAGGATCTTCCTAACACATCCCCTCACGCCCAGCACTCTTTTTGGGCTTGGTGCGTGGATTTAAACGGTGGGCTGCCCAAGGTCCGACCGATAGGCTCTAATACCATATTAGAGTTTGGTTTAGCACAACCCTACAAAACCGGTTGGTAAGGTGAGGGGTGTCACTCTATATAAACTATTTCAATGCTCTATCTCCAACCAATGTGGGACTTTAGGATCTTCCTAACAGACATCATTGGTTCCAAACCCAACATATCTTGAGAGGGGATTAAGGTTGCAATGACTCAGAATCACTTTGAGGATCTCATGAACTTAAGACAGATTCGGTGGCTGAACGGGTCCTGTAGTGCAGACAATAGATCAACCAGGTCCAGTAATAACAATGGGCTGGTCAACGAGAATGAGATGCAAGGCAATATGGGGCTGAAGTGCAAGATACTTCAGAGAACCAATGCTCTCTGCCTAACAAAATCAGAGATTTTGCTTGATACCTTTCTCTCCACTCAGAATCCAGCAGAAAAATTTCTTTACACAATTCACTTCTCATATATTCCTCCCACACGCGGCCATGTGGATGCTCCCATTTTGTCTTGTATTTCCCTTAACATAAACTGTGCCTTAGGTGTGATGAAACATATAGACAGGGATCATTTCTTCATAAAAAAGCAGTATCAAGTGATGTTAATGGAGGAATTTATGGATGAAGGAGATGTGAATGGAGATAGAGTCATGGATGCTGATCAATGAGGAGTAACATTTTGGGGGAAAATATAGACCCGATCGTTCCTTTCATAGAGACAAGCAGTGACTTTAAGCTGGTGGAACAAAATAAATGAACCCATGGATGAGAAGATTCGAAGCCAAGAGAGTAGGCAACCTTCCAAAATCATTAACTCCAAGTTTTAACAAGAGAGGGGCTTGTCGGTGGCTGATCCAATTTTATCAGTATTTTGAAGACAACAAAGTACATGAGGAGGTGAAGGTAATCTGGGTTACTATGTTTGCTTTGACGAGAGAAGCTTTTGATTGGTGGTAATAGCAAAGATGATAATCACGGAAAGAAATAATAGAGATAAATGAACAAAGGAATTATATTATTGAATGTGATAAACTCAGCTAGGAATTGAGATTCCAAGCTGCCAAGAGCCAAGCTCCTACAAAGAAACTAGAGCTCTCTACTGAACAAACTTCTAACCACTTTTTGGCCTCCCTTCTTCTCACTCCTCCCATTTCTTACATACTGCATATTCCCTTTGTTTCGATCATTTTGTTACACCTCTTGCCACATCAGCATTCCCTTTGACTTTCTTACCCTTCCTTGCATAAACTCTCCATATCTTGGGCCTAGCACTCATTCCCACATCTAGGCCCACATCTCTATCAGGTGGTTTTCATGGAGAGAAAGTAATTTTCATGGAGAGAAAGTAATCAGAAGGCAACTTTGAAAGTTTTTGAGAAGGTCATAAAGAAATTTGAACCAGAGTTGTGGGCATGCAAGCTAGATTCAGAAAATGAAGGATACAAACAGTGGCATATATGAAATTCAAGAAAAGAAGCAAGAACAAGAAGCATCTGAAACTGAAGCAGAAATCAGAAGTGAAGAGGAATATGAAATGACAAATATCAGGAAATACAACGATAAAGAAGACAGCGCAGAATGTGGTGTGCGAAGACCAATTTAAGTATTGCAAGGTAATAATCAAGATGAAGAAAAAGGTTATTGTATTGGATCCAGTGAAAGAAGCAATGAGATGTTAGATGGTAGAGAAATGTTGCTTCGAAGTGCGGGTTTCAAGCATTTACGGCAATCCACTGACATTAACATGACCAATGCACTTAAGAAAGCTTGCAAAATTGAAAATTATAGAATTATGGTTCAGAAACGGACCAGCTGAGTGGCCACCGCCTGAACGACTAGACCAGCAGTCATCATTGTCAAAACCTCTTGAAAGTAAGATATGTGTGATTGCAAGTATGAACGTCCCAGAGTTGCGACATACCATTCACGCGCGGACGTGATAAGGAAGGTGAGCAATGGAAAGGTTTAGGCACAAAAGTTGACTTATATTTTTTTACATGATGGGCTCAGCCCAAAGATTAGTATGTTGTCCCAAAAAAATTAAGTTGAAAATCTACTCAGCCAAGCACGAATTCAGAAAACACAGAAATTCTGCAGTATTCAAAATAGAAAAGACAGCATTCAAGCTCTGTTTTCTGGCCAAAAGTAGCACCCACAACTGAGCATTTGAACAAACACACGTGTATGTTTTGTTTTTTGGCAAAAATACTACCAAAAACAGAGCATTTGATCCCAGAGGAAATTATCCTATTTCATGTGCAACTTAATCAATCTGCTTCAAGTTATAGGATCCAGAAGGATGCAATTTACCACCATACCAAATATTGGGCTGTCTTGATTTTGGATAGTAAAGGGGCACCTAAGTGGGTCTTGGTGTAGACAAGGCCTAATAATGCCAAGCTTTGTTTTCGGGCCAAAAATGTCATGAGTCATTTTTGTAGTTAGGATTTTAAGAAGGCAGGAATACAATTGTAATTTAGTACAATGTAACAACAACGAACATACAAACAAGAAAGGTCAATCATTGTATGAAAACTTTATTGCACTGCATGACAAGCACAAGGCAGGTTATGTGTGACTGAATTCTGGTTCAATACTAACTGCATTGCTACAACCAAAATAGGGTCATTCAACGCTCTATATGAGCAATCCTGCCTAGGTAAGCTTTGCTATACATAGACGGTCTCAAGCCCGGATAAAAGGAGAGGATTGTGTTAGACAGTCGACAGCCAACGTAAAACTTTGTCGAATCTCTATGACATGGATCAACTACAAAATAATGAACATTATAGCGCGAGTTGATGCATGTGGCCGACCCCACCTAGTGGGATAAGGCATTGTTGTTGTTGTTGTAACGCTCTATATGAGCATGACTTTTCTTTAATGTTAAAGGGACTACTACTCACTACGAGGTTTGGGAAGTAAATTAGATGCCATTTACAATAGTGGTTTGTCTAAATTCCGCAACACTATATTAATTTTCAAAATGTTACGAGTTATAAACCTTAAGCATCCAAAAGTTAATTCACTTATTAATTGTTCCTAAATAAACTTGGGTAGCTTTGTATAGACTCACAAAATTGTGAAATTGAGCATAATGAAAATTTTCCCTTTACATGCCTAAAATGATAGTGGTTCATTGTATTTTTAGAAGGCCCAAAATGCACCAACTGAATGATAAGGGTCCATAATGCACTATACGTTAACCTAACAATTGTAGCACTCAACTCCATAGATGCAATCTAACATCCCAACACGATCCCATAGCTCCTAACATAACCAAAGTCATGAAGCAGAAAATGTCAACAAACCTATTGTTGTAAGCTTGCAAGTAACCCAATAGGTCAATGAGGTGAGTGAATGCAACTCTGATGAGCTGAAATATAGCTTTATCAAGTTGAATCCAACTCAACAATCCTGCAAATTTATGAACTTATTATACTCTTTTTATGTAATATGTTGCGAGTCTATCTTGTAATTTGAGAATTTATCTCAACTTTAAATTGTGAATGCTATGTTTGTGAATTAGTTGGGTCTATGTATGAACTCATCTTAGTTTAGTTTATTAGTTGGTGGCTTCCCAAAAATTTAAATTTTGTTAATATGATTTGCTTTATTGCCGAATTTTAGAATGGTGAATATTTACTATGCACATAGTAAACTGTGCTTGGATACCAGTCAAGGCTCTAACTTGGGTCCCACTGATTTTACGAGGTTATGTAGATTTTCAAGTTTGATAACTTCAGTTGTGATGTTAGTGGGGAGAGCAAATCAAAATGAGACCCACGGGAGAGGAGAGGCATCAAATGTGATCATTGTTGCGGAAGTGTCCTAGTCTCTCAAATACCAGGGGTAGAACTATCCATTGTATCTTCTATCCTATCCTAGCCTTGCTACCCCACTGGTTCAGAATTTTGGGATTTAGTGTTCTTCAAAAAAAAATCAATTCAATTAATTTTCTAATCCATTTTTTATCATTCTCAAACAACATTGTGTTAATATACTACTACCTCTGGTCCTATTTATAAGAAAAAATTTACTTTTTAAATTAAATACATTGAATAACTAATGTATCTGGACAATATATAGATCAGATACATTAGTTATTTAATGAATCTGAAAAGTAAACTTTTTCTTATAAATAGGACCAAAGGGAGTATGTGATACAAAAAAACACTTCACAACATGATTGACATTTTCAAGCATACCAGAAAATGTGATAGACAGTGAATAGCATCAACCAATGAAGACGCTGAATATTATATGTTGAAGTCATCATGACACATGACCCAATTGCAAATACAAATAATCGTCTGTGATAATGAAGGATAATACCACTCAATGTGTGACATCAATTTATACAAATAAACTAAGGGTGCTTGGTATCGTACAATTATTTTCACACCAAACCACCGGATTAGACATCAATTCCTAGGATTTCAAATCACATGCTTTGGTTTCAAATTTAAAATAAAACTCGTTCAACACAAACATAGAATACCCCCAAGTATAGATATCATAGATTTCTAGTAATCCTACGTTCCCAATTTCCCATGCTACTAGCGTTTCAAACATTGGCATCCAGGTTCCTAAGTATGAAAATGCATGTCTACAGTATATCCACAAAGCTTAAATGCAATAGAGATTTCTTGATTTCCATTACAACAAACCAATAAGTTTCATATTATCACTAGTATTTCCTACATGCATGGCATAACAGAGAACAAAACCAATAAGTTTAAACAAACATTAGAACATGGAAATGCTACCTGAGACATTAAAATCATGCAGGACGTGCATCTTCATTTAAACATTGCTTTAATTTTTGGTCCCTGGTTGTCTCTCATCCAAAATTCGTTTCACAAAATCATCATAATCCAACAATTCACTAGCCCTTTGACTAGTCACGCCAAATTGACCACCAATCAAACACTTAGAACTGGTTTTATTCATTGGCATTGAAGCCCATCCAATCAACTTCACAGCTTCCTTTGAACTCAAAGCCCCTTTACCAACCTTAATCCTCGCATCCCTAAAAGGAGCCAAACATTTCTCCCAAGCTAAGCCAACACACTTCTCTTTCGCCACTGCAAAACACTCCTCCATCTCGCGCACTTCACAAATCTCTCGTTCCTTCAAATCAGATAGTTTGGGACCAGACAGAGCCTTCCACCAAGGAGGCTTGCACTTGCTGGAAGCATTGATGGCACAACCAATCCTTGCCCCTTCCTCGCATTGCTGAAGGATTTTGCGCTCGCAGGCTATGAACGCAGAGGCCCAAGCTTGTGAGTCTCTGAAGGCCAGAACGTAAGGACCCGCCGATGGATCGTCGGAAGGACTTGCCGGTAACGGTCCTCGAAGTAAGGGGATTGGGCGGTCGAATTTGAAAACCGTCGATGAAGGTGAGTAGTCGTCTTCGAATTGCGTGAGATTTTCGGATGCATCCGTCGCCATTGTTAGGGTTAGGGTTTGAAAGGAATGTTTGTCTAATTGAGAGAAGAACTCAAAAAGAATTCCGCAGAGTAAAGCAAAATGATTGAGAAAAATCCGGTGTCTGATAAAAGTAATTTGAATGCCCGACTGTGATAACACCGTAGCAGGGTGGCTACTGGCGCTGGTACTTCCGACACCGGTATTGCGTTTCTAGATCCTCGGAACAGTCTCCGTTGTTGCGTGTTTCAGTAGTACAGAGATAAACATTCAAACAGCAAGTAAAAGAGTAGTAGTAACTTTCAAAGTATAATATTCTATTTATATTTTACATCACGTTTTGAAATTCAAGGACGAATGAATTTTGATTATTAATTTTAAATCTATTTTATAAATTTAATTTTTAAAAATTATTTAAAGAATAAAAATAATTGATAAAATATTTTTTTTACCTCTTATCTTTAAGTCAGGTTTATTTTGATCTCTCAACTTTTAAAAAGATTGGTTAAATCTATTATTTCTCTAAATTGTGTCACTTAAGTCTTTTTCATCCATTTGTCTCTAACAACATCAATACGTGTGTTTATGGCAATTGATTTGGCACTTATTAGTCATCTTCTTCGTGATATTCATCAATTTTTCTGAAAAATGTTTATTTCTACATAATTTATAAAACCCTAATAAATTTGTTGTTGAATCCAACTTCCATAAATAATCCTTTTTCCTTTAAATCTTCCATTGAATCTTTTAGGCAAAGTTTTTTCAATAGATTATGTTTTGGATTGGACTGGCACATGCCCCATAGTTGGGCAAGGCCCAATCTAGTTTAACTTAAGGTCAGGCCCAATAAGGAAATTAGGATAATCTATCCGTTGGGCACAATATAGTCGTTGGATACAATATGATCGTTGGGCACAATATAGTCGTTGGGCATATAGTCATTGGGGACTTCCCCCTCACGCGCTTGACAGTTCACGCGACCAACTACCCCTCCGAAAGTCATGGGGACAATTGGACCAGGTCAAAGATCACATGGGCGACCAGTTATTTCGGTCACGTGGGAGACCTTGGCCCCGCGCTGGGGGAATCTCATAAATACCCTCTCTCTTGAGAGGGTAAGGTATTTTAATCATTCTAACTCATACCTAAACGCGTGTACTTGCTTTCTCTGTAGCCCAAAAACTTACTTTGGCATCGGAGTAACTTGCAAGTACACCCCCTCCTCTCCTACAACCACTGTTGATGCCTTACATTGAAGGTCAAGACGATTAATTCTGATCACTTCAAGTTAGTGGCACCATCATTGGGAACCCAACTCCCCCGTCTTTTGAACCAAGATCCCCCAATCTTCCCGAACAAAAGACCAAAGTTATCTCTCTGAACCTTTATCGTCATGGCCTCTCACCATAACAATGACATCCATCAAGATTCTGTCGTCGCTATTCTGGGTTGCGGCGAAATCCCCATTCTCGGAACTGCTACCGGAGAGACCGATCACAGGGACGGAAAATCGGCATCTCCATCCTCTGACAATGTGAAGCCTCATGTCCAAAGTTTCGACCATGTATACGAACTCATCATCGTCCCACAAGATGCTGACCCCTACACTGTGGCCCTCATCGCCGCTCTCAAAAAATCCAACTACCTGCTTTTCCAACAAGGGGGGAAAATCCACATGCTGGAGAACACCATCGGAGAACGACCTCCCTCGTGGAGATCCATCAATCCATCTCGTCGGTCTCTCTCTCCTCTTCATAAACACCGTCGAGAAGAATCTATAAACATCTCCTCGGTCAAAGAACGATCCAAAATGGAGAAGCATGGACACGAGATCACCAGAAGACGCAGAGAGGTCCAAGCACTCCCCAGCGCGTCCAAGAGGACCAGGCCTTCAGGAAAGCCTCACGAAGAGCACCGAAGCTGACACGGATATTCTCCTCGACATAGCAGGAGTCGTGGACGCAGCTATTCTCTCAGCAGGTCGCCAAACACAAGCGGCAAAGATAATGCATGCGGTCCCCTGTCTCAAGAAATCATGGACACCCGCATTCCTCGCAGGCTGGAGAAACCTCCCTCTCTATCTCTCTATGATGCTACCACCGACCCTGACGACCATATAGAAAACATTAAGGCCATGTTGCACTACCACAATGTCACTGAGGCGATCAAATGCAGGTTATTCCCCATCACACTCAAGAAGGGGGCTATGGCTTGGTATAAGAGCCTTCCTCAGGGCTTGATCACCTCTTGGAGGAACCTAAAGGAGCAGTTTACCCGACATTTTACTGCTTCCAAGCGTCATATGAAATCTGAAGCCACGCTTGAGGGTATCATACAGGGCAGGGACGAGCCTTTTCGCGACTACATTGACAGATTCAACAAGGAAGCGGTCGAGATTCGGACAATTGACCACATGAAGAAGTACCTTCTAGAAAAGGGACTGAGGTCGAAAAGTGCCTTCCGCAAGGCGGTAGGGATTGATCCTCCATGTTCTCTAGCCCAACTTCTATGTAGGGCACAATCCTATATTCAATACGAGGAAAAGGAAGTCGCGTATAAAGCCAGAGACTCGAGGGACCAAGAGAGTTTCAGAGCATCGAAGAATGACGAAGCAGAAACTTCTAGGTGAGACAGAGATAGGCGACGAGACGACCGTCCCCGTGATCACAAAGGGTTTGTGGGTCACTTCGCTGAATATACCCTATTGACCGCTTCCCGCGAGTGTATCCTTTTTGAATGTATCAACGCCGAATTCAAATAAGGAAGCATTTGATTCCCCAAGCCGACAACTTCAAATAGAAACACCAACCGAAGCAAATACTGTCGCTTCCACCGTAGCCATGGCCACATGACAGAAGACTGTATCCACCTGAAATATGCCATTGAAATCCTCATCAAATAGGGCCACTTAAAGTAATATATGAAGAGAGGAGAAGCCCCCCGGGGAGAGACGTCGGAGTCTAAGAAAATGGAAACAAGAGCTTCAACTTTTAGCCTTCCCCCGCTGATCGCCATGTCTGTCTCCCGGCCAGAGAATTTTTTCATCCCCAGCGGTCTCGAGGAGCCTGCATATTTTTCAACGCACAACCCCTGGGAGGCCTTCCCCGGCACAAAGGTTATCTTCTGTGGCAAATACAACAAACTCACAGTAGGATCAGTGAAGAGAAAATTCGACCAATTGATCGACTGTAGCCCAGATTGTCTGTCAACACTCAAAAAATTCCGAGCACGATCTCAGCCTATCACTTTCTATCGTGAAGAGCTCCCTGGAGGCTCCCCCAACACTCACATTCCTCTTCTCATCAGAGCCAGGTTGACTAACACTGATGTTCGCAGAATCCTTGTCGATCAGAGGAGCTCGGTATATATCATGTACACCAGCCTGTTTCGCGCCCTCAAACTCGACCAGAAGAACCTGTCCCCTTATGTAGGTTCAGACATGCAAGGATTTAATGGGGCTACTACTAAGCCCTAGAGATACGTGGAGCTCCAAGTTATATTTGGGGAGGAAGATGTTGCCAAAACAATTAAGACTCAGTTCTTAGTCATCGACTACCCCTCGTTATACCAGTGTATACTGGGGAGGCCGACACTTATCGAGTTAATCGTTGTTCTGTCCATAGTTCATCTCAAGATGAAGTACTATACCGAGAAAGGGCATGTCGCCACTTTGCACGGGGACATTGAGACTGCAAGACGATGCTTCGAGGTAGCTACCAAGGGGCAGAGTTCAATGGGTGCAGCATCATAGGTTGTTAAACGAAAAAGAGACGAAGATCTTCCCAACGAAGAAATCCAGCCCGGAAAGAAGCCAGCGCTCCAGGTTCATACCATCAACCTCGACAGTCGGATCTCAGAAGAAGGCAAAGAAGACACTCCAGTTTCAACGGGCAGCGCATCCTCTACAACTGTCATGCGCCCAACACCAGATGGGGACTTCAAAATGATCACCTTCGGAGACAACCCCAACCGAGGAGTCAGGATTGGCACGGGACTGCCTGATGAGGTGAAATAGCAGCTGAAGATATGCCTGAAGAATAACACTTATTTATTTTCCTGGAGCATCGTAGACATGCCCGACTTCGATCTAGAAATCGCTTGCCATCAGCATACCATCGACCCACCCATTCGGGAGGTAGCACAGTGCAAGCGTAAACAATTAGACAAGAAGACTAAAGCGACGAATAAACTTGTAAAAGACCTCTTAGAGGCCAAATTTATCTCGGAAGCCAGGTATACAACCTGGTTGTCCAACATTATATTAGTTAAAAAACATAATGAAAAATGGAGAATGTACATTGATTACACCGATCTCAATCGGGCTTGCCCGAAAGACGTTTATCATTTGCCTAACATTGATAAGTTGGTATATAACTGTCGTATCGCTGCGAAAAGGGGCCAGCAAAGACAGAAGAGTCGCCATTGTTCGTTATTTATCCTAAAGAGTGGGAAAGGAAACGATCAGAGAAAACCTATGAAAAAGGGAGAAGACAGGTCATCGCAACCATATCTCGGGTTCGGGAGTCGGTTACGCAAGGGGAAGGTATGAGCACCCCTCACATCCGTTGTACTCAACGAGATCCACGCTTGTTGTCTATCTAAAAGGGTGTTAAACTATCTAAGCTACAGGATAACGGGGACAAAAGAAAAGAAAAGAGACTCGATAGAGCATCGTCGCTCTATGCCTACGTATTCCCTCGTGCAATGGAAAAGTCAGAGTCAACGTAGTTCAGAAAACTACGGGTGATGGGGGGAAGGTTGCTCGCCAAGACATCATCGTCTTGTGCCTATGTATCCTCGTCTGGTACGAGAAATTAGAGCAAACGTAGTTCGGTATGACACGACCACTGGTTGGTTCAAGTGTTTTAACTGAGTAGGGTTAAACCTTCGTTCTAGCAGTTAGGGACGGTGCCTGTTTGCGGTAGAACCAAGACTTAACACACTCTTTCTGAAAATAGTTTTAAATTAATCCCGAAGGATAAAAAGGTTTGATGTTTTTGTTTTGTGTTTTTTTTATGAAAGAAGTAAATTGAGTTAAGATTTGTAACTCATGTTGCACTAAAGACTATGACTTGAGAGCGAATGCATCGCATATCGCCCGAAGGGCATACGCTAAACACTCTAGACAGTTGAGAGGAGGCCCCCTGCCGCGGTGAAATTTGGATACCAAACTATTGATTAGTTTGAATCTTTAATTCATTTTGCAACCGAACTTTGATTTGTCCAAAGGAAGGGGTAAAGATCGAAATTCCCACAATGCAATGCAAATGCAAGGTTTAGAGAGAGTTTAGGATCGGGGGTTGGTTAAACTTAGGGAAGGTGCTAGCATCCTATGTTTCTGTAGTACTCTACAGGAACCTCTTGTTTTATGTTTGTTTACTGCTATGTGTTTATCTGCTCAAAGGTTGAAAGACCCTAGTGGTTTATATCTAAGTATACTCGATAAGATGTCGCATCTTATGCCTACATATCCTTACGGGAGTGGAATCAGAGTATCTGTAGTTCCCCTAAAGGGTTTGAGGAGCTCTTTGACTGTGGTCAAAGTTCCTACGGGATTAGGGTAGTTGATTGATTGATTTTAGCAGAAAAGGTGAGTTGTCATTTTAAGGGAGATTTAACCGCCACAAATTGTAAAAAAATAGTCTTTGCATCATCTTAAGAGAAGGGCTCAAGTACTCAGATAGGGATCAACGAGGTACGCCTCTATCTCTCTTAAGGCAAAGTTCCTACGAGTTGATTGTATTGTTGTGGGGTGGAGATTCTATCTCGCTTAAGATGATTAACATCTATTCTCTATTGTTTGAATATTTTGTATTTTGTTTGATTTGAATTTGTTTTGTTTGTGTCTAAGTTGTAAAGATAATGGCCCTTCCTATGAGGTTGGATCTATCCTAGAGATCAACTTGAATGGGATCAAGGATCATGGGGAATATGATGCGAATGATGTGCACTACACACGATTGTTGAACCATGTGTAGGGTTTTCCTTTTGACGGAATGCGATGCGAGAATATAGATTGCGATAATGTTAAATTGCGGAAGATAAATTGCAGAAAGTAAAGTCATACGCATACGCATGAAAGCGCTGAAGTGTGTGAGAGTGAATGTGTCGTGAATGTGAGTGTGCACGATTGATTTGTTTTTTACGCTGTTGATTTATTTTAAGCAGAGTTGAATTGATTTTAAGGGGGATGATTTGTTCCTAAGGAGAAATTGATTTTAAGAGAGAGTTGGATTGATTTTAGTGAGATTAACGCTGATTTGATCATTATTTTTTAGTGAGATTAATTTATTTTAAAGGAGATATGACTTTGTGAAAAGTGTTGAATTAACTTTAATAAAAGTTGGATTAATTGATGAAGTTGATTTAAGAAAAAGAAGTCAATTTATTAAAAAGGTTTAGATCGAAATTGATTTTAAGCAAGGAGTATTTAATGCATGAAAAGGTTTTAAATATTATCATAAAAAGATTAATTTAAATTGGAAAAGGGGTGTTTAATATTTATTTATTAAAAAAGTTATTAAGTTTATATAAAGAGTTTTAAGAAAGAACAAATAACTATATTATTATTTATAAAAAAAGGATTTATTAGTTTATTAAATAAAAGGATAATTAAAAAAAGGATTTAATTAATAGCTAAACAGTTAATTGGTTTAATTTTATAAAACAGGTTGATTAAGATTAAATTAGCTAAGAAAACATTAGTTAATTTTATAAAGGGTTGATTGAGATTAATTAAATTAAAAAACTGATTATGGAGTTAATTAAAAAGGTTAATCGAGATTAGGGGTTAGGCATAAAGGTTGTGTGGGGGTGTATGTGCTGTGAGGTGTGTGATTATAAAATTACAACAATTAATTAAAAAAAATAATAAAAAAACCTAAATGCCCCCCCCCCCTTTTTGCGTCGTCATTTCCATCGCGTTCTCACTCTCACTCTCTCCGATTTGCTTCCATTTCCCCTTCATAATTTTTCATCTTCTTCGATTCCTTTTCGACTTCCTGCAAAAACAAGCAACAAAACTCAACAGATTAACGTTAGTAAAAGATCTCACGATTGAAGTGATCTTTGCAGATTTCAATGGCGATGGCGGATGTTCTTCCGGAGATTCGACGGTGGTGGCGTTGAGAGTTTGAGGGCGGTGACTGGTTGGAGCTCGCGGTTGAGGTTTTGAAGCAACTGGGGCTTATTGCGATTTTCGGTGGAGGATTTATGGTGATGTGAAGGTTTTGATGTGTGTTGAAGCCAACGGCGGTAGAGCTCTAGAGATAAGTTTTCTGATCATTTTGATTTACGAATTTAGGGTTCTTCATGATTTGGGATATTATGGGGGGAGTTTTTGCGAACTGTGCATGTATGTATTGTGTATCCCCCTTCTGAAAATCGTCTTCCGTCTTTTATAGGTGGTTTGTGTTAAAGCCTGATTAAAAACTGTTTGAATGTTGATTTGGGTATTCCATTTTAGGATGAATCAAATCGGAAACTTTTCTTATCTCGTTTCGCTCTCTTAAACATCTGTTAAATGATAATCAAATCTTGATACTGTATCAACTCATCTGTCCAGGTTCAAAATTGGATTTGGATTGGGATATCCGAATCTTCTTGTGGAATATTCTCCGATTGATTTGCTAATTTCGGATTTTGATTTGGCAGGTACAGGTAGCAAACGAGTTTGTTGGGCCAGGGAGTTTCAAGTTTGGAACAACTTTTTTGTAGCAATCCAAAACTTCCTCAAAGCCATGGCAAAGTGAATGACCACTATGACGGCTGAATACTCGTTGATCATGTGTAGTAGCATCACCAAAGCCAAAGCAGGGAATCAAGTTATCATCATCAAAGGGAGTCAGTGTCGTGCCAATAATTGTTGTGGCCTTCTCATAGGGATTAGGTGTTTCTCCAATTGTATGTAAGCTTCTATTATTGAATGAAACTTTACCAGTCCATTCATTACTCTTTGTGAAATCAAATCCAAGGATGAGATTTGATGACTCTAAACCTTCTTTCCTAAGAGCCGCAATAACCTTTGCTATCAGATTCAGACTTTGATTTGTTATGATTCTTTTTACTCTTTGCAGGAAAAAACTTCATCCTCTAGAGCATCATCAAAATCATCACCCTCTTCAGAAGATGCTGGTTAAGGTGGGAGCTCAGGCGTTGGCTTCGACAGCAGGAATATAGGAATCCTCCCTCTTACATTGGAGTAAGAATCATCGTCTCCATAATCATTCAAATCAAAAGGTGGATGGTTTTCAATTGACTGCAAATCTTGAAATGAATTCTTGTGACCCGGTAGTCATATTGGAAGGTTTTCACCGTGACTGATTTCCTTACTTTTCTTTTCAAAATGCCAAATTATCAATGGTAGCATGTTTTGTTTTGATGGTGATAAAAGCTCCTCTATTCTTGTTTAAGCACGTCTTTGACATGTCGACGGAAGTTTGAAGTGGCTGGTAATTATCAAAGTTGTTTGCTTATGGATTGGAGCTGATGGATAAGTTCGAGAGCCAGAAATGATGAAGGTAAATTGCTCGGAACATCTTCCGATTCTTCGGTTACTTTTATTTTTCTTTAAACTGATGCGCCTCAATTCCTGTTTATTTCTTTAGACGTTGCTTGTTCTGACTTTCCTTGTTCTTTACTAATTATGTAGATTCCATTCGAGTGTTCTGTGTTTATAACCTCTTGGTTCTTGTTTCATGTATACTTGACAACAACATCTGGAGTTGTTTTGTGTTTAAAGAAAAGCTTACGAAGTCGTAACGAATGAAGTCGTGGGTGCGGTGCTTCATTATTATGCTCAACAAAAACGACGTTGTCTGGGCTTTAAATCAAGAAGGGGATCAACACAGTTGCGGTGTCTACTAGGTTGTAATCTCCTTTTTCTCTTTGTTCGGTAACAATTATCGGATTGAGTTGATAACCTATCTTATTCTATAGGGAGAGGCAGAGGAGACTCGTGGAATGGTGGAGTATTGAGCAAGATTGTCGTATCCGTATACTTCCAAGATGATTTGAGAATCGCTCTTATATTCACTTCTCCCTGGTCAATATTGCGAAGTTGCTCCTTTTATTATTCTCTGGAATTGATGACTCAAGGCTATTTTGCAGGTTTGTTGAACTTATTCGCGAAAACCGTGACCTTGTGGCTGGAGTTTGTCGATATCATACCTGACCCCTTTCCTTTCTGTTTCAGATCTTCGATATGCTGGAGAATGCATTGGTTCCACGTGAAGCCGCCGTTGTATTAATAAAACCAAGAAGAGAAACTGAAAGCTCAGTTCTTCAATTGCTCCCACCACTGCCGGCAAGTGTCTCAAAGATACTGCATTCAATTTTGCGGAATTCTCTTTTGTAATTAGAGTGCTCTAAGTTGTTCTAGGTACAATGCTTTGTATAAATCAATGGATCTGTCAAACTGTTTGTGATCTAAGTTGAACTTGATTTACTTGATTTGAGTTTCAAATGCAGTATATATCATGTCTTTGGAATTAATCTTAAAGAGTCCATATGCTTTCAGGTATTGATCAGTAGAAACAAACGATGAGCCTCATAAGAAAAGAAGGAGTTTGCTTAATCTTTCAAACTTACTCAACTGATATAGTTCACAAATGCAGGGCGTGGACCAAAAAGGGTGGTATGCCAAACCACTGCGTGGCAGGTGCAGATATGCTCTTTCCACTTCGGACGGAACGTGATGAGGCTGTTCTCGGAAAGAAAACGGTAGCTTCTATGTATTAGTAACTGGTAAAAGAAAATCATCCCTTCCGAATCTCTGATTGCTAACGTTTCCTTTGAGTCGGAGCACTTTGAGAATTTTGTAGGCTATTACCGCTGTTATTGAAGCATTAGATAAGCCATCAAAATATATTCATGTACTGTACAAAGTAGTTATTGGCAAATGGTCTGAACTCTTACTAATACGATGTTACAAAATTATGTTGGCCGAAACCAGGCGAACATTCCTGGCGGGACAGAGCTCACAGGGTGATTTGAGAACACTTCCTGTTGTTTTTTTGCATTACGTTGACGAAGCATCACTTTGGTTTCTTTGACGGGAACTTCTTCGAACACCAACAGCCTTGGGAATAGCTTTCTCTTTGACTGTCATTTGGTCATATTGCTTGTAGTTATTAGTAGTTGATATTGGAGGTTTGGTGGTTTCTGATCTCCAAAATGGGGGTGGCCTTAGAAGGCATGTGTTTCGCGAGCCCAAAGCGGAATTAATAGGGATCAGACTTTATGTATTTATGTACCCCTCCTTTGTTCACTTTTTGTGTAATAGTTGAATTGTGCTTTGTAACAATTATGAAATTGAATCCAATTGGTGAACACTGACTGAATTGAAACTTAGACATCTGACTTTGTAATTTGTGAATGGATTTTAATGAGTCCAGGATGAGACCAATACTGGCTTTTAACCTTGAAATAGATTAGTGCCCCCTTTGATTCCTTGAATTATCCTCGGTTGACTTTTTCTTTTCAACACAGTATGCAAAGTCTTCTTGTGAGATTGAATCCTTGAATGAATATGGACAACTATGGTTCTGAAGTTTATCTTGAACTGATCATGAATAACAGGTTCTTGCATATCCACAAGCTTACGCTATGTCTGAGAACCCTAAGATATCAATAAACTCGAGCAATATATTCATTATTTGAACTTCTAAAAATCCACGCAAAATAGCCTCCATGCTTTTCTCTCAAATCCTGATCTTGAATTTTGACGAGATGTAACCGGAAAGCGCATCCAAAGATAAATTCGGTGTATTGATCCAATAATGGCTCAAGAGTGAAAGTAATGTTAATAATAAAATGAATAACATAATAATAATAAATATAAAGATAAAAGAATAAACCATAATAAATATATTGATAAAAAAACCTAGGACCGGAGTCCCGACCAAGCATAGACCTTAAGACAACCTTAAGTCAAGATCACCTGGTCCTGCCTTAAAATGCTCGACTACGGTGACAAATATCCACTCTGCTCGAAATTTCTGCATCTGTAAAAGTTGGTTAGTCGCAAAAAAAAAAAGAAACATAAATATTAAAATAAAGTCAAATAACAATAGAAAATGCGCAAAAAGGGGTTGCATCTTACGGTCAAAAATTAGGGTGCGATAGATGCCCCTATTTAAGTTACTTCTATCCGGAGATATGGAGATCGAAATCTTCGTCTCGACGAGATAGGAGGGACTTAAATACAAACATTGCACGAATTTTTGGTCCTAAGATACCACCGAATGTATATGATATGAGAATGCTAGACAAAGCTCCTGTGGGGAAATGATGCCACAGGGAAAAAAAAGGACACGACGCCTAAAGAACAGGCTCAACGATGCAAGACGCCACGAGAAGAGACAATGATCAGCATTGTGGATTCTCCAAAATGAAGATAAGATGTGACAATACCACCAGGAGTACAGTAGCTTGGATAGTGAAACAAGATCTTGAAAGTGAGGGGTAGCCTGCTACCAACGTGTGACAGCCTAAACAAAGGACATCCGATTGAAGCAAAGAAACGCGTGCTACCTACTATCAAACGTATGATAGCATAAGCAAAGGTATCTGACCAAAAAGGATGGTATATTATCTAATATCAAACATATGATAGTAAACACAAAGGAAAGATGACCTAATACCAATCTTGGCAGCCTAAGCAAAGGTATCTGACCAAAACGGATGGTATATTATCTACTATCAAACATATGACAGCCTAAGCAAAAGTAATAACCTAAAGAAGGAAAGATCACCTACTACCAAACGTATGGCAGCCTAAGTAAAGGCGTTTGACCAAAATATGTGTGTTACCTACTATCAAACATATGATAGCCTAAAACAAGGTACTTAGCCAAAACAAGGTGTATTACCTACTATCAAACATATGATAGCCTAAGAAAAAGGTACAACCAAAAAGATGTCGAGATTACCTACTACCAAACATATGGTAGCCTAAGCCGAGGCGTCTTCCCATAATAAGATGTGTTACCTACTATCAAACATATGATAGCCTAAGAAAAGGTGAACACCAAAGGAAAGATGACCTACCACCAAACATATGGCAGCCTAAGAAAAGGTATTTGACCAAAAGAAAGGTGTATTACCTACTATCAAATATATGATAGCCTAAGAAAAAGTAATAACCCAAGGAAGGAGATATCACCTACTACCAAACATATGACAGCCTAAGCCAAGGTGTCTGACCAAAAATCACAATGCTAGAGATGGTAAAGCTTCAACGGGGATCTTCAAAAAGATGTAGGCCAGTTGATTAGCAAAATGTGTCTTCTCAAATAAAGAGAGACTAATTGTAATAAACTTCATCGAACTTCTCAGAAGAGATGCCCTTTGACGGAAATAGGCTTGTGTGATTGACTCTCTGGGGAATGCATTCCTGAGGAGTATCTTTGTTATAGTTGTAAAAGCATGTATTCTTTGTAGTGCAAATTCTCAAATAAAGAGAAATATTTGTATTGTCTTCGATGCATTTCTCTGACAGATTTATGGAAGAATGCCTTTTGATGAGTTGGTAATCTTGATAAATCCACTAGGGATAGACAAATTGTCTTGAGGAAACTGCTATTTGTCATTTTGAACAAGATCCTGATCAAAATGAGTTGCTAAAATAAAGAGGATGTTGCAGTCCAGATATAAATTGTTGAGAAGCTTCTGATAACACTGTTGGAGAAATATCTGTCTTCAATAGTTATCTTCATAAAAACACTTCCTGGGGAATTAAGTACGAAATAAATGCACACCTAATCCACATTCAAGAGTTGAAGATGTCCATAATGTGATTGTCAAGGATCGAAGTTCAATTCAGGAAATAACTGAAGAGAAACTGTCAAGCAAGACTCGACCATTGAGGTACGAGCTCAAATGGGAATGTACTAAAACAACCGTCTTCCACGAGGATCGAACTTCATGGGGAAATAGAAATATTGTGCTTTTTCTGCCTAGGGCTGACAACACTACTTGAAGGAGAAGACACGCCCAGTCACTTGGTGATAAACACAGCCAAAGTGACAGAACAAGCAAACAAAAGGATGCAAAATGCATATGCCATGCTATCTATCTATATGCTATGCGTATGCTAACAAAAAAGATGAAAAAACATTCCAGGCACTCAAACCAAATCTTCACAGATCAAACATTGCTCGGAGAATGTACATTTGCTTTTGAAATTCCCTCAATATTTGAAGATAGAAACATCACTTGTAGACAGGTGGAGAACCATATATGGGATCACGGTCTTGCTTCAAGGCTTTAAAACTTCCTATTTAGGGAATAGACAATATTCTGTCATCTCGATCTTGCTGAAGAATTTGCCAAAATAATCTCAATGATCTTATTGAAGATGAGAATAGAGATCTACCGAAAATGGATCCCTCTCTTAATTGGAGAAGCTTTGTGGATAAAATAAATATCCATCCGATGGGGAAACTGGGTTAACAAAGTTGTTGAATACGTTGGATGAGTGAAGCTAAATCAGAAACCCCATTCGACTGTCAACTGCCCCAAGTCACATGGTTCACGATAAAAGGTCGTCTTGAGAGGATTTTACAGAAAACATGGCGTCCAAATGCCCCACTGTTTTCAAACTCTTGGAGAGATTTGCAGAAGCTCGACGTAACTGCCCCTGATTAATGGTATAACTGAGTCTTCAAACTTGTGTTATGGGTGAATCCAAACTTGTACGGATCAAGTCTCCTGGATGAAATAATTTGCCCTAGGTCAGCAAAGTCTTCAAATTTTAACCGGTGATTTCTTCACGTAACCTTTCTAAGACATCAGGCAAATCTAGCATGTCAGAAATGTCAATTACGAAACTGTTAATGCAACACGTATGTTTGTCTTGAAGTTTTGAAAAGAGATATCGCGATAACTTGTGACAAAATCACTAGTTAGGATATTAATTTAAATTTATAATGCCAACGCCAAATTGAGCATAGCTTATAAGAGTCAGGAAACGTTATCTCATCGAGTATGCTTTCGGACTAGACCTCACTTCAATTAGGACTTTATGGGTTATATATATGGGTTTAGTTTATGATTTGTAAAACAGAGGATAAGGGTCGAAGTATATTGGTGCCCACCCAAAAAAAATTTGAGAGATGTTCCTTTTCGATACCCTTTCCCTAGGTTAAAAACGAGGTTTTGATTTAAGAGAGACAGATTCTTCATCTAGGTTTGAAAGGTTAAATATTTCTGGTGCTTAGGAGGTTTGAAACAAGAATGCCTCACATCATCAGTAGGGTTTTTATTCAAAATCATACAACGAGAGATCCTGCATTTTACTTCATCATCCTCCCTCCAATCATTCACCAAAGTGAGAGAATTGAGTATAGTCGGCATTATAAATTGTGAGAAATGTTTTATGAGTGAAACGAATGGATTTCTTCAAGACAAACATTTTATTGCATTAATTATTCAAAATAAACAAGCCATACAAGCCATACATGCTTTTAATCAAAGAAATAAAATACGCGTAAGCAAACGAAAAGAAAACACCCTGATGAGCCCTTCTCAGGATTTTATTCAGTCTTTATATGGAATGAAAAAGCTTGCAGAATCGTCTGATATGTCGCCTTCAGATTCATCTTCAGGCACTATATTGATATGAGCTTCCCGAATGACCTTGGATCATGTTCGCGGAGGACGAACCATGCTGAGGTGGCGGATTATCTTGCACATAAGGAATGGAACCCTTAAAAGATAAAATTCCATCTTTAACCAACCTTTGAACGTCTGCCTTCAAACCGTAACAGTTCTCAGTATCGTGGCCTGGAGCACCTTGATGGTATAGGCAAAATTTGTCAGCTTTGTACCAATGCGGGAGTTTCTTGGGTACCTTAGGCGGAGCTCACGTCTGGATGTGACCCTTTTGAATCAAATATGGGAACAAGTCAGCGTATGTCATCGGGATGGGATCAAAGTCTAATCTTTTGTGTACACGACTCTGATCGTTGAATGGTTGATTTTGCTAATTTTGTTGATATTGTGGCTGATGAACCGCAACAACCTAATGTGATGGCGGATATCCTCTCTTGGATCGCCCCTGCTGCATAACACTTGCCTCATGTTCTCTCTTTTTTATAAAACCACTCCCATACCTCTTAGCATTATTGGGAGCATCCTCTTCCTTGACTAATCTTCCTTCACGAACCCCCTTTTCCAAGCGCATGCCCATGTTTACCATCTCGGTGAAGTCACTGGGTGCACTTGCTACCATTTTCTCATAAAAGAATGAACCGAGAGTTTTCAGAAAAATCTTGGTCATTTCCTTTTCTTCTAATGGCGGTATGACTTGCACGGCTAACTCGCGCCAACGCTGAGCATATTCCTTGAAATTCTCTTTGTCTTTCTGAGCCATGGCCCTCAATTGATCATGGTCAGGAGCCATGTCCACATTATACTTGTATTGCTTGATGAAGGCTCCACCCAGATCGTTGAAAGTTCTAATCTTCGCATTATTCAATCCCATATACCACCTGAATGCGGCGCCTGTTAAATTGTCTTGGAAATAATGAATGAGCAATTGATCATTGTCAGTTTAGGCAGACATCTTTCTGGCATACATGATGAGATGACTCTGAGGGTAAGTATTCCCCTTGTATTTCTCAAAATCAGGGACCTTGAACTTCAGCGGAACCTTGACATTTGGGACCAAACATAAGTCAAAAGCACTTTTTCCAAACAAACCATTCCCACGAAGGGCTCTCAGTTCTTTTTGCATCTCAGAAAATTGGCCTTGAAACCCATCCATCCTTTCTTCCAAACCCACGGTTTCGCTGGGTACCCTATGGAAAATTGGCTTGTCTAAGATATACGGAGTAATGTTCACTTGCGGAGGTGCAGTGGTCATTACAACAGTAGTCGTAGGAATAACTTGAACGGTGGTCACGGCGGGGACCTCGGGAACAGGTGGACGATAACCGGTCGGAGTGAAATAAAGAGGCATCCCCCACGGGAAACCTGGCGGCATGCTGTAGGTTACTTCAGAAAAAGTAGACACCACTGGGATCGGTGCTGATACTACTTCGGAGATAACGGTCCCCTGAACTTCTTGATTATTGAGTGCAGACTGGTTAGACAGAGCTTCAACTATACCATTCAACCTTTCCAAACTCTCTTTCAGAGTTGCAACTTCATCACGGAGCACTCTGTTATCTTGTTCCAATTGATCCATCTTTTGGCGTCGACTGGCTCGAGTGTTGTACTGGTGATTCAGTTTGTCTGTGAAGATGAAGCAAGAATGAGACCCCCTGGAATGCAAAGGATGGTATGCTGATGCAAAATGCGAAATGCAAAAATGCAAGAATGCAAAACGAAATGTTTCATGGAACTCAAGTATTTACAAACGTCACAGAGTATCCAAAGAAAATTCATTCTTACTGGATTACAAATGAATATTCTCATAAGAGTCCTGACCCAATAGCTAAATAAAAGCTAGTAAAAGTCTTAAGGAAGTTTTTCATCGTGCTTGTTGAAAATAAGTAGTCCATAATCGTCTTTTAAGAAGTAATGTGGTAGAGGAAAATAAATCCTCTATCCCTTGTTGAAAAATGCAGAAGGAAGCCCTTGTTCACTTGGATCTTCAATGATAATGAGAGTCTTTTGAACTTCCAATGATCCTCCATGATAAGGGAAGCCTCTTGTATTCCTTTTTGATTTTGATTCTTCGATCGACGCCTTTAACTTCCTTAGGTCATCCAAGCTAGGACTCTTAAAAGAATATTTCAAAAATTATTTTCTTTTGTAATCCTTATTGGCTCTATAATGTTTATAGATAAACTAAGAATCCCATGAAACCCAATGTAGTATGATGCCATATGAATGCAGCAAACACATATAAGCACATAAGGACACACAAAAGGGAGACCCTAGGTTTGCAACGAGCATGGAGCAAAGGTATACCCATTCCCAAAGGATGCAGACTAAAGGTTGATTGTACCTGCAGAACAAGGTTCTAATAAGGTTCCCAAAGTCATTAGCCCATCTTTCGGATATTATCAACTTCCCAATTACTCGGTGATAAATAATATTCTCAAGAGAACTTCTTTTGAGTGTAGCATCGCGTAGCACTATTTCGGGTGTACTCCCTCATAGTCCCGCACTACATCCTAATAAAGGCCAAAGTGGGGTTAAGGTAACTATGGTCTTCAATATCATAGGCTCTAAACGAAAATAGTGAATGTTTTCACGAGTACTCGTTCAACATTACAGCTTTCGAGAAGGCCTCAATTGAGCGTGATTTTCAAGTCAACTTGGTCGGGATTCAACTCCCTATAAGTCTCGTCGAACATATCACTATCCTATCTTAAGTTCACTCAAGTCCGGGTGTAGGAATTTGTCTCACCACTCAAGGATCAAAGCCCAAAACAAACAAATAATCAAGTAAGCAAATATATAAAGCAATAAACAAGTAAAGAAAGATAGGGAAACCCACTAAGGGGTCCCCAGTGAAGTCGCCATTTCTGTCACGGTGAAATTTGGATACCAAACTATTGATTAGTTTGAATCTTTAATTCATTTTGCAACCGAACTTTGATTTGTCCAAAGGAAGGGGTAAAGATCGAAATTCCCACAATGCAATGCAAATGCAAGGTTTAGAGAGAGTTTAGGTTCGAGGGTTGGTTAAACTTAGGGAAGGTGCTAGCATCCTAAGTTTCTGTAGTACTCTACAGGAACCTCTTGTTTTATGTTTGTTTACTGCTATGTGTTTATCTGCTTAAGGGTTGAAAGACCCTAGTGGTTTATATCTAAATATACTAGATAAGATGTCGCATCTTATGCCTACATATCCTTACGGGAGTGGAATCAGAGTATCTGTAGTTCCCCTAAAGGGTTTGAGGAGCTCTTTGACTGTGGTCAAAGTTCCTACGGGATTAGGGTAGTTGATTGATTGATTTTAGGAGAAAAGGTGAGTTGTCATTTTAAGGGAGATTTAACCGCCACAAATTGTAAGAAAATAGTCTTTGCATCATCTTAAAAAAAGGGCTCAAGTACTCGGATAGGGATCAACGAGGTACGCCTCTATCTCTCTTAAGGCAAAGTTCCTACGAGTTGATTGTATTGTTGTGGGGTGGAGATTCTATCTCGCTTAAGATGATTAACATCTATTCTCTATTGTTTAAATATTTTGTATGTTGTTTGATTTGAATTTGTTTTGTTTGTGTCTAAGTTGTAAAGATAATGGCCCTTCCTATGAGGTTGGATCTATCCTAGAGATCAACTTGAATGAGATCAAGGATCATGGGAAATATGATGCGAATGATGTGCACTACACACGATTGTTGAACCATGTGTAGGGTTTTCCTTTTGACGGAATGCGATGCGAGAATATAGATTGCGATAATGTTAAATTGCGGAAGATAAATTGCAGAAAGTAAAGTCATACACATACGCATGAAAGCGCTGAAGTGTGTGAGAGTGAATGTGTCGTGAATGTGAGTGTGCACGATTGATTTGTTTTTTACGCTGTTGATTTATTTTAAGCGGAGTTGAACTGATTTTAAGGGGGATGATTTGTTCCTAAGGAGAAATTGATTTTAGGAGAGAGTTGGATTGATTTTAGTGAGATTAACGCTGATTTGATCATTATTTTTTAGTGAGATTAATTTATTTTAAAGGAGATATGACTTTGTGAAAAGTGTTGAATTAACTTTAATAAAAGTTGGATTAATTGATGAAGTTGATTTAAGAAAAAGAAGTCAATTTATTAAAAAGGTTTAGATCGAAATTGATTTTAAGCAAGGAGTATTTAATGCATGAAAAGGTTTTAAATATTATCATAAAAAGATTAATTTAAATTGGAAAAGGGGTGTTTAATATTTATTTATTAAAAAAGTTATTAAGTTTATATAAAGGGTTTTAAGAAAGAACAAATAACTATATTATTATTTATAAAAAAAGGGTTTATTAGTTTATTAAATAAAAGGATAATTAAAAAAAGGATTTAATTAATAGCTAAACAGTTAATTGGTTTAATTTTATAAAACAGGTTGATTAAGGTTAAATTAGCTAAGAAAACATTAGTTAATTTTATAAAGGGTTGATTGAGATTAATTAAATTAAAAAACTGATTATGGAGTTAATTAAAAAGGTTAATCGAGATTAGGCGTTAGGCATAAAGGTTGTGTGGGGGTGTATGTGCTATGAGGTGTGTGATTATAAAATTACAACAATTAATAAAAAAATAAAAAAACCCTAAATGCCCCCCCTTTTTGCTTCGTCGTTTCCATCGCGTTCTCACTCTCACTCTCTCCGATTTGCTTCCATTTCCCCTTCATAATTTTTCATCTTCTTTGATTCCTTTTCGACTTCCTACAAAAACAAGCAACAAAACTCAATAGATTAACGTTAGTAAAAGATCTCACGATTGAAGTGATTTTTGCAGATTTCAATGGCGATGGCGGATGTTCTTCCGGAGATTCGACGGTGGTGGCGTCGAGAGTTTGAGGGCGGTGACTGGTTGGAGCTTGCGGTTGAGGTTTTGAAGCAGCTGGGGCTTATTGCGATTTGTGGTGGAGGATTTATGGTGATGTGAAGGTTTTGATGTGTGTTGAAGCCAACGGCGGTAGAGCTCAAGAGATAAGTTTTTTGATCATTTTGATTTACGAATTTAGGGTTCTTCACGATTTGGGATATTATGGGGGGAGTTTCTGCGAACTGTGCATGTATGTATTGTGTATCCCCCTTCTGAAAATCGTCTTCCGTCTTTTATAGGTGGTTTGTGTTAAAGCCTGATTAAAAACCGTTTGAATGCTGATTTGGGTATTCCATTTTAGGATGAATCAAATCAGAAACTTTCCTTATCTCGTTTCGCTCTCTTAAACATCTGTTAAATGATAATCAAATCTTGATACTGTATCAACTAATCTGTCCAGGTTCAAAATTGGATTTGGATTGGGATATCCGAATCTTCTTGTGGAATATTCTCCGATTGATTTGCTAATTTCGGATTTTGATTTGGCAGGTACAGGTAGCAAACGAGTTTGTTGGGCCAGGGAGTTTCAAGTTTGGAACAACTTTTTTGTAGCAATCCAAAACTTCCTCAAAGCCATGGCAAAGTGAATGACCACTATGACGGCTGAATACTCGTTGATCATGTGTAGTAGCATCACCAAATCCAAAGCAGGGAATCAAGTTATCATCATCAAAGGGAGTCAACGTCGTGCCAATAATTGTTGTGGCCTTCTCATAGGGATTATGTGTTTCTCCAATTGTATGTAAGCTTCTATTATTGAATGAAACTTTACCAGTGCATTCATTACTCTTTGTGAAATCAAATCCAAGGATGAGATTTGATGACTCTAAACCTTCTTTCCTAAGAGCCGCAATAACCTTTGTTATCAGATTCAAACTTTGATTTGTTATGATTATTTTTACTCTTTACAGGAAAAAACTTCACCCTCTAGAGCATCATCAAAACCATCACCCTCTTCAGAAGATGTTGGTTAAGGTGGGAGCTCAGGCGTTGGCTTTGACAGCAGGAATATAGGAATCCTCCCTCTTACGTTGGAGTAAGAATCATCGTCTCCATAATCATTTAAATCAAAAGGTGGATGGTTTCCAATTGACTGCAAATCTTGAAATGAATTCTTGTGACCCGGTAGTCATATTGGAAGGTTTTCACCGTGACTGATTTCCTTACTTTTCTTTTCAAAATGCCAAATTATCAATGGTAGCATGTTTTGTTTTGATGGTGATAAAAGCTCCTCTATTCTTGTTTCAGCACGTCTTCGACATGTCTGCGGAAGTTTGAAGTGGCTGGTAATTATCAAGGCTATTTGCTTCTGGATTGGAGCTGATGGATAAGTTCGAGAGCTAAAAATGATGAAGGTAAATTGCTCGGAACACCTCCCGATTCTTCTGTTACTTTTATTTTTCTTTAAACTGATGCGCCTCAATTCCTGTTTATTTCTTTAGACGTTGCTTGTTCTGACTTTCCTTGTTCTTTACTAATTATGTAGATTCCATTCGAGTGTTCTGTGTTTATAACCTCTTGGTTATTGTTTCATGTATACTTGACAACAACATCTGGAGTTGTTTTGTGTTCAAAGAAAAGCTTACGAAGTCGTAATGAATGAAGTCGTGGGCGCGGTGCTTCATTATTATGCTCAACAAAAACGACGTTGTTTGGGTTTTAAATCAAGAAGGGGATCAACACAGTTGCGGTGTCTACTAGGTTGTAATATCCTTTTTCTCTTTGTTCGGTAACAATTATCGGATTGAGTTGATAACCTATCTTATTCTATAGGGAGAGGCAGAGGAGACTCGTGGAATGGTGGAGTATTGAGCAAGATTGTCGTATCCGTATACTTCCAAGATGATTTAGGAATCGCTCTTATATTTACTTCTCCCAGGTCTATATTGCGAAGTTGCTCCTTTTATTATTCTCTGGCATTGATGACTCAAGGCTATTTTGCAGGTTTGTTAAACTTATTCGCGAAAACCGCGACCTTGTGGCTGGAGTTTGCCGATATCATACCAGACCCCTTTCCTTTCTATTTCAGATCTTCGATATGCTGGAGAATGCATTGGTTCCGCGTGAAGCCGCCGTTGTATTAATAAAACCAAGAAGAGAAACCGAAAGCTCAGTTCTTCAATTGCTCCCACCTTTGCCGGCAAGCGTCTCAAAGATACTGCATTCAATTTTGCGGAATTCTCTTTTGTAATTAGAGTGCTCTAAGTTGTTCCAGGTACAATGCTTTGTATAAATCAATGGATCTATCAAACTGTTTGTGATCTGAGTTGAACTTGATTTACTTGATTTGAGTTTCAAATGCAGTATATATCATGTCTTTGGAATTAATCTTAAAGAGTCCATATGCTTTCAGGTATTGATCAGTAGCAACAAACGATGAGCCTCATAAGAAAAGAAGGAGTTTGCTTAATCTTTCAAACTTACTCAACTGATATAGTTCACAAATGCAGGGCGTGGACCAAAAAGGGTGGTATGCCAAACCACTGCGTGGCAGGTGCAGATATGCTCTTTCCACTTCGGACGGGACGTGATGAGGCTGTTCTTGGAAAGAAAACAGTAGCTTCTATGTATTAGTAACTGGTAAAAGAAAATCATCCCTTCTGAATCTCTGATTGCTAACGTTTCCTTTGAGTCGGAGCACTTTGAGAATTTTGTAGGCCATTACCGCGGTTATTGAAGCATTAGATAAGCCATCAAAATATATTCATGTACTGTACAAAGTAGTTATTGGCAACTGGCTGAACTCCTACTAATACGATGTTACCAAATTATGCAGGCCGAAACCAGGAGAACATTCCAGGCGGGACAGAGCTCACAGGGTGATTTGAGAACACTTCCTGTTGTTTTTTGCATTACGTCGATGAAACATCACTTTGATGTCTTTGACGGGAACTTCTTTGAACACCAACAGCCTTGGGAATAGCTTTCTCTTTGACTGTCATTTGGTCATATTGCTTGTAGTTATTAGTAGTTGATATTGGAGGTTTGGTGGTTTCTGATCTCCAAAATGGGGGTGGCCTTAGAAGGCATGTGTTTCGCGAGCCCAAAGCGGAATTAACAGGGATCAGACTTTATGTATTTATGTACCCCTCCTTTGTTCACTTTTTGTGTAATAGTTGAATTTAGGTGCTTTGTAACAATTATGAAATTGAATCCAATTGGTGAACACTGACTCAATTGAAACTTAGACATCTGACTTTGTAATTTGTGAATGGATTTTAATGAGTCCAGGATGAGACTAATACTGGCTTTTAACCTTGCAATAGATTAGTGCCCCCTTTGATTCCTTGAATTATCCTCGGTTGACTTTTTCTTTTCAACACAGTATGCAAAGTCTTCTTGTGAGATTGAATCCTTGAATGAATATGGACAACTATGGTTCTGAAGTTTATCTTGAACTGATCATGAATAACAGGTTCTTACATATCCACAAGCTTACGATATGTCTGAGAACCCTAAGATATCAATAAACTCGAGCAATATATTCATTATTTGAACTTCTAAAAATCCACGCAAGATAGCCTCCATGCTTTTCTCTCGAATCCTGATCTTGAATTTTGACGAGATGTAACCGGAAAGCGCATCCAAAGATAAATTCGGTGTATTGATCCAATAATGGCTCAAGAGTGAAAGTAATGTTAATAATAAAATGAATAACATAATAATAATAAATATAAAGATAAAAGAATAAACCATAATAAATATAATGATAAAAAACCTAGGACCGGAGTCCCGACCAAGCATAGACCTTAAGACAACCTTAAGTCAAGATCACCTGGTCCTGCCTTAAAATGCTCGACTACAGGGACAAATATCCACTCTGCTCGAAATTTCTACATCTGTAAAAGTTGGTTAGTCGCAAAAAAAAAGAAACATAAATATTAAAATAAAGTCAAATAACAATAGAAAATGCGCAAAAAGGGGTGGCATCTTACGGTCAAAAATTAGGGTGCGACACCCCCTAACCATCATTCCTCAAGTACTTAAGGCTCGTAGTGTACAACACATGTTATCCTTTATTAGATGTTTTGAATTGCTTAGGAAATGAGAAGAGAAAGACACAGACTAAGGGGAAACTTGACCCTAATATTGTCATACACAATGCTTCTAAAGTTGGGATAAAAGGGAAGAAAACTATCCTAATGTTATCATGCGTAGGATTGAACACCTAATGTCTCTCCTACTCTCATCTTAAACAGAGGGTCTAGGAATCCTAGGGGGATCATGGCAACAGGCCAAGTAAATAATAGATAACTCACTCACAGATGAAGTGAAGAATGAAAAGAAATTGACTTAAACAAGTTAAAGAACAATGCAAACAAGATATGCAAGGATGCAAATAAGAAATGCAAATACAAATGATGCATACACAAAGAAAAGAGGGAGGAAAAGGTGTGGGGCGGCCACCACCACAAGCACATCTCAACCATATCATTCTTTGAAACAAGCAAAACAAATGCAAACAAAACAATGCAAAACCAACACCAATGTTCATGATAAACTCAAAATGCAAGCATAAGCATCAAATTATCATGAACAAGTGTCTAAACCCCTTGGGGTAGAAGTGAATCATAATGGAAATGATCCCAACCGAAGTTGAAAACAAATCACAAACATCAACCAAGCCATGGAAAGTGGTGGAAACAAAGTTTCATAACCAATTCAACACTTACAAATAAGTGGAAATGCCTAAATTTTAGGTGACTTGTGAAACAAGCTAAACAAATGTATGACCTAACAAATGGAAAACCAGCACCTTGATCAAGTTACAAACATGTGGCAACACTCACAAGATGCACATAGGATCATTAAGAATCATTTCCCATAGAAACTAGGTCAAACTATCTTATATGAACACCTTTAAAAGTGGCTTGACTTGCAAGCTTCACTAAAAATGGAAGGATTGTTCAATAAATGCCAAATAAATTATACAAAGCAGTCAAGTTCAATGGCAAACAGAAGCCAAAGTTTCAAGAGGAAACTCACCTCATGGCATCACCAAACAATTCCATTGTTAGAGGTGCTCCACCTTATCGAGGGCTCATCGAGGGGCAAGCAAAGTCAACCTTAAATTGATCAAATATGGACCAAAACCCTCCTCAAGAGTTCCTTAATCCCTTACCTAGGTAAAGGAGGGGCCATGGTCATTGGAGACAAAATTTGGAGTCCACATGAAAAAGATATCACAAGGTGCACACCAAGATACACATAACTTTGTAAAATCAAAATAAAATAACAAAATAAAGTGAAAAATAAAATAAAATATTTGGAAAATTAGTTAACATGTTAAAATGTCAAGAAAATACTTTTTGGAATTTTTGTGAAATCGGAAGCATTTTTAAAATGTTAAAATGAAAACTAGAATAAAATAAAAGAAATAAATTAAAACCCAATGAGGGGTATAATCAGCAAAAGGGAAATGAACTAAAATCTTGTTAACACGCTTTGGGCCCAGAATTGTGGGGGTGTGGATAGCGAGCGATCCAAGCCTAATGCCCAAACTCAGATGACACGTTGGCCTCATTAATTGAGGTGGCGCCTTGTCATATGAGCAAGCCAACAAGAAAACGACAACGCAATGGATTTGAATTCAAAATGAGGCGCGAAAGCCAGGTCATCTCATCTTCCTCACACAGACGTTGGAGCCCTAGTTCAGGTCTTCTTCTCCGGCGACCAGCCACTGGAGCTGGGTTCAACATGCCCAGAAATGGAAAAAAGTGATACCTCTCCCCTCAAAATTCCACGAGGATTCCAAATATGAACTCACTTTTTCCAAAAAAGGTCACCTACATAGTGTTTCGAAGCAAAACAGTTGAGGTAGCAGAACACAAAACTCCATAAAACTTACTCAAAATAATATGCAAGAAATGCCTACATAAGTAGGACTTCAGAGGTACCCAACATGTCCTTGAATCATGCCTAAAATGATGAGAAAACATTTATGAATGTACCTAGTGGAGAATGGTCCATTACCTCCTTAAAGCTCGCTGAAAACTCTTCAAATGATGCAGAATGAATCCTTGAGACTTGTAGGAGCTTGAGCTTGGTTTGAATGTCTTTGAATCTCCCTCTACACCTCCAAACGATTTTGAGCAGTTGAAGAGCAATGTGTACACAATTGCCTCTTTTTGCAAACAGATGGAAGAAGGGTTTATGGTGATGATGGATTGGAAGAAATCTTGTTGAATGGCTCAATAGGGAGTGAGTTTCGAAGGGATTTTCAGAGAGAACCAAAATTTCAACTTCTGGTTTCTTGCTCAAATGATGGCTGCTTTCCATCTAGGGTTTCTCTTAAGCTTATATATGAGGTGAAAAAGGATTCTGGAGGGTTTAACAGTGGTAAAAAAATGGAGGGAGCAGATGTTACATATCTTAGGATTTTTGAATCAATTGTGGATTATGGAGTAGTACACGAGCTGCTTGCATTGCTTTGGTTTTCTTTTGGTGGAAGGCACAAATCAGAGGGGCTGCATGAATTCAGAATATGGGCAACTTGTCTCTTCCTCTTTTGGGCAAGAGATTCAAAATGGCTCATTTAGGGTACATGCCTTGGTTTGCCTTGATTTGGTAATGTTTGGAGTGCACAAAATGTCACTATATGCGCATGAAATAAGCTGAGCAAGAGTGCAACATGAATGAGTGAACAACATGCCAAAATGATTTATGGTTCATGCCTTGTAAAAATGTCCAAAACATCACCTTTGAGCCATTGTATCTTGGTGCACAAGATTCATCTTGCTTAGAACTTGGGCTCTAATTAAAGAGTGCATGGCATGGAACAACTTTGATGTTGAATCAATCTTGATTTGCAACTTGGAAGACTATGGAAAATAAGGTTGAAGATCATGTCATGCAAGCTTCCTAGAAATAACTTAGAAAAATTCTAAGTCATGAACTTTGAACCATTTGAAACCCTAACTTTGCACCACCATAACTTGAGCTTCAAGAATCCTATGAGAGACTTCTAGTAATGGATGGAAAGCTTGGAACAAGATCGACAAATTTCATGTGAGACCAAAGTTCATTTGAAAACAAGAACTTGGTGAAAATTGGCTTGGAATGTTAGTCCAAAAATCTACCTAAACTTGCTAATTTTGAGATCATTGAAAACCCTAACTTTGAACCATCATAACTTGAGCTTCAGACATCATATGATGATGAATTGGTACTCAGACGAAAGCTTGGAATATGAGGAACAAGTTTGATGTTGGACAAAAGTTCATTTGAAACCTTGATCATGAAGAAAAATGGCTTGGAAAGTGGCTGATTCACATATGAACTTTCCATAAATAGCAAGTTTCTAAAACTCTAATTTTCCAAAAGTGGCAAGTTTCACACTTCTTGATTTTTCATGATTCCCTTGATATTTCTTGATCAAATCTCACTCATTGGTCACATTGGACTTGAGGGACATGATTTTGACCTTAAAAAGTCAGGAGTTGACGTTTTCACTGCACATTTGACTTTCCCCCAAATCTCCTAATTTGCAATTGACTGACCAATTGGAGCTCTTCTGATTAAAATTAATGATCAATCTTCTTCCTCCAAACACTTTGGGACATATGAATGACCATGGAAACAAGTTTTGCTTCAATAACAAGTCTATCCTGATTATATGTGGAACCCTAATTTCATGCTCTTCTGCCTAGGCCCTTTGCAGATGAATTGAATGACCATTCTCACTCCACAATAGCCTTTGAGATATTCAAAAAACCTCTACACCATGCTTACACCCATAATAGGGCCTTATGAACTCTTGACAAATCCCCTAATGGTTCTCAAATAATGAGCTATAGCACACCTTTCCACTTAAGGAGCTTGGACAACTTCATGATGATAACACACACTTGATGACCTCTACCAATGTCTTTGCTTAAGCTTGAAGCCAATAAGATTCTCCTCTTGGATGGAACACAAACAATCACTTGATCTCCTGTAAGAACTATGCTATGCAAATGCAAGATGCTAAAATGCAATGAAACATAAGCCAAAATGCAAGAAAAGAGGTTGGTCAAATTTTGGGGTACAACAATAACTCTGTCGGTTTCAAACTTTTATCCTTCATGGATGTATACTCGAGATATAACCAGATTCTCATGAAGGAGAAGGACAAGAGGTACGCCACTTTCATGACCTCGTCGGCAACTATAACTATAACATAATGCCCTTCAGTCTGAAAAACGCTGAGGCCATGCACCAGTGAATGATGAACAAAGTCTTTCGATCATAAATCGGGGACATGCTCGAGGTATATATGGACGACATGATTGTGAAGTCTCAAGAGGAATCCGATCATACACTCCACTTGCAAAAGGTCTTCAACTAAGCTAGGGAGTGTAAAATGTGATTCAACCAAGAAAAATGCACCTTTGACGTACGAGCAGGGAAGTTCCTCGGATTCTACCTCACAGAGAGGGGGATCAAGGCCAACCCTGACAAATTTCGAGTGTTTTTTGAATTCCTCATGCCTAAGTTAAAGAAATCCATAAAGTCCCTCAATGGGATGCTCACCTTACTATCTCGCTTCGTGGACAAATATGCCCAACACGCGCTGCCTTTCTTCAAGCTCCTCCGAAAATAGGCAAAGTTCGAATGGGCAGAGGATTGCGAGCATGCTCTGCACCATCTTAAAGCAAGCCTTGTGCGAACCACCTGTCTTGTCACGACTAGACAACGGGGAAACACTTTACCTTTATCTCTCTGTCACTAATGAAGCCATCAGTGCTGCCCTCATTTGAGAAACCCTCAATGGGCAAAAGCCAATATACTTCACAAGCAAAGCTCTACAAGGGCAAGAGCTTAGATACCATTAGATCGAGAAGGTCGCCCTGGCCCTCATCAACGCTGCAAAAAGATTAAGGCATTACTTCTTGACCCACATGATAGTAGTTCGGACAAACCAACCCATTAGGAAACTACTCGGCTAACCAGATTTCTTCGTTGGACAGAGTTCAATGGGTACAACACCACAAGTTGTTAAACAGGAAAGAGACAAAGATCTTCCCAACAAATAAATCCATCTCGGAAAGAAGCCAGCGCTCCAGGTTCATACCATCAACCTCGATAGTAGAATCTTAGAAGAAGGCAAAGAAGACACTCTAGTTTCAACGGGCAGCTCATCCTCTACAACTGTCATGCGCCCAACAATAGATGGGGACTTTGAAGTGATCACCTTCGAGGACAACCCTAACCGAGGAGTCAAGATTGGCGCAGGACTGCCCAATAATGTGAAAGAGCAGCAGAAGACATGCCTGAAGAGCAACACTGATTTGTTTTCCTGGAGCGCCGCATACATGCCCGGCCTCGATCCAGAAATTGCTTGCCATCAGCTTAGCATTGACCCATCCGTTCAGGCAGTAGCACAGCGCAAGCGCAAACAATCCGACAAGAAGAATAAAGTGGCGAATAAACTTGTAAAAGACCTCTTAGTGGCCAAATTTATCTCAGAAACCAAGTATACGACCTGGCTGTCCAACATTGTATTAGTAAAAAAACATAATGGAAAATGGAGAAGTGCATTGATTACACCGATCTCAATCGGGCTTGCCCGAAAGACACTTATCCTTTGCCTAGCATTGAGAAGTTGGTAGATAACTCTGTCGATTTCAAACTCGCATACTCGGAATATACCAGATTCCCATGGCGGAGAAGGACAAGAGGTACACCACTTTCATGACCTCGTCGGGCAATTATTACTCTAACGTAATGCCCTTCGGTCTGAAAAATGTTGGGACCATGCACCATGAATGATGAACGAAGTCTTCTGATCATAAATCGGGGACATGCTCGAGGTATATATGGATGACATGATTGTAAAGTCCCAAGAGGAATCCGATCATACGCTCCACTTGCAAAAGGTCTTCGACCAAGCTAGGGAGTGTAAAATGCAATTCAACCCAGAAAATTGCACCTTTGGCGTACGAGTAGGGAAGTTCCTCGGATTCTACCACACAAAGAGAGGGATCGAGGCCAACCCTGAAAAATGTCGAGCATTTTCTAAATTCCTCATGCCTAAGTCGAAGAAATCCATACGGTCCCTCAACGGGATGGTCACCTCGCTATCTCGCTTTGTGGCCAAATATGCCCAACACGCCCTGCCTTTCTTCAAGCTCCTCCGAAAATAGGCAAAGTTCGAATGGACAGAGGAATGCAAGCAGCCTCTGCACCATCTTGAGCAAGCCTTGTGCGAACCGCCTGTTTTGTCATGACCAGACAATAGGGAAACACTTTACCTTTATCTCTCTTTCACTAATGAAGCCATCAGTGCATCTCTCATTCGAGAAACCCCCGATGGGTAGAAGCCAATATGCTTCACAAGCAAAGCCCTACAAGCGCAAGAGCTTAGATACCAGCAGATCGAGAAGGTCGCCCTGGCCCTCATCAACGCTACGAGAAGATTAAGGCATTACTTCCTGGCCCACATGATAGTAGTTCGGACAAACCAACCAATTAGGCAACTACTCAACTGACCAAATTTCTTCGTTGGACAGAGTTTAATGGGTGCAACACCACAGGTTGTTAAACGGGCAAGAGACGAAGATCTTTCCAACAAAGAAATCCAGCCCGGAAAGAAGCCAGTGCTCCAGGTTCATACCATCAACCTCGACAGTCGGATCTCGGAAGAAGGCAAAGAAGACACTCCAACTTCAACAGACAGCTCATCCTCTACAACTGTCATGTGCCCAACACCAAATTAGGACTTCGAAGTGATCACTTTCGGGGACAACCCCAAACGAGGAATCAGGATTGGCATGGGACTGCCCGATGAGGTGAAAGAGCAGCTGAAGACGTGCCTGAAGAACAACGCTGATTTTTTTTCTTGGAGCGCCGCAGACATGCTTGGCCTCGATCCAAAAATCGCTTGCCATCAGCTCACCATCGACCCATCCGTTCGGGCGGTAGCGCAGCGCAAGCGCAAACAATCCGACAAGAAGACTAAAGCGATGAGTAAACTTGTAAAAGACCTCTTAGAGGCCAAATTTATCTCGGAAGCCAAGTATACAACTTGGCTATTCAACATTGTATTAGTCAAAAAACATAATGAAAAATGGAGAATGTGCATTAATTACATCGATCTCAATCGGGCTTGCCCGAAAGACGCTTATCCTTTTCCTAGCATTGATAAGTTGGTAGATAACTCTGTCGGTTTCAAACTCTTACCCTTAGACGCATACTCGGGATATAGCCAGATTCCCATGGCGGAGAAGGACAAGAGGTACACCACTTTCATGACCTCGTCGGGCAACTATTACTATAACGTAATGCCCTTCGGTCTGAAAAACGTTGGGGCCATGCACCACGAATGCTGAACAAAGTCTTCCGATCATAAATCGGGGACATGCTCGAGGTATATATGGACGACATAATTATGAAGTCCCAAGAGGAATCTGATCATATGCTTCACTTGCAAAAGGTCTTCGACCAAGCTAGGGAGTGTAAAATGCGATTCAACCCAGAAAAATGCACCTTTGGCGTACGAGCAGGAAAGTTCCTCGGATTCTACCTCACAAAGAGGAGGATCGAGGCCAACCCTGTAAAAGGTCGAGCATTTTCTGAATTCCTCATGCCTAAGTCGAAGAAATCCATATAGTCCCTCAACAGGATGTTCACCTCACTATCTCGCTTCATGGCCAAATATGCCCAGCACGCTCTGCCTTTCTTCAAGCTCCTCCGAAAATAGGCAATGTTCAAATGGACAGGGTGTCGCATCGCTGTGAAGAGGGGCCGGTGGAAGACAGAAGAGTCGCCATCGTTCGTTATTTATTCCAAAGAGAGGGAAAGGAAACGATTGAAGAAAACCTAACAAAAAGGGAATAAGACAGGTCATCCAACCAAATTTCGGGTTCGCGAGTCGGTTATGCAAGGGGAAGGTATGAGCACCCCTCACGTCCGTCGTACTCGACGGGATCCACGCTTGTTTTCTAGTCTATGGGTGAAAAACAAACTATCTACGACTGCTAATGCTAAACGGAAAGAACTGACTCGATAGGACATCGTCGCCCTATGCCTACGTATTCCCTCGTGCAATGGGAAAGCCAGAGTCAATGTAGTTCGGGAAACTACGGGGGGGATTGCTCACCAAGACATCGTGTCTTGTGCCTACGTATTCTCGTCTGGTACGAGAAATCAGAGCAAAACGTAGTTCAGGCTAACTACGGGTAAATGGGGTGTTCTGGATCACACAAGGGTGAGAGAAAAGGTAGACGATACTAGTGTACGCATTCTAGCAGTTAAGTGTATTATTGCTCGACCATTGGAGACTTAGGCGTTACCTGTTTGCGGTAGAAAGGACGTAGTATGTCATTGGTTTAAAGGTACGGGTTACCTAAAGGGGGAAAAAGTAAAAGTGCTCGCTAGGATTATCGCAATCTTATGTCGACGTACTCTCAACAGATATGAGAGATCAGAGCAGTCGTAGTTCGTCTAACTATGGAAAACGGTCTCGATCGCACGAAGGCGAGAGAAAAGGGGGTCTCGATTGCACGGGGGAAATAGAGGGGATCTCAATCGCCAGGATGCGAGAGAAAGGAGTCTCGATCGCACGGGGGCGAGAGAAAAGAGTTTCGATCGCATGGGGGCAAGAGAAAAGAGGAACTAGGCCAAGACACGCCTAAACGGGAAGGAACTCGGGACAAACACGCTAGAACCTAAGGCGTAGGAGCGAATGTGTCGCATATTACCCAAAGGGTATATGCTAAACACTCTAGACGAATGAGAGGAGGCCCTCCACTCACCATTTCCCACGTATCTATTGCTTAAAACTCACAATGCTCGGCGTTGATTAAAAGACTTGAATTAGAAAGATGTTACCGAACAGAGTGGTTCCTTTGACCCTTGACATTGTGTGCAAGCTCCATTCTAATATTCTCCTCTTTTGATCCTTGATGATGCTTCGAATCGGGACCAATGTGACACTAAACCGTCGTAACTCGACTTATAAGAGAAGTCAAGCTATAAGGGGTCGCGTATTGATATCTGTGTTAAAGACAAGATAGAGAAATGATATTGAGAATCATTCTCCAATTGAATCATGTCACACAGACCAAAAACAGTGGGATCTCGTCTTGTAGATGCAAGACTTCATCGATCACCAAAAGTCAAAATAAAATCGAGAGATGAAGAGAAACGAGGAGAGAAAGAAGTGGTCTCGGATCCAACATTATTCATCAATAATTTGACTGGTAATGAATTACGGAAATGTCGTCATCGACCAAAATAGATGAAATGTCATGAAGTCGAAAATGAGAAAGAGGAAAGAAAGTCGGTCTCAGGCCCATTGTTTCTCATCAATAATTTGACAGAAAAACAATAGAGGTCCCGTCATCGACCAAAACGGAAAAATGAAACAAAATGTCCAATAACAAATGGAAAATAAAGTTCAACATATAAATTGAAATAAAAACTAAAATGAAATTTTAAATATAAAGTAATATATACATATAAACTCTAAAAGAAAATATTTGTAAATTCTTAAAAGAAAATAAGTATAAAGTTCTAAAAGAAATTAAAGTATAAAATATTAACATTTTAAAAAAGAACTAATAAAAAAGTATATTATAAATCTTAACTAAAAACTAATTATAATATATAATGGAAATCTTAAAATGTTTATAATAAAAAAAAAAAATATATATATATATATATATATATATATATATATATATATATATATATATATATATATATATATATATATATATATATATATATATATATATATATATATATATATATATATATATATATATATATATATATATATATATATATATATATATATATATATATATATATATATATATATATATATATATATATATATATATATATATATATATATATATATATATTACACATTTACGTTAAAAAAGAAAAAAAGGGAATTAGAAGATGGGGAGTGAAAATACAGATGGGCTACACAAGGCCCATGGTGACCCATATGGTTTGTACACTACCATCACTCGAACCACAAATGTTTTCTCATCAGAAATATCAAACTGGAAAACAAAACAAAACGATGGTAACCACATCCAACGCCGCGAACAACCCATGGCAGTGAGGTTATCCGAAATCAATACCATCCAGAGCAATCGCACGACCCAACCTTCTCTCACGTTCAAAATGCATCTGTCTCGTTTGTTTGCTTAGGTTCGAAAATGTTTGCTTTTAACTTGTTTAGTTTGAGTTTGATGGATCTGTTTTGGTCTCTCACTTTCTCGACTTATCCCTCTCACAGCGGATTTCGATCTTCCTCTGCTTCGCAAGCCTCGCGGTGGTGGTTTAATGTTTGTGACGGTGGAGAAAAATGGGTTCTGGAAACAGTTCGTTTTGGAGCTTTGAAGGATGTGAGGAAAATGGGTTGACGGGAGATTTGCGGAAAGGGTTGAATCCGAAAATGACGAAGGTGTTGGGATTTCGTCTGGGTTGTTGTTGATGGTTAGAGCTTGGAATCAAAGAATGCCTCACAGTGATTTTGCGGAGGATTCGTGTACGTCGAGTGGTCGTTGGTTAGAATTTAAGATGCGGTCTTGGCGGAGGTTATGAAGTGGGTTTCGGCGAGTTGACGAAGGTTAATGGCTGGGAATCATGGGTTTCGTTGGGTTTGTTTGTTCGCTCAAGTTTGATTTCGGTTCAATCTCCTTATGATGATTTTGTACTGGTTTTGGATATTGTTCGAGTTGTTTGTGGGTTAAGAAGTATGGAGGTTGGGTAATTTGTAGATGAAGGAAGGATTAAGGTTGCCTTCAATATTTGAGGTAAAACGAAAGTTTTAGTTTCTGGGTAGTGATTGAAGATTGTGAGAAGAAGATGATGATGGATGTAGAGGTTTCGAAGGTGAATGGTCATGGGGTTTGAAGAAATTTCTGAAATTGGTTTGAAGAATGAGTTTGTTGTTTGGAAGAAGAACACGGTTGGTGATGAACATTGTTTCTGCTTCTGTTGAAGGCATTTGATGGAGGAGGAGATGTTGAAGGTTTGTTCATTGTTGAAGCTTGAAGAAGGTGGAGGAGGTTTTATGAGTAGGCTGGAGATATTGAAGGTATTCCCTTTAATTGAAGGTTGGTGGTCCTATTGAAGAGCCGTTGATTTTGGTGTGGGGTCGAAAATGTGATGTGCTGCCGTCTTGCAGGTTTTGTCAATTTAGTGGTAGTGCATTTTGTCCTTGCAAAGGTTTTGTTGCAGGTTCTGTGGTGTGTGGGGTCTCGGTATACAGGCTGTTTTGCAGTACTGGTTTTGAGGGTCTATTGTTGTCTTGGCTTGTTGGTTTTGCAGCAGAATTTTTGAACTGGTTTTCTTCTTTATGGTTTTGTTTGTACAAGTAGGTAGTATGTTGTCCTGGTGTGGCAGAGGGAAGGTTTTGGTCGGATGGTATCGAGTGGAGTAGTGGCTCAAGTGCAAGGATTATGTGATGGTTTTGCAATGTACGGTATGTAGCAGGGTGTTGCAGCGTTTTGGCCATCCTTTGGCCACTTGTTTTTTTTTTCAAATTTCTCTTGGCAGCTAGTGTATCATGTGGCTATCGTTAAGACTTGATTAATTTGGTTAATGCTTGATTAAGAATGATTAAAGAATAACTAACGTTGTATTAAAGAGACAATGACACAGCTAACTCTAAAACTAATGCTAATTAAATGATGACTTAAAAATTGACTTAGTTAAATAATCCTATTAACTAAACTAAATAACCAACTAAATTAATAAAAGCTAGTTAATTAAAAACAAAGTTAAATAATTCTGAGAAATAAAATAAATCTTAATTAAAGTTAAAATCCTAACTAATAAAACTAAAATAATAATAATTCTAAAATTCTAATTAAAAGAAAATATATCTAAAGAAAAATCTGATAAATAAATAAAACTATATTAAAAATAATATCTACTTCTAAAAAACTATATTAAAATCTATTTAAAATTCTAGATAAAATAAATTAAAAATCTATTCTAATAAGATTAATTTCTAAAAATTTATCTAAAAACAAATTAAGAAAAATCAAATAAAAGAAAAGAAAAATCTATTTATTTCTAATAAAAATCTATAAACTTAAATCTATATTAAAAATGATATCTATCCACTTTTTAAAAACAAAAATAAAAAGAAACAATTAAGCTATATTCTAAATAGATAAATAAAACAAAAATAGTCATAAAAATGCAGAATGTCATGGAAAAACGGGTGAGCACCGAAATGCACCGATATTATTGATACGTATTGAATCATAAAAAAGAGAGCGGCTTTCGCTCGATTTTGACACTGAACTTATTGTTTGAATTGATCTGAATCGCCTGAAACGCGAGCAAAGCAGCTAAAATCCTGATAAATTCAATCCGGCTGATAACACGGTTAAAGTGCGACCTAAATGATGTGCAGATAAAAACGAAGCAAAAGTCAGTCAAAGTCGGAAAACCGGTGGGCAAATTTTAGGGTGCAACACAAAGGAATGCGAGCAGGATTTGCACCATCTTAAGCAAGCCTTGTGCTAACCACCTATTTTGTCACTACCAGACAACGGGGAAACACTTTACCGTTATCTCTATGTCACTAATGAAGCCATCGATGCTGCCCTCATTTGAGAAACCCTCGATGGACAGAAGCCAATATACTTCACAAGAAAAGCCCTACAAGGGCCAGAGCTCAGATACTTGCAGATCGAGAAGGTCGCCCTGGCCCTCATCAACGCTGTGAGAAGATTAAGACATTACTTCCTGGCGCACATGATAGTAGTTTGGACAAACCAACCCATTAGGAAACTACTCGGCAGACCAGATATGGCCGGTAGGATGCTCAAATGGTCTCTGGAACTGTCAGAATTCGATATCCACTACAAAAGCAGGAAATCCCTTAAGGCACAGGTCCTGGTCGATTTCGTGGCGGAAATGACGCCCCCATCATCCCCCTTCAGCGGGGCGCACAGGTGGACCATTTTCGTCGACGGAGCTTCCAGTTCCACGGGCAGCGGGGCGGGCATCATCTTTGAGAATGAAGAAGGGATCTTGATCGAAGTGTCGTTGTTCTTGTCCTTCCCAACCTCGAACAATCAGGCCGAGTATGAAGCATTCCTCGCAGGCTTATGACTAGCTGGGGACCTGGACGCAAAGGAAATACATTTTTTCACAACTCTCAGGTCGTGGCCTCCCAAGTACGGGGGGAGTACTAGGCCAAAAATGATCACCTCGTCGAGTACCTAACACTGGTGCAAGAAAAGATAGCCAAGTTCAAAGTATTGGAAGTCCAGCACATCCCCCACGATAGAAACGCTCGGGCAGACATCCTGTCAAAGTTAGTTGGCACAAGGAGGAAAGATGGCAAAAAGTCCTTTATACAAGAGACACTTCCCCATCTAAGCATCACAAAACCAATAGGACTGCTCGACTTCTATGCTATCGCTGACAGCAATTGTTGGATGACTCTGGTGCATGACTATCTCACCACAGGGAAACTGCTCGAAGATAGTAAAGAGGCCAACATAACTAAGCGAAGGGCCTGCTCCTACGTCCCAGTCGAAGACAAGCTTTACCAGCGAGGATTCTTCATTCCTCTCCTAAAATATGTTAAAGAGAACAAGGTCCCAGAAATTCTCTAAGAAATTCACGATGGGATCAACGCCATCACTTAGAAGGAAGATCCTTGGTGTGAAAAGCCCTTTGAGCAGGATACTATTGACCAACCATGCAATATAATACGAAGGAGCATGTCAAGAAATACGACAGATGCCAACACCGTAGGGACATGCACTTAGCACCCCCCAACAAATTAAAGACCATGTCTTCCCCATGGCCTTTCGCCTGATGGGGGATGGACATACTTGGCCCCTTCACCATGGGATCCTATCAGAACAACTTTCTGATCATGGTTGTCGACTACTTCAGAAATTAGAATGAAGCTAAGGCCCTCGCCAAAATCACGGCATTTAACATACATCATTTTTACAAAAGAAACATCCCCATGCGATTCAGTGTGCCTCAAACCTTTGTAACCGACAACGGGACCCAGTTCACGGACATGAAATTTCAAGATTTCGTTGGCGAACTAGGCACCAAGAAACACTTCACGTCCGTCGAACACCCTCAAACCAACGGATAAGAAGAGGCCACGAACAAGGTGATCCTCCGCGAACTAAAACGAAGGTTATGCGAAACAAAAATAGGTGGGTTGAGGAGCTACATAGTGTGCTCTGGGCATACAGAACAATTCCACACTCTACCATCGGGGAAACTCCCTTCCGATTAGTATACAGAATCGAGGCAGTAATACCAGTGGAAATTAGAGAACCCTCTAGACGGACAGAGGCCCCTCTCGACAAGGAAATGAACGACGAAACATTACAAGAAGAACTCGACCTGTTCGAAGAAATCCGATCAGGGGCAACTCTCCGCGAAGCTTCGTTGAAGCAAAAAATAATGTTGCACCGCAACTCCAAGGTCATAAAGCACAACTTCCAAGCGGTTAGCCTGGTCCTACACCGAAATCAAAAAGACTCATGCGAAGGCAAGCTGGCCGCAAATTGGGAAGGCCCTTACCGGGTGAGATCGAAAACAGGCACTGGATCCTACTACCTCGAGCACCAAAATGAAGAACCATTTGCTTGACCATGGAATCCTGAAAAGCTCAAACAATATTACAGTTAGTGCTAATTCAATTAGGACTAACCGTCGACGACTTCATCTCACATCAAGGAGGACGTACGGCCAAGGGAGCGTGCCCTGGTGCAAGCACAATCCTCACACACAACGAATGCAAGTTTTTGCTCATAGAACGAGCAAATTTTGGGCCTAACAGGGATACCTCAATCGAGCTCCGCCGGTGTCGTACCAGCATGGCAGAACACCCAGTTCGTGATGGAAAAGTCCAAGCCATATGCGATCAGAACCTCAACCGAGATCCTAGTCCCACGACAGGCAAAACTACTTTGCCCAGTCGACAAGTTCCCAAAACTGTCGAGCAAACTCTCATTCAGCAAACACAACTCACAAGAAAAACTAATAAGAACAACACATATTAAGGCATATAATATCGAACAAACATGTCTGTATACATCAAAATCCGACCACCAGGCCGAAAATTGTCTAAATATTACAAAGATATGGGTCAAGCCCGACAATATGAATTTACATAAAAATGGCAGACAAGCCAAAATACACAGTTACAAAGAACAATCAAACATCATCAGCAGGAATTTCTGGAAGGACCACCTACCCGTCGAACACCTGGTGTAGAATGTCCATCCCTTTAGTAACCGGCTGGACGTTGGGGTTCAAGACCTTTATCTGCTCCACCGCAGCATTGAATCTGAACTCGGCAGTTTCGAGGGTGTCCTGCTCGAGGATGCGGATCTTGTTGATCATCTCTTGTTGCGGATCTTGTCGATCATCTCTCGTCGGGTCTTTAGAGATTTCTCCTCTTCAATTTCATCCGACCCCTTCGTCGACGAGCCTTCCAGCTCCGCTTCCATAGTCTTCAAGTTGGCATTCTCCTCCTTAATTTTCTTCATCTCATAAGCCATCTTATTCATATCTTTCAGGAGATCGATCTTGGCCTCATAATTACCTTGGAGAGTTGATAACTAGTCGAATAGGTAATCTATCTCTAACTCAAGCTCGGTCTCCCTGGCCTTTACCTTTTTGAACTCTTTAAGCGGATCTGTCTTCATATCAGCCAGGGCCAGATTCGTATCCAGCATCCTCATCATCGCAACTGCATCTTGGAAAAGGATCGTTCTCCTCATCTTCGGGTTAGCGGACAAAATTGTTGACGCCTCCAGGTCGGGGACTGAAGCTAGCGAAATTATACCTGAGTGAATCACACACTCAAATATACAACAGAGTCGCCACCAAACTTTATTTAGTCACAAAGGACAGGGAAAATATTGATAAAACCCAATGGAAGAGAAATGGGAAAGAGAGTCGGTTATGTGAAAGGAAGGTACTAGCACATCAAGCATCTTCGTACCCGAGGGAAACCATTTCGCTTACTTATAGGCTTGAATGGGTTATCTATCTAAGGGCTTCTATCTGAAAGAAAGGAAAGAGAGAAGAAAGGGAAAGGAAAAGAACGTGCTCGCAGAGGATTGGGGCCCTCGTGCCTATGTACCCTTATAGTGCAATGAGGAAGTCAGAGCTCTGTAGTTCAAGGAACCAAGGAAAAGAAAAAGATCTGGACAGACCAGAGAGACAAAAGAAGAAGACGGAGGAAGGTGGCTCTCCAAGATTTCACAATCTTGTGCCTACGTACCCTTATAGTGCAATGAGGAAATTAGAGCCTACGTAGTTCGGGGAACTAACGCTGAAAAAAAGAAAGAAAAAGAAAGGCGTCAAAGCCAAGAGCGAAAAGAGACAGAAAGAAAGACCCAACCGGAGAATGCAAAAGGAGTGGTGTCAAAACCAAGAAAGAAGATAAAAGAAAACTCTACTGAGGAATGCAAAAGCAAAGGTAAGAACTCTGCCAGAGAATGTAGAAGAACACAGATGACTCCACTGGGGAGAAAAATAAAAGAATGGCGATGGAGCCGGGGAAAAGAGACAATAATTAAAGTAAAAGGATAAGATCTGCAGCAAATTCGGTGCGTTAACTGTTGTTGCACCCTAATTTTTGACCATAAGACCCCACCTCTTTGTGCTTTCTCTTTTTTTCTTCCTTCATTTTTACTTTTGCATGTATGTTTATTATGGATAACTAGTTTGTGCAGATGCGGTAATTTCAAGAAGAGATAATATTCATTCTCGCAGCCGGTTAGTTCAGAGAATGACCGTTTGCGCCTGACTCAAAGAGTTCCTAGGATTCCCCGGTTTCGAATCTTCCTTTTTTTTTTCATTTCAACTGTTTCTTTCATGAGTTCTGGAGCAAAGGCTCAAGCATCTCCTTATCAAAGGTCAATGTTTCTCCTCAAAATTTAATAGAGATTACAGAAGTCGATCATCATCTCGGGAGAAAGGGTTTTGGATTTTGGTTGGTTTATGATCAATGTGTTACGGAGTTCGGATAAGAGGTCTCAAATCAAGTACTCAAGAAGTTCTTAAAATGGAATCCGAGATTCATTATCTTTTCTACCATTTAATTTCGAGTTGCAAACATCGCCCATCTGGAAAAAAGGGGTATACCCCACAAAAGATGATATCGCACGAATTACACTAATAAGTGGCTTTGAATCCCCGCAGTGCGTAAGAGTTTGGTTTTTCTCCTATAATGTATGCTTAAGGAACAAGACTCCCCGCGAGGTTACTAGGGTAAAGCCGGTATTTACGTCTTTGGGCATCTGTTTGTAAAAAGAGGGAACTTAAAGAAGTTCACGCCAGTTGAATAACTGATGAAGTTGAATAACTAGTGAATAAGAGAATATAAGTGAATATTCCAACTCAGTGTGCCAAATGCAAGTACAAGATTATCATGAGTAAATACTCCTTTTTATGTTGTTTACATTTTTGTACCTACTGCTACAGAAGACAAATGAGCAGGTCCTTACAAATTACATCTTTAATACCATAACACGAGGACTATGCAAACAAATAGCTAAAGGCTACACTAAGACTCTTCACATTTTGATGGAACGAATGTCACTACAGCTACTACATCCGGAAAAGACGGTGTCGGCAAATCTACAACTGCTGCGAATTTATTTATTATATTTTTCTAGGGGTGTTGAGCCACGTTTGGTGCAATTTGTGACGTGTGGCCGCTAACCGGCGACACCTTTTCTTTGGGCTAAAGTGGCGAGAGTTGAAGCAAGCTGTTAGCCATGGTCATGGTTCTCTGCAAAATACAAAAAGAAGAAATCAGTCGCGAATATTTGGTATTTGCCAACATTCCTGAAACTAGAAGCTGACACTCAAACTCCTCAAGAAAAAGTAAACATACGCGAGCTGAGAAGAAAGTGTTCAACCAAATCAGCAAGTCGAATCCGGTTCTCATCTCAGAACTGAAAGAGATTCACTTGGCCGTATGCAAACCGTTTATAAGCATTGACCTGCAACAAACCAAAGTATTCGGAAATTCCATAGAACATAAGCATTATCAGACGTTAATTCAATTCAACTCCGAGTATTTCTCTCCAGGCATTGATTCTTAAACTACAACAGTTGGAAAACCGTGGTAAGACTTTGCGACAGTGTGAAAATTTCGAAGTATAGAGCGATTGATAACACGAAATCATATAGATATTTTCATGCATAATTCGACTAAAAGCTAACCGTTTTCGATCCGATTTCGGGTTATTTCCATGTATTTGTCTGATGTTTTTGCAGGTATTCAACGATCACGTCTAAACAAGGCAACATGAAGAAAAGAAGCAATCCCAGATGAAATATGGACGAAAAAGGAGTGAAAACACAATGAAAAGCGCAGCAGACAGTTTTTGCTGATGTGACGACCGTCACAGATGCATGACGACCGTCACACGGGTGACGACCGTCACACCTTGTGACGACCGTCATGCAGGCAAAAATGCCCCACTCAGATTACACGTCAAAAGAGCAGTTCCAATTCCCATTAAATGGTCCACTACTCCCTAAATTATCTGCCTCAAGGTCCATCATCCTCAGAGGTAACCGTTGGAATTCCACTTCTATAAAAAGGGAAGCAGGGGACTTCAAAAAGGGAGCTGCATTCATACCACGAAGTGCTGCCAAATTTAATTTCCAGAGCAAATTTATTTTCAGTTATTATTTGTATCCATTTCTCCAGATTTATTTGTATCCCTTTCCTTTATTTCCCTTTCCATTCTACTCATTCCCATTTCTGCTCTTCTGTAATTGTTACTGCACTGTACGATCGAATTGGAACTAAAGACAGAATCCTGCCAACATCTGTGGAGGATCTGCCCAAAGGCCAATTGGCATTATTTACAGATTTTCATTTTGATCGACTTCTATTTTATCATAATGCAATTTATTATTTATTATTATTATTATTTTTGTTTTGCTTTTCCAAATTCCATGTCTAGCTAAACTTAGGTAATCGATATGTAGTAATAATTCGAATGGGATTTGATAACTCTTGTTTGAAAACTTTCTTTTCACAAAAATAACTTATGGTCTAAGTGTTTAAAATTGATTTACGAAATAAACTTCGTCGCGAAAGCGAGAACTTATTTTAAAGTAGTTTTGCCACGAAAGTGGGAAATTAATTAAGATACGAACCAACAAGCGAAAGTTGCGGTAAGGTCAGATAGTAAACACTAGGCATTTGTTTTAATAACAGCGAAAGCACTTTAAAACGAATTAGAACTTAGAGATTTCCAAAAAGTAATTTTAACCCCGAACGGAATACGAAAGTGTACGTTAGGCCCTTAGGATTATGATTAGCGTCAATAACCATTGTGAGACGAGAGTCTTCAAATCTCCATTTTCTGCTTAAATGAACTGTGAAAACTATTTCATACACCAGTAACTTATCAAATCCTTGAAGAACACAATTACTACGTATCGATTCAATTAATTAAAATCTAAATAGTAATCTTAGTTTCCCCTTTTAGTGACAATCTTATTCCCTTAAAACATATTCTACCTAGCTAAACATAGTAACTCCCGAGAACACTAGTTTGATTACGAGTCCCTGTGGGATCGATATCTTTTATTACTACGCGATAGACTGTGCACTTGTAGTTAGTTGTATTAGACATAGAAAGTCGCGATCAAGTTTTTGGCGCCGTTGACGGGGACCCGTTTAGTCAATAGTGTAACCTTCTGTTACGCCGTATAGACTAGGTAAACAATTTTCATTTTTCCTTTACTAGTGTTGTCGATTGTATGCCAAGTGATAGCCCACAAAGCGATATCTTGAAACCCTCAGTCGCAGAACTAGAACGCTTCTTACATCTAAGAAGCCGAATCATTGAGTACCAACTCAAACATAACATTCTCGATCCTCTCACTCCCATTCCCAAATCAGAAGAAGAAGAACCAACGATGGCTGAAGGACCTCCGAACAAACCGCTGAAGGCATACGCTACACCATCTCAGATGGAGCCTAGAAGTAGCATTGCTGCCCCGGCTATTACCCGAAATGATTTTGAGCTGAAACCATCATTGCTGTCGGCTGTACAACAAAACCAATTCTCAGGAAACGCAACTGAGGATCCGAACGAACATCTAACGAAGTTTGTACAATACGCAGACACAGTGAAAGCAAATGGAGTAACTCCAGACGCGATAAGACTTCGTCTTTTCCCATTCTCTCTTAGAGACAGAGCGTGGACATGGTTACAATCGTTACCATCCAACTCCGTTATGATGTGGGAGCAATTGAAGAACGTCTTCTTAGCGAGATATTTTCCACCAAGCAAAACTGCTATGCTTAGAGCTCAAATCAACGGATTTCGACAGAAAGATACTGAATCTCTCTACGAAGCATGGGAACGATTCAAAGATATGATGAGAACATGTCCTCACCACGGTCTAGAAGACTGGGTGACAATCCATACCTTCTATAATGGGCTTCTATACAATACTAGATTGACAATAGACGCTGCCGCGGGCGGTGCACTTATGGATAAGCCATACGATGAAGCCTATCAATTAATAGAAAACATGTCACAAAACCATTGCCAATGGGGAGGTGAACGCACTCCAAATGAGAAAACCTCAACGAAAGGTGGGATGTACGAAATCAGCAGCCTTGAAAAGTTCAATGCTAAAGTAGATGCTCTAGCACAGAAGATTGATAGTCTGACCGTTAACCCCACTGCAACAGTCGCTGCACCCGAATGCCCATTGCTAGCCGGAATCCCGCCATACCAGGTAAATTATGCTCAAGGAAATCCCTACGCAAATACCTACAACCCAGGTTGGCGAAATCATCCAAACTTTTCTTACAAAAGCGAAAATGCATTGCAAATGCCTACTGCTCCGCAAGGATATCAAAAACCAACTGCTCAGAATGCACCTAGGAAATCAAACCTCGAAATGATGATGGAAAAGTTCATAGCTACTCAAGCTCAAATGAACAAAGAGTTCCTGAATCAAAACATACACACTAGCGAGCAAATTAAACAGCTGACAGGAAAAGTAGACGCTTTAGCCACCCACAACAAAATGTTAGAAACTCAGATATCACAAGTGGCTCAACAGCAAGCATCTGCTGCCGCACCTGCTGGCACATTTCCTGGACAACCCGAACAGAATCCCAAAGGCCAAGTAAATGCTGTGATACTAAGAAGTGGAAAAGAATTGGATGAACCGATCGATCCGAGGACCGAAAACTCAGCCATGCAACAGAAACCAACTGAACAAGCAGAAAAGGAATCTGAGTTAGAGAAGAAGGAGGACAACGAGAAGGAGGATACCGCGAGTGAAAAAAACTCAAGCACCTCCAGCGCCATATAAACCACCTATCCCTTATCCGCAAAGACTAATAAACTCTAAAACTTCAGGACAGTTTAAGAAATTTGTAGAGCTCCTTAAACAGTTGAATATTACTATTCCTTTTACAGAAGCGATAACTCAAATGCCGTCATACGCCAAATTTCTCAAAGAGATCCTGTCAAATAAGAGAAAGATCGAGGATAACGAAACAGTTACACTTACTGCAGAGTGTAGCGCTATTATTCAGAACCGCATGCCTCCTAAATTAAAAGACCCAGGTAGTTTCTCCATACCCTGCGTCATAGGAAAGTTCGTAATAGACAAAGCTCTATGCGATTTAGGATCCAGTATTAGTGCTATGCCCTTATCTATATGCAAAAAGCTGAATATGGGAGACCTCAGGCCAACCAAAATGTCCGTTCAATTAGCTGACAGATCAGTAAAATACCCCGTCGGAATACTGGAAAACGTTCCAGTACGCATAGGACAATTCTACATTCCAACCGACTTCATAATTATGGACATCAAGGAGGACACTGTAACCCCAATTATCCTAGGAAGACCGTTCCTAGCTACAGCCGGAGCGATTATAGACGTAAAGAAAGGAAGGCTAACATTCGAAGTAGGAGAAGAAAAGATAGAGTTCATTCTCACCAAGTTCTTACAAGCACCAGCAATAGACGATACCTGCTATTTAGTAGACGAAATTGACGAATGCATAAGAGAACTTGAAAATGAAGAGACCACGTATTCAGAAATAATAAAGATTCAAATACCCGACATTTCTGAAGACGACAATTGGCGTAAACCGTATAAAGACGACAGCCTAAGCGAAAGCTTAGCACTGACACCAAACCATATGCCAGGTCCGAAGAACCCATCTTTAGAGCTTAAAACTCTACCCAAAAACCTCAGATATGAATTTCTAGACGATGAACTAAAAATACCAGTGATAGTCAACGCCGACTTAGGACAACCAGAAACCGAAAAGTTATTAGAAGTCCTAAAGAAGTACCCCACCGCGTTAGGCTATAACATAAGCGATCTAAAAGGTATAAGCCCTTCGATCTGTATGCATCGGATTACAATAGAGGAAGACTCTAAAACTTCTCGAGAGCATCAGAGAAGACTAAACCCCATCTTGAGCACTGTAGTCAGGGATGAAGTAAAGAAATTACTTGATGCAGGAATCATCTATCCGATCTCCGATAGTGAATGGGTTAGCCCAGTTCATGTCGTACCAAAGAAAGGAGGAGTCACAGTTGTTAAAAACGAAAAAGGCGAATCGATAACAAAAAGAGTCGTGACTGGAAGTAGGATGTGTATTGATTATAGGAAGCTTAACAAGGCTACACGCAAAGATCACTTCCCGTTACCCTTCATAGATCAAATGTTGGAAAGATTAGCCAAACATTCGTATTTCTGCTATCTAGATGGTTATTCAGGATTCTTCCAAATTCCCATCCATCCTGATGACCAAGAAAAGACTACATTCACCTGTCCCTACGGTACTTTTGCTTACCGCCTGTTGTGGTGGAAATAGGATCACAAACTATTAATGAGTTTGAATCACAATTCAATTCACAACCGCTCTTTGATTTATCCGAAGGAAAAGGTCAAAAGAGGGAAAACCTATTTTGCATCGTAAACACAATGCGGGGAAAGATCTAGGGTTCGGGGGTTGGTTAAATTTAGGGAAGGTATTAGCAGCCTAAACTTCTGTAGTACTCTACAGGAACCTTTTGTTCAAATGTTTACTATTTGCTTTATTCATTTGCTTAAGGTATATGTACAAAGGATTAGAAGTGAGAAAAGAGACCTAAGGGGTTAATTTTAAGTTTACTCGGCAAGACATCGCATCTTGTGCCTACGTATCCTTACGGGAGTGGAATCAGAGTAATCGTAGTTCCCCTCAAAAGGGAGGTTAGAGACTTCTTGACTGTGGTCAAGGTCTCAAGGGGAATAAACGCATCTTAAGGACACGCTTACGTGGAGTGTAGAAACTCCAAATCTCTACGTTGAATTGTTAAGTTGTAATTAGGGTTAAATTAGGGACTCCACGGCGGGAAACCCTAAAATGAGCGTGGCGGCTCTTTGACCTAAAGCTAGGGGTAAAATTGTAATATTGTCCACAGCGAGACATTTGTGAAAATTAGGGTTTGTAAGGGTTTAATTTTGAGGGTTTGAAGTTGAGGACTATTGGCGCGGCGACCAAAAGCTAGACCTAACCTTCAGATGTGTGTAGTGTGACAGAAGTATTGATGAATGTGTGAGATAATTGAATTATGCAAACAGAGAATAATGTCCTAATTTAACCATGCAAGCAGAAATTTAAAGGCAGAAATTAAAGCGCGATTATTAGGATTCGCGAGGTTACAACCGAGAAGCAGTTACAATAATGATAAAAACACAATGTAATAAGCTGCAAAAATGAATACACGCGTTAATGGGCAAAGTCAGACGGTAATTGGACGAGCCATGAGACAAAAGTGCAACATTGGAGATTTTTATTGTTTTTAAAGAAAAAGGTTTTGATTTAAGTTAAAAAAGATGTTAAAACATAAAAAAAAGATTAATTTTAATTTTCAAAAAATGGTTTTAATTTAATTATAAAAAGTTTTAATTCCAAAAAAAGATTTGATGTTATTATTTAAAAAATATTTTAAGTTATTATTTTAAAGAAAATTTTGGTGCTATTTATTTTAACAGCAATTTTAATATTTAAAAAAGGGTTTTTAAAAACAAACAATTTTAATATTTAAACAAAAGTAAAAGGTTTTAAAAACAATTTTAACTATATAAAACAAAAATAAAAGGTTTAAAAAAAACAATTTATAAAAAACAAAAATAAAAGGGGTTGGACCGGTAATCACCTCCGGACCCAACCCGGATGGTGTAAATGTGAAAAAAAAAGGAGAACTAGGGTTTCAGAACCCTATTCTCTCCCCCGCGGCGCCATTGTGTTTCTTTTCCTCTTCGTCTTTCTCATCCCTTATACTCTTATCCTCTCGGATTTCTCTCATCCCAACCTGAAAAGAAAAAAAACAAACACACAGCTATCATGAATCATGAATTTACATCGTTTTTGACGGTGGTTTTCACAGAGGTTTACGGCGTTCGATTGTTCGCAATGTACAGGACACTTAGGAGGGCGATGATGTTCGTAGCTGAGCTCCAAAATAACGATTGTCCGTCGAGAGACGAAGGCGATCGTGCGATTTGGTTGTCTGGGGTTTCGCGACCCTCTTCTTTGTTTTGATCTCGCGGCCGCTAGGGTTTTGTTCGCGATTTTGTTCGCGATTTCCGTCTTCTCTCTCGGTTGTCCCTTTGTTTTCGCCGTTAGCCCGTTAGGGTTTCAACATGGTGATGTTGTTCCTTTTATAACTTCTCTTTTTGGGCTTTTTGTTGGTTCTGGATTTTCACGTTACTGATATGATTGATTCGCGATGATTGGATTTTTTCATGAAACGATTGGATTCGATTGATTTTATTTTATTTTCAGATTTACTTAGATCTTTTCTTTCCTTTTCCAGGTCTGCTCGAAGGGGCTTTGTGAGATTGATTGATTCCTTTCTGATTTGGTTATCCGTGTTCACATTCAATTTGGCTGGTCCTTATTTTTGATTCCTTTGGATTGACTGAATTAGTTTCCAATGTGGATATCCACTTGTCGAGACTTGATGAATAGATATCTATTTGAATAGTTTGTGAATTTACTTGCTTCATTTAGTTTAACCATTGATTGGGATTCACTTATTTTCCTCTTTTTCTTTCAGAACAGGTGCTAAAGTCCCGGTCGGATCGAATGTTGCCGAGGAGGGTATGCGGTGATGATGCTTGTCTGAACCTGCGTTGGAGCCTTTGTGTGCTGATGTTTCATGAGTTCTTGTTATGGTGTCTAATTCGCCATTGGACTCAGTTTTCTGGTATATCCTCTGTTTGCAGATGGTTTGTCTCAATTGATTTCATTATAGCTTGGGGCAATGATGTTCAGACTGAGCCCTTCATGCTTTGGATATTTGGGGTAGTTTGGCCGTGGGATTTCACTGATATGAACTGCTCTGTTGGCTTTTCATTGTGACTTGCACATTTGATTGAGGCTTGCCCTGAGCTGATTAGGCGAATGTGATTATGAACCTATCTCGCTTTTTCTGGTATGATTTGTGCTGTTTCTGTGCTGATACCAATTGTCTGATGCAATTTGTTTTGTATTTCACGAGTTGTGCTTGTTCATAAGCCCTTGTTGCCTGTTTGTGTAGCTTGTAACTCATTTTCCTGTTCTGAGTTTGGTCGATCACTTTGTGGAATCCTGATGTTGTTTTGGTGAATTTCAGGTGTTGGAAAACTTCGAAAGCCAACGTGATTCAGGCCTGCCGACATCCGGGTCTGAGTCCGAATTGGCCGTGCTGTTTTACCCTTGTATCAGTTTGGAAAACCAATTGGAACACACTTACTTTTCTTCTTCTTATTTCAGAGTGGGTGCTTCGAACTGATCCATGCTGCCGGGAAGGTTGCGCGGTGATGATGACCTTAGGGTCTGAACTGCTATTGTGGGTTGACAGTTTGCACGAAATTACCGTATGCTATGATTCGATGTTCGGTAGGGAGTTGGTAACGGCTTCGGCCGTGGCTCTCCCAGCCGCTCGAATTTTCATGCCCGATGATGAATAAAAACTGAGGGCTGAAGCTTCTCTATCCTCTCCCTTGCCTCGTGATTTACATTGACTCACGTTCGCACTTGCGTTTGAATTACCGACTAATTCCCTTTTTTGTCTTGACAGGTGCAGGAATTGATGCTTGTGCTTGACCACCTCTCTCTGAACTGAATTTGTTCTTTGAACTGCGCATGAACTTGTTCGGAACATGAACTTAATTCTGAACATGAACTTAGTCCTGCTTTTTCTGAGTTGAACTATTTTTAAACTGCCATTTGATCTTATTGAACTGATAAATGGATTGCTTCTTATGCAGTTTAGCTCGGTTCTGGAATGGTTCGCTTTGGTGATCCACCAGTTGCTCTACTGTGGTTTTATGTGATGAATCTTTCCACTTCAATTCTGTTGGCAGCAAATGAACTCATGTCTTGGCTTGAATTTACTTGATAGTGCCCGGCAATATTTATTTGACGTGTATCCGTTTGAATCCACAGTTGTGCAAATCATTTCGGCCCGAAAATGCTTCTTTTACTTCTCTTTCTCGGCAGTCCCACAATGATAAGAATGATAACCACTTGATCTGACGCCAATGGTGCAGATTGGTAACGGGGGTAGGATGCAGCTTCGGTTGTGCCACTCCCGGCACTCGATGATGACATCCTTCTGAGAGTGTCAAGAATCACCTTTAACCCTTTCTTGCTTCTGTTTGTTTTCTTATTTTTTCAGGTAATTGAGATGTATGAAGAAACTCAAAGGAGCCTCATGAAGAACACTTGGAATTCTTTAGGATTTTTTCTTTTAGACTAAGATATTCATTGTAACATCCTTTTCTTGTGAGCAAATTAAATATTCAGAAACAATTTTCCTTTTCAAACTTGTAACCTTAAATATTTGTGAAATAAAAATCCAATGAAATGTTCATTGTAGCTTTCTCAATTGTAAGTCTAAACATTCATGAATAATAATTCATAAATTATTTAAACTCACCTTTAAGCCATAACTTATGAACACTTGTGGATAAAAATTCCAAAATATCTAAAACTTACTTCGTCTTTGCCTCGATCCAATGAATGATATCCCATAACATAACCAGATCCAAATTGAAATCCCCTTGATTACGTGACTCCTCAAACCAAGCTTTGGCAACATTCTCCTCATTTTAAGTTCAAATCTCAACTCATTGTGATAAAATAAGCTACCCGTCACATGATTTTGACATGATTAGTCCATGTAGACAAATGCCTCGAAAATGGACGTCTTATTTATCCCCACATTGCAAACTCTGCTTGAAACGACCAAAACTCCCCTGGGATAATTCCTGCAAATCAAATCACACTTAATGATTGGTTAGTGATTAATGGATGCAAAAATGAAATGCTATGCGAATTGACTGACTAAATGTAAGGGTAAAATTTGGGGTATTACAGTTGCCCCTATTTAAATAGCTACACCAGATGATTTGAGTGACGGAGACTCGAGGAATCATGGTGGAGGGATTTAAATATAGATAACCGAAAATTTTGCCCTTATATGTGGCGATATGCAATTCTATGGACAAAGCGAGAACATATTAATGCAGATGATGCCGTGAATATGATATGATGCGTATGCTGGAATGATGAATGCGAAAATGCTGACGAATACGACGACACAGGGACAGACGCTACGAGAAGAACACACTGGGGAAAATGACGCGCTGGGACACAGTGCAACACTGGGGAACTCTAAAATGATGGTCAACTGGTGCGGACACGACCAATTGTCATTTTTAGAACTGGGATGAGATTCTCAAATGGAGATGGCACCTATGAGACGGCCTCCACTAGGGAATCTAAAAGTAAAACTGGATCACGTACGATTGCAAGATCGATCACAGAATGCATGGAGCATTGAGCAAAGAATAACATCCAAGCTTCTGTAACCTATCCCTCGTGACGGGATCAAACAGACTTTTCGGGAATCCGTAGCAAATATACAGGGTAAAAACCGGCTGTATGCCAAAATAAATGGACTTTAAGAATAAGATCCTTAAATGGAGATGGCACCTATGAGATGACCTCCACTTGGGAATGTCTAATAATAAAACTGGATCTACACGATTGCAAGATCGATTACAGAATGCTGGAGCATTGAGCAAAGAATAACATCCAAGCTTCTATAAACTATCCTTCGTGATGGGATCGAACGGACTTTTCGGAAATACGTAGAAAATACACAGGGTAAAAACCGGCTGTATGCCCAAAATAAATGGACTTTGATAAGAACTGCCCTGATAAGCTTCTCGAGGGAGAACTGTCACTTATCGTTGGAAGGGACTTACATGCCAAAATGGATAAGCACTCAAATAAAGAGGCTGCTGCTTATCTGATATATAAATCTTCTCATATTTAAGGTCGGCGCCTGGAATACGATTCTGATTCTTCTTTTACTAAAGGATAAATGAACTTCTTCATACCTCAAGATCGTGCTCTCCTGAATATGATTCCGCTCCTTCTTTTGCTAAAGGGTAAATGAACTTCTTCATACTTCAAGATCGTGCTCTCCTGAATATGATTCCGCTCCTTCTTTTACTAAAGGGTAAATGAACTTCTTCATACTTCAAGATCATGCTCTCCTGAATATGATTCCGCTCCTTCTTTTACTAAAGGGTAAATGAACTTCTTCATACTTCAAGATCGTGCTCTCCTGAATATGATTCCGCTCCTTCTTTTACTAAAGGGTAAATGAACTTCTTCATACTTCAAGATCGTGCTCTCCTGAATATGATTCCGCTCCTTCTTTTACTAAAGGGTAAATGAACTTCTTCATACTTCAAGATCGTGCTCTCCTGAATATGATTCGGTTCAAACCTCCCCATACTTCAAGACGACAAGGAAAATGGAAGCCCAACTGCTCAATGGAGATGGCCATTTGCTGCGAGTCATAACGAAGATAGGATCAGCTTCTCAGGCGAGAAATGTCGCTTATTTTGCAAGAGTAGCAATACTAAGCTTCTCACGTAAGAACTGCTTGTAGAGGTGATAACAGATGATGATAAGCTTCTCGACGGAGAACTGGTGGTGATCGATGATAAGCTTCTCAGGTGAGAACAGGTGCTGATCGAATGATAAGCTTCTCAGGCGAGAAATGTCGCTGATCGATGATACGCTTCTCAGGTGAGAACAGGTGTGTATCTTGTTGTGTAAGGTTGTTATATCGATAGGCTTCTCAGGCGAGAAATGTCGCATACCGATGCTGTAAGATGTATGATTGTTATATCGATAGGCTTCTCAGGCGAGAACAGTTGCATACCGATGCTGTAGGATTGTTATATCGATAGGCTTCTCAAGCGAGAACAGTTGCATACCGATGCTGTAGGATGTACTGATAGATTTCCAGACGTGAACTGGCGTGTATCTGTAAAGGATCGGTGATTAATCTTCTTGAGAGATAGTGCAAAATAAATGCACATCCGGGTACAGTGATAAGCTTCTCGGGCGAGAACAGTCGCATATCTGTCAAAGTATGGTGAAAAAGTTTTAGACGGTGCAAAATAAATGCACGTCCGGTTGGGCTCGGCGACCGACAAGACCGGGATTCAATCTAGGATCGAGCTAGAAAGAAGACTGGTAATCAAGACTCCATCGAGGGAGTGATCTCGAAGGGTAAATATCTTATCCTGGCGAGGAAAGATAGCTGAAGTAACCGTTATCCACGAGGATCGATCTCTGTGGGGAAACTGGAAACACATATGTATTTTATGCTTAAGGCTGACAATCTATTTGGAGAGAATGGACGAACCCAGTTACTCGGCGGTAACAACTAATGATGGCGAGACACAATGGACCTGTGGATGCTAACGCATATGTTAATGCATATGTTAATTTGAATGTATGTTAATGTCTATGTATGTAGTTAAATATGCAGGATGTAATGGAATGAATATGTAATGAGTATGTGAAATGAATATATGAAATAGGCATGTGATGCTTATGCCCCTGCGTAATGCTGACGAAACTGACTAGAGACGGAACGAGAGATGAAATAAACATCTCGACGGGGATACCCTGCGTTCTCTGCAACCAATACATCAATCATGGGTGAGAAGGATCAATGGTAGGACCAAATTTGGTTTCAGACTTCTCTGGGGAGAAGATAATCCGTTTGGGTGCACAGTATCACGTCTTCACACGGGGAGAAGAAAACCTGAGGGACACTTTCGAGTTACCCCAGAAAAAGTTGTCAGCTTATAGTCTTGCTGGGGACTGTGATGAGGCAATAGTTTAGGAGCCTGTTGCAACACTGAGATTTACTGGGGAATGAAGGCCGCCGTGAGTAAAATCCATCGGGTGCATGAAGAAAGTCGTGAAACCACATGGTTTTGATCTTGAAGGATCTTATAGTAGTCGCCATTTGTTTCTTTTAAAAAACACGGTGCCCCAGGATACTTGTGTTGTGAGGTAGGGTCATCTTAAGAGGATTTTATAGAGAACACCGAGTCCGGTTGCCCCACTGTTTTCAAACTCTTTGAGAGGTTTGTCAAGTCTCGGCGTAACTGGCACAAATTAATCGTGTCATGACGAAATCTTCGAGAAATAGCTCCTTAAGAACGTCAGACTCGCGTTGGTAAGCGAACTGGGAAACTGCCTGCCCCTGTTTAGCAGGATCTTCAAGTTCCACGGGTTATGTTCATATGTAAATCTCTAAGATATCAAGCAAAGTTGTCATGCCTGAAATGCCTATCCTGAGCTTGTCAATGCACACATGTATTTGTCTTGAATTTTTGTTTTGAAAAAGATATCGCAATAACTTGTGACCGAAATCACTAGTCAGGATATAAGTTTTAATTATAATGCCAACATGAATTTTTTCCTGAGCATAGCTCGTAGGAGTCAGGAAACGTGATCTTGTCGAGTATGCTTTCAACCGAAGTCCTACTTCAATTAGGTCTTTTAAAGGTTGTATCGTGGCTCAGTTTACGGTTTAAGAAACAAAGGATAAAGGCTCAAAGTTATATTTGTACCCCCTTCTTCGTGATGCTCTCCAATCCTAATTCAGTTAACCGGATACGAACGCTCATATCTCAAGCGGATTTGCTATGGTCGAGAACTTATCAAGGCTTTGGACATGGCAGTCACTCACCTATTTCTAATGGCAATTGGTCACACGACTTTGTTCTTTATAGGGATCCTAAAAAACTACTGGTTTGTTGTTCTTATTCCCTAACTTTTGCCTGGACAATGTCTTTTGATCTGACTTTGGAGTCCAGCGGGATGCCCCAGTTTTGCCTAAGTCTCCTTCATAGGTTTTGACTTAGCGGGCTCTTATTTTTTTGAATATTCTTTTATGCACAAGTCGTGTAAATCTTTTGAAAGGCTCGTGACTGCCCCACTCCTTAGGTAACCGAGGGATAGTCATTGTATTGGACTTCTTAAGATGCTAAGGATAGATTCTCGAAGGTTTGCTCTTCCTTTTTGAGGATCTAAGCGCTCGATCGGTTTAACTGAAACCTACCCTGCCCCAGGCTAGGATGAAGGTTCTTAAAAGAAAGAAAAACTCCTACTTCAAGGCTCAAAGAGGTTAACGAGGGATTAACATCCTTATATCTCCAGTGTTTGGGATTTGAAACAATGCCTTACATCATCAGCAGGTTTTAATTGAAAGCATACGACAAGAAATCTGACGTTTTGGGTTCGTCATCCTCCCCCCAATTCTCCATCAGAACAAGAGATCGGGTAAAGTCGGCATTATGATTTATGAAAAATATATTTTGAATGAGTGAAACGAATGGATTTATTCAAGACAAACATATGCGTGCATTAATTAATCAAAGATAAACAAGTTCGTACATGCTAAATATGCTTAATCAAAGGGAAATGCAAATAAACAAAGGAACTGTCGGAAAAATCCTTCTAAATGTTTATGAAATCTTGCATTCAAGAGTAACAGTTTCCTTTTGCGGAGCCTCAATGGAAAGGACGTCTGGTTTATGATCACTGCGAGTCGTCATGGCTTTCCCCAATTACGCTGGTCACATCTTCAACAGTTTTCAGTCGTTGCTTCAAAATAACTTTCCCAGATTCTTTGTTGATCCCTGGTCATATCATCTTGAGGGTTACTGAAATGAAGCGAGCTAGGCCTTTGAATAATTACTGGATTCGGCTGATTTGCCACAGGAGTAGCATGCTTTGCAGAATTCGAACCCGACAAGTGAGGGACCCCGAGAGGAGTCTCGATCTTCAGCTGAGCATCGCTAAAAGACAACTTCTTTGTTTCTAGCAAATTTCTGACAACTTTCTTAAGAGCGTAGCAATTCTCTAGGTCATGGCCGGGCGCACCCTCATGAAATAAACAATGAGCGGCAGCGTTGTAACCTGCAGGTAACGGATTAGGCGGAGGACCCAAAGCACGGGTGGTAATCAGGCCTTGTTGTACCAAATGGGAGTATAACTCAGTGAAAGTCATCGGAATTGGAGGACAAGGTTTATACTGACCCTTACGGAGATAAGGAACCTGATCCTGTGATTGTTGATGAACAGGAGCGTTGGGCACTCGTTGACTGTTGACAGGAACTTGCATAGGCGGATAACCGAAAGGTTGTTGATGAATCGGTGCTTGATATACCGGAGCTGACTGCACAGGCTGGTATGTAGGAAACTGCTGATCGAAAGGAGGTGCAACAGTAGCTACATAGGGTTGTTGGACATATGGAAACGGATAACTGTGCACATAACTCTGCTGATGTTGCCAAGGTTGAGGAGTAGCCGTTTTGCGGTTCCTCGAACGTGCAGGTCCTTTACCATGGTCGGAGTTAGGAGTTTTGCACTTTGGAGAGGTAGCTCGTCGAACTGGTTGAGCACTAGGAGGCACCAAACCGGATTGAAGACCATGAGGAGGTACATTCTCGACAATAACAGCTTGTTGAGGTTCCATAACGGTATTAGTAGTCTCAGGAACAACAGTAGACTGAGCATCCACCTTCACACTAAGAGCTCGTAGCATCTCCAAAATCTGTCCTACACTTCCTCGAAGATCTTCGAATTCATGGCTGACACGGTTGATCTCTTGGTTTTGATCTTCCATCCTTATGAAGGGTCGTATTAATGCAGAGAAACTCAGGGTGACGAAACTGGAAGGTGAGAGAACCGAGTATGAGAAATCGGGAGACACATGCAATGCAAAAGCATGATGCTAAAAATGTGAATGCAAATGAAGATTTCATGGAATTCGAATATTTACGAATATTGTGGGGTACCAAGGGAATCTTTTTTTTATTTTTTTATTTTTTTTATTTATGGTATCCCGCGATATCCATAAATGATGCTTGAATTCCGTGAAATACAATGCAATGGGATGCTTTATGGATGCAATGCATGAAAACACACAAAGTCCTAGGTTAAAGGTATGTGAGCGGAGTTAAGGTCTACCCATCCCAAAAGGAGTGTACTATAGGTTAGTTGTACCTGCAGAACAAGGTTCTAAAAAAAGTGCCCAAAGTCATCAGCCCATCTTTCGGATATTATCAACCTTCCGACTGACTCGGGGGTTAATAATATTCTCAAGAGAACCTCTTTTGAGTGTAGTATCGCGTAGCAACCATTGTAGGACTACTCCCACATAGTTCCCGCACTACGCCCTAAATAAGGCCGAGGTGGTGTAAAGGTACTACGGTCCCCAGTGTCACAGACTCCAATCGACCATGGAAAAAGTTTTCACGATTACTCGTTCAACCGAACCATTTTCGAAAAGGTCTCAACTGAGCGGTGATTCTCGAATCGGCTTGGTCAGGATTCAACTCCCTATAAGCCTCATCGAATATATCCCCATCCTATAATAATGTCACTAGTCCGGGCGTAGGACTTATCTCACAGCACAAGGAACAATCCCCAAATCAGAGCACAAATATATACATGCAAATGAATAATAACACAGATAGTAATAAATAGGAACAAGTTAGGGATAACCCTCAAAAGTTAAGACATCCCCAGTGAAGTCGCCATTTTCTGTTGCGGTGGAAATAGGATCACAAACTATTAATGAGTTTGAATCACAATTCAATTCACAACCGCTCTTTGATTTATCCGAAGGAAAAGGTCAAAAGAGGGAAAACCTATTTTGCATCGTAAACACAATGCGGGGAAAGATCTAGGGTTCGGGGGTTGGTTAAATTTAGGGAAGGTATTAGCACCCTAAACTTCTGTAGTACTCTACAGGAACCTTTTGTTCAAATGTTTACTATTTGCTTTATTCATTTGCTTAAGGTATATGTACAAAGGATTAGAAGTGAGAAAAGAGACCTAAGGGGTTAATTCTAAGTTTACTCGGCAAGACATCGCATCTTGTGCCTACGTATCCTTACGGGAGTGGAATCAGAGTAATCGTAGTTCCCCTCAAAAGGGAGGTTAGAGACTTCTTGACTGTGGTCAAGGTCTCAAGGGGAATAAACGCATCTTAAGGACACGCTTACATGGAGTGTAGAAACTCCAAATCTCTACGTTGAATTGTTAAGTTGTAATTAGGGTTAAATTAGGGACTCCACGGCGGGAAACCCTAAAATGAGCGTGGCGTCTCTTTGACCTAAAGCTAGGGGTAAAATTGTAGTGTTGTCCACAGCGAGACATTTGTGAAAATTAGGGTTTGTAAGGGTTTAATTTTGAGGGTTTGAAGTTGAGGACTATTGGCGCGGCGACCAAAAGCTAGACCTAACCTTCAGATGTGTGTAGTGTGACAGAAGTATTGATGAATGTGTGAGATAATTGAATTATGCAAACAGAGAATAATGTCCTAATTTAACCATGCAAGCAGAAATTTAAAGGCAGGAATTAAAGCGCGATTGTTAGGATTCGCGAGGTTACAACCGAGAAGCAGTTACAATAATGATAAAAACACAATGTAATAAGCTGCAAAAATGAACACACGCGTTAATGGGCAAAGTCAGACGGTAATGGGACGAGCCATGAGACAAAAGTGCAACATTGGAGATTTTTATTGTTTTTAAAGAAAAAGGTTTTGATTTAAGTTAAAAAAGATGTTAAAACATAAAAAAAAGATTAATTTTAATTTTCAAAAAATGGTTTTAATTTAATTATAAAAAGTTTTAATTCCAAAAAAAGATTTGATGTTATTATTTAAAAAATATTTTTAGTTATTATTTTAAAGAAAATTTTGGTGCTATTTATTTTAACAGCAATTTTAATATTTAAAAAAGGGTTTTTAAAAACAAACAATTTTAATATTTAAACAAAAGTAAAAGGTTTTAAAAACAATTTTAACTATATAAAACAAAAATAAAAGGTTTAAAAAAAAAATTTATAAAAAACAAAAATAAAAGGGGTTGGGCCGGTAATCACCTCCGGACCCAACCCGGATGGTATAAATGTGAAAAAAAGGAGAACTAGGGTTTCAGAATCCTATTCTCTCCCCCGCGGCGCCATTGTGTTTCTTTTCCTCTTCGTCTTTCTCATCCCTTATACTCTTATCCTCTCGGATTTCTCTCATCCCAACCTGAAAAGAAAAAAAACAAACACACAGCTATCATGAATCATGAATTTACATCGTTTTTGACGGTGGTTTTCACAGAGGTTTACGGCGTTCGATTGTTCGCAATGTACGGGACACTTAGGAGGGCGATGATGTTCGTAGCTGAGCTCCAAAATAACGATTGCCCGTCGAGAGCCGAAGGCGATCATGCGATTTGGTTGTCTGGGGTTTCGCGACCCTCTTCTTCGTTTTGATCTCGCGGTCGCTAGGGTTTTGTTCGCGATTTTGTTCGCGATTTCCGTCTTCTCTCTCGGTTGTCCCTTTGTTTTCGCCGTTAGCCCGTTAGGGTTTCAACATGGTGATGTTGTTCCTTTTATAACTTCTCTTTTTGGGCTTTTTGTTGGTTCTGGATTTTCACGTTACTGATATGATTGATTCGCGATGATTGGATTTTTTCATGAAACGATTGGATTCAGTTGATTTGATTTTATTTTCAGATTTACTTAGATCTTTTCTTTCCTTTTCCAGGTCTGCTCGAAGGGGCTTTGTGAGATTGATTGATTCCTTTCTGATTTGGTTATCCGTGTTCACATTCAATTTAGCTGGTCCTTATTTTTGATTCCTTTGGATTGACTGAATTAGTTTCCAATGTGGATATCCACTTGTCGAGACTTGATGAATTGATATCTATTTGAATAGTTTGTGAATTTACTTGCTTCATTTAGTTTAACCATTGATTGGGATTCACTTATTTTCCTCTTTTTCTTTCAGAACAGGTGCTAAAGTCCCGGTCGGATCGAATGTTGCCGAGGAGGGTATGCGGTGATGATGCTTGTCTGAACCTGCGTTGGAGCCTTTGTGTGCTGATGTTTCATGAGTTCTTGTTATGGTGTCTAATTCGCCATTGGACTCAGTTTTCTGGTATATCCTCTGTTTGCAGATGGTTTGTCTCAATTGATTTCATTATAGCTTGGGGCAATGATGTTCAGACTGAGCCCTTCATGCTTTGGATATTTGGGGTAGTTTGGCCGTGGGATTTCACTGATATGAACTGCTCTGTTGGCTTTTCATTGTGACTTGCACATTTGATTGAGGCTTGCCCTGAGCTGATTAGGCGAATGTGATTATGAACCTATCTCGCTTTTTCTGGTATGATTTGTGCTGTTTCTGTGCTGATACCAATTGTCTGATGCAATTTGTTTTGTATTTCACGAGTTGTGCTTGTTCATAAGCCCTTGTTGCCTGTTTGTGTAGCTTGTAACTCATTTTCCTGTTCTGAGTTTGGTCGATCACTTTGTGGAATCCTGATGTTGTTTTGGTGAATTTCAGGTGTTGGAAAACTTCGAAAGCCAACGTGATTCAGGCCTGCCGGCATCCGGGTCTGAGTCCGAATTGGCCGTGCTGTTTTACCCTTGTATCAGTTTGGAAAACCAATTGGAACACACTTACTTTTCTTCTTCTTATTTCAGAGTGGGTGCTTCGAACTGATCCATGCTGCCGGGAAGGTTGCGCGGTGATGATGACCTTAGGGTCTGAACTGCTATTGTGGGTTGACAGTTTGCACGAAATTACCGTATGCTATGATTCGATGTTCGGTAGGGAGTTGGTAACGGCTTCGGCCGTGGCTCTCCCAGCCGCTCGAATTTTCATGCCCGATGATGAATAAAAACTGAGGGCTGAAGCTTCTCTATCCTCTCCCTTGCCTCGTGATTTACATTGACTCACGTTCGCACTTGCGTTTGAATTACCGACTAATTCCCTTTTTTGTCTTGACAGGTGCAGGAATTGATGCTTGTGCTTGACCACCTCTCTCTGAACTGAATTTGTTCTTTGAACTGCGCATGAACTTGTTCGGAACATGAACTTAATTCTGAACATGAACTTAGTCCTGCTTTTTCTGAGTTGAACTATTTTTAAACTGCCATTTGATCTTATTGAACTGATAAATGGATTGCTTCTTATGCAGTTTAGCTCGGTTCTGGAATGGTTCGCTTTGGTGATCCACCGGTTGCTCTACTGTGGTTTTATGTGATGAATCTTTCCACTTCAATTCTGTTGGCAGCAAATGAACTCATGTCTTGGCTTGAATTTACTTGATAGTGCCCGGCAATATTTATTTGACGTGTATCCGTTTGAATCCACAGTTGTGCAAATCATTTCGGCCCGAAAATGCTTCTTTTACTTCTCTTTCTCGGCAGTCCCACAATGATAAGAATGATAACCACTTGATCTGACGCCAATGGTGCAGATTGGTAACGGGGGTAGGATGCAGCTTCGGTTGTGCCACTCCCGGCACTCGATGATGACATCCTTCTGAGAGTGTCAAGAATCACCTTTAACCCTTTCTTGCTTCTGTTTGTTTTCTTATTTTTTCAGGTAATTGAGATGTATGAAGAAACTCAAAGGAGCCTCATGAAGAACACTTGGAATTCTTTAGGATTTTTTCTTTTAGACTAAGATATTCATTGTAACATCCTTTTCTTGTGAGCAAATTAAATATTCAGAAACAATTTTCCTTTTCAAACTTGTAACCTTAAATATTTGTGAAATAAAAATCCAATGAAATGTTCATTGTAGCTTTCTCAATTGTAAGTCTAAACATTCATGAATAATAATTCATAAATTATTTAAACTCACCTTTAAGCCATAACTTATGAACACTTGTGGATAAAAATTCCAAAATATCTAAAACTTACTTCCTCTTTGCCTCGATCCAATGAATGATATCCCATAACATAACCAGATCCAAATTGAAATCCCCTTGATTACGTGACTCCTCAAACCAAGCTTTGGAAACATTCTCCTCATTTTAAGTTCAAATCTCAACTCATTGTGATAAAATAAGCTACCCGTCACATGATCTTGACATGATTAGTCCATGTAGACAAATGCCTCGAAAATGGACGTCTTATTTATCCCCACATTGCAAACTCTGCTTGAAACGACCAAAACGCCCCTGGGATAATTCCTGCAAATCAAATCGCACTTAATGATTGGTTAGTGATTAATGGATGCAAAAATGAAATGCTATGCGAATTGACTGACTAAATGTAAGGGTAAAATTTGGGGTATTACACCGCCGAATGCCGTTCGGACTCTATAACGCTCCAGCAACCTTCCAAAGATGCATGATGGCAATCTTCGCAGATTTCATAGATGACATTATGGAAGTGTTTATGGACGATTTCTCGGTATGTGGACAAAGTTTCGAAGGATGCCTACAAAACTTAGAAATGGTACTAGAACGTTGCGTAAAAGTAAACCTCGTCCTAAATTGGGAGAAATGCCATTTTATGGTCCGACAAGGAATAGTTCTATGACATGTCATATCAGATAGAGGGATTGAGGTAGACAAAGCTAAAATAGAGATTATAAAAGATCTCCAACCTCCAAAATCCGTACGAGAAATACGGAGTTTTCTAGGACATGCCGGTTTCTACAGAAGATTTATAAAAGATTTCCCGAAAATCACAAAACCTCTGACCGGCCTGTTAATGAAAGATGCTGAGTTCGTCTTTGACGACGACTGTTTAAAAGCATTCGAAACATTGAAATCATCCCTTATCACCGCACCAATCATGCAACCACCAGATTGGAGACTACCGTTTGAAATCATGTGCGACGTGAGTAATTACGCTGTAGGCGCAGTTCTAGGACAAAGGAAGGACAAGAAACTCCATGCCATCTACTATGCCAGTAGAACCTTAGATCCTGCCCAAATGAACTACGCTACCACAGAAAAGGAACTTCTAGCAGTTATATTTGCGCTTGACAAATTCTGTTCTTACTTAGTAGGAGCAAAAATTATCATATACACAGACCACGCTGCCATAAGGTACCTAATAAGCAAAAAGGATGCCAAACCAAGACTATTGAGATGGATCCTATTATTACAAGAGTTTGACTTAGAAATCAAAGATAAGAAAGGAACCGAGAACGTTGTTGCAGATCACTTATCCCGAATAGAAGGCATCAGATACGAACCAGTACCGATAAATGACGATTTCCCGTACGAACGTCTGATAGCCAAATTAGAAAGTGACACACCCAATGCAATCTCGGAAGATCCAGAATTCGAAAAAGCCGTAGAAGCCGTCTATGCCCAAGTCACATTACCTTGGTATGCTGACATCGTTAATTACCTCGCTGCGGGCGTGCTTCCACCAGATCTTACTTATCAGCAAAAGAAGAAATTCTTCCACGATCTGAAACACTATTATTGGGACAAACCCCTACTCTTCAAGAGAGGGGCCGACAACATATATCGTCGCTGTGTCCCAGAGGAAGAAATAGAAAATATTATTTCCCAATGCCACTCAGCACCATACGGTGGTCGTGCTAGTACGTCCAAGACGTGCGCTAAGATTCTCCAAGCCGGCCTATTCTAGCTTAATCTCTGGAAAGACGTTCACATCACTGTGCAAAAATGCGATAGATGCCAACAAACTGGCAACATCTCACGACGCGATGAAATGCCTCAGAAAGGAATCTTAGAGGTAGAAATCTTCGACGTCTGGGGAATAGATTTCATGGGACCTTTCCCTCCTTCTTTTGGTAATAACTACATACTCGTCGCTGTCGATTACGTGTCTAAATGGATAGAAGCCATAACTGCTCCAACAAATGACGCACGAGTAGTAATCAAACTCTTCAAGAACACAATCTTTCCTAGATTCGGTGTACCCAGACTCGTCATTAGTGACGGAGGATCTCACTTCATATCACGAATATTCGATAAACTTCTTTCTAGATATGGAGTCAAGCACCGAGTAGCTACACCTTATCATCCGCAAACTAGCGGACAAGTAGAGGTCTCGAACAGAGAAATAAAATAGATCTTGGAAAAGACTGTCGCTACCTCAAGGAGAGACTGGTCATCGAAGCTACAAGAAGCTTTATGGGCTTATAGGACTGCATTTAAGACACCAATAGGTACTACCCCCTATAAATTAGTTTACGGTAAATCCTGCCATCTCCCTGTAGAGTTAGAGCATAAGGCCTTCTGGGCCATTAAGACGCTCAACTTCAACTACACCGAGGCAGGAGAAAAGCGAATCTTGAACTTACACGAGTTGGAAGAACTTCGATTAGACGCTTACGAAAATGCCCGTATCTACAAAGAGCGAACTAAAAAGTGGCATGATAAACGTTCAATCAGGAAACAATTCAGTGTGGGAGATACCATATTGCTCTTCAATTCACGATTAAAACTCTTCCCAGGAAAACTAAAATCTAGGTGGTCTGGACCCTATGAAGTGACTAAAGTACTTCAGAGCGGAGCTGTCGAAATTACCGATAAGACGAATGCACCATTCATCGTAAACGAGCAACGTCTAAAACATTACAATAAGAACGACAACAGTCCTCAAGTTAGCAATATAACATTGCTTGAGCTTCCGGCTCAAACACCAGAATAGCTTCTCACCAAGCTATCGTCAGGCTTTAGACGTTAAAAACAACGCTTACTAGGAGGCAACCCAAATTTCCCTCGTCATTGCATTTCATTTTTCTTTAAAATTCTACTTTGAAAAATCCAACAAAAATCCTAAAATTACTACTACTTTCTACTTTCGTTCATTTTCGTACTTTTATTCTTATTTTATTTTTTTCCCTTTTGTCTTTTGTTTCTACCACTTTTTGTTTCTAAAAATCCTGACTTCAATTTCTTGTTTCAAACTTTTCAGGATTTTTAAAGCCTTCAAAACATTTCTTCTGTTTTCTCCGAATTACCTGCGAATATGGCCGAGTACGATTTCACAAAGGTTCACTTCAGAGGACTCGCTCAAAAGGCAAGATTTGCAGCACTGACCGAAAGAGAATTCGCCTTAACGCTGTATTATGACAAGGCTACTATGGATAAACTAGGGATCACGGATAACATTCAATACCTGTTCAATCAACTGGGTTGGGAGAACACTGCTCTGAAAACACACTTCGCTACCTACAAAGATCTTACCTATGAATTCCTTAGTTCCTTCAGATATACACCCAACTATGGTTTTGGATCCAGCACAGAGTTGATTACTTTCCGATTGTTTGGAATGGACCAAACCCACAGTAGGATGTCACTAGCTAACCTCCTAGGATTCCCTAGCGGACCGCATGTGTTCATCAGTGCAGAAGATGACGATATTGATTTGCAACTCGATCACTTCTGGGGTAGAATCACAGGCGACTATCACCCTGAACCAGACAGAATGTACAATGATGACATTCATAACCCAGCCTTTAGATACTTCCATAAGATACTAGCTCACACCTTGTTTGGAAAAGAAGAAAATATTACCACAGTGTCTAAGGAAGAGTTATTCATCATGTTCTGTGCTTCTCAGGGACGGACAGTAAACGCAGTGCCTTTCATGATGAGATCCTTCAAACGCCTCACGCTGGAACCTCAGACACCTATTCTTATAGGAGGACTAGTAACAACGATTGCCCACGAGCTTGGCCTTAGATTCCATTTAAACGCCAGCACTCGTTTTGGTACCATCAGACCCATGAACATACAATTCTGCTTTAACAGGCGCATCTTAGGAACTATGGGACCTGGACCATACGAGTACCTTATTAACGAAAAACCAGTACAGCTATTCACACTGCCTGATCATCTGATGACAAGCATCCACAACAAGGATAACTGGCTCTACGAATTGGATGAGCCTATGGGACCTCCTTCACCACAGTCAACACCCCAGGACTATATGTATGACAGTGACCATATCTCTGAGGCACACGACTACATGTACTATGAGGACGCCGCCTCTGAAACTGAAGTAGATCCTATGACCCCTCCACACTACAATACTTATCCTGAGCCTATCCCTGAGGAAACAACCGACAAAATGGATACCGTGTTACTCAGATTGGACGACGTTGATAAAGCTCTGACTAATGTAAAAGCTGATATCGTAGGCATGCACAGTGACCTGGTAGGCTTCATGGATCTAGTCTGCGACCAACTCGACTATTATTCACAGAAATTCGATGAGTTGAAGGCACGAAAAGATTAGTCATTAGCTCATAGCAGTAGTCTCAGTTTAGTCTAGTCTAGTTTAGTTTAATTTACTCATTTGGAATTTTCGCATTGTTCGTTTCATTATGTACTACATACAATTGTTTCCAATTTATGTTATTTCAATTCTAGTTTTTACCCAATTATTCTGTTTTCGCATTATTTATTGATTGTTGGCTATTATATTACGTCACCGTATCAATACTGAGCTTTAAAATCACCACGAGTACGCCCTCAGAGCAAAATTCTGCGTTCTGCAGATTTTGCTGCTGTGACGACCGTCACAGCCCCATGACGAGCGTCACGCGGGTGACGACCGTGACACCCTTGTGACGACCGTCACGCAGCCCAGAACTGCAATCTGATATAACAGGGGTCGTATTCCCTTCCACTCCCCCCATTATCACTTTCAAACTTCCAAAATTCATACCCCACTATGATTTTCGTCCTCCCCAATTGAACTATAAACCTCAACTCCAAATTCAACCTCCAAACCACCGTTCTGTCACATTTCCCTCTCTGCCGAAAAACCCCAAAACCTCCGAAACCTCTCCATCTTCAACAATGGCCGGAAACACAGATATCAGCAACATCTCCTTCCCTGAGGGCGAGTTAGGCGAGAGACAACGAGCACAGTACATTGCATTTCATCAGAGGTCGCTCCAGCCAACTCACTACCCGCACCTTCCATCACTTACGGAGCTCGGACTCCTCGAAGGTGTAACCTGGATTCTTCAACGAGCAGGCATCTGGAACCTCTGCTCCAACCCCCAGCCGACCTACGAACAGCTCACCCTTGAGTTCTTGAGTTTGTTCTCATACAGCACCAGCAGCGGCAAACTCAACCAGCACTCAGGTGTCGCTTGCTTCCGGATGTTTGGCGTTAACTATCAGATGCACCAAAACCAGATTGCCGGCATCCTACAGCTACCCCGCGGAGACAACGCTCATCGCCGCATCACTGATCAGTTCCAGCACGAAGCCTTCGCGCTGTGGTATCAGTTGACCGGCCTCAATGCCGATGGTTGGGACTCCCTGCACGCCACTCACATCCATAACCCCGCCATCAGATACTTTCACCGGGCATTGAGTAACACCATCTTCGCCAGAGACAGCAACCACAAAGTGAACTCCAAGGAGCTCTTCTTTCTGCATTGCGTCTTCAACAATGAACCGTTCAACGCCGCCCCGTTCCTACTGGCTCACATTCAGGCCAACTGCAACCGTGGCTCGAAGCCATTCTACTTTGGCGGGATTGTCACGGCTATTGCACTTGGGCTGAACCTTGGCGACCGCCTTCAGCACCTCCAGTCCATCCCCTCGGTGTTCCTTGACATCGACCACTGCAGGGCCTCCCATCTCATCCGCTCCCGAGCTGACGGGAAATATCATCCGGTTGTGCGTGGCAAGACCGTCCGAAGCATCATCCTTCCGTCCCGCACCCGCATCCATCCTGAGGACCGTACCAACTGGTTGTTCGACCTCACTGCCCCTCCTGCTGCCGCTGTTCCTACTCAGGATCCCACTCATGACTCCGAAGATGAAATCCAAGCTGAGTTGGACAGGCCCGAGCAGCCAGAGGCATCACAACCTCCTCCTCTAGTAGGTACATCATCTCGCCGCCGCCGTCACCATCCCGTGCCCGACTACACCGAAGAGGACCTCCGTCGCTCCCTAGACCAGCAGGCACAGATACTCACGATGCTGCAGCAGCAGAACCAGCGAGCTGACCAGTTCGAAGCTTGGCACCAGACTCAAATGCAACAACTTCACACCGGCCAAGCTACGATCACTGAGAGTCTAGCGAATCTGACCCTGCAGGTCGAAGGACTCCGAGACACGGTCTACCACACCGGAGCCATGAGCTATGAGGATAGAGTAACCCTTGCTAGAGCCAGAGGACGCCAGCGTGGACGTGACAGGCCCCGAGACTAGATTTTCATTTTTTTTCCTTTATTGTTTACTACATTTCAGTTCTTTGTATTTTCATTTTCAGTTGTATCTCCCTCTCGCACGCTTCAAGAACCAGTGAGGACACTGATCGAGATAGTGTGGGAGCGGAGCCTTATATTTCCACTGTATGTTGAACTTCCCTTATTTCCTGTATTTCCATTTCACTGCACTTTGAATTCTGGTAATATCTATTTTTACACTTTCTATTTCTAGCAAATAAAGCTCGTCTATATAATTTTCACGTTACGCAAACTATCCCCACATTATTCAACGTAAACAAAAACTTTCATTTGTTCCTCAAAAGCAAAAGCATCACGAGAATGCACCTGAATTCAAACCGAGTTTTGAAACTCCAAGGAAACGACAGTTCTAACAAAACCAGTATCGTCCAGACACCTTAGATCTCTAGTTTATGCGAGTCGGTTTCACCACCTACGTGTACCAAAGTCTCAAGTGTCTACGCAAACTCAACCCCAAGTAGTTTTTACTAGCAGTCAGCACCATCCTAAAAACACCTCTAAGCGAGCGACCGATGCAAATAAGTGTATGATCTCCAAAAAGATGAAAAATCATGAAAAGAGAGCTAAAAAGGCCCAAGAATATAAGATACGTTTCCTTCTAAGTTAGGTGCTCCTCACCCGAGCATTTAGCCCAACGGCACGAAAAACCCATTGAAAAATCAATGACACCAAATTATGATCAATGAAGAAGATCAAAAACAAAAACGAGATCATATTCACTAACAGGTCGACTTGCCATGAGAGTGTGCGGACAACGGGCTTAATGTGATTGCGCTAGAACAAACAGGGTGAACTTGCCACGAGAACCTTGACACCAAGATACGGTAGCATGACTGAGATCGATTTGCAATAAAAGGGAGACCTCCGGAGACTTGTAGTCCAGTGTCGTCGTGATACTCGTCTTGTTCCTACCAAGAATCCCGGTTTTTCAAAACTCTGCGAACGAAGAAGCAGCCTCGTGCTTGCCGACTTTTTCACGTTTTACTTGAGGACAAGCAAAGATTCAAGCTTAGGGGAGTTTGATAACACGAAATCATATAGATATTTTCATGCATAATTCGACTAAAAGCTAATCGTTTTCGATCCGATTTCGGGTTATTTCCATGTATTTGTCTGATGTTTTTGCAGGTATTCAACGATCACGTCTAAACAAGGCAACATGAAGAAAAGAAGCAATCCCAGATGAAATATGGACGAAAAAGGAGTGAAAACACAATGAAAAGCGCAGCAGACAGTTTTTGCTGATGTGACGACCGTCACAGATGCATGACGACCGTCACACGGGTGACGACCGTCACACCTTGTGACGACCGTCATGCAGGCAAAAACGCCCCACTCAGATTACACGTCAAAAGAGCAGTTCCAATTCCCATTAAATGGTCCACTACTCCCTAAATTATCTGCCTCAAGGTCCATCATCCTCAGAGGTAACCGTTGGAATTCCACTTCTATAAAAAGGGAAGCAGGGGACTTCAAAAAGGGAGCTGCATTCATACCACGAAGTGCTGCCAAATTTAATTTCCAGAGCAAATTTATTTTCAGTTATTATTTGTATCCATTTCTCCAGTTTTATTTGTATCCCTTTCCTTTATTTCCCTTTCCATTCTACTCATTCCCATTTCCGCTCTTCTGTAATTGTTACTGCACTGTACGATCAAATTGGAACTAAAGACAGAATCCTGCCAACATCTGTGGAGGATCTGCCCAAAGGCCAATTGGCATTATTTACAGGTTTTCATTTTGATCGACTTCTATTTTATCATAATGCAATTTATTATTTATTATTATTATTATTTATGTTTTGCTTTTCCAAATTCCATGTCTAGCTAAACTTAGGTAATCGATATGTAGTAATAATTCGAATGGGATTTGATAACTCTTGTTTGAAAACTTTCTTTTCACAAAAATAACTTATGGTCTAAGTGTTTAAAATTGATTTACGAAATAAACTTCGTCGCGAAAGCGAGAACTTATTTTAAAGTAGTTTTGCCACGAAAGTGGAAAATTAATTAAGATACGAACCAACAAGCGAAAGCTGCGGTAAGGTCAGATAGTAAACACTAGGCATTTGTTTTAATAACAGCGAAAGCACTTTAAAACGAATTAGAACTTAGAGATTTCCAAAAAGTAATTTTAACCCCGAACGGAATACGAAAGTGTACGTTAGGCCCTTAGGATTATGATTAGCGTCAATAACCATTGTGAGACGAGAGTCTTCAAATCTCCATTTTCTGCTTAAATGAACTGTGAAAACTATTTCATACACCAGTAACTTATCAAATCCCTGAAGAACACAATTACTACGTATCGATTCAATTAATTAAAATCTAAATAGTAATCTTAGTTTCCCCTTTTAGTGACAATCTTATTCCCTTAAAACATATTCTACCTAGCTATACATAGTAACTCCCGAGAACACTAGTTTGATTACGAGTCCCTGTGGGATCGATATCTTTTATTACTACGCGATAGACTGTGCACTTGCAGTTAGTTGTATTAGACATAGAAAGTCGCGATCAGCGATATCATCATAGCTTACCCCCTAAAAAAAACCTTTAGTATTTAATTCATGTCGACGCGTCTGATACCTGGACGAAATTACTACAAAGATTAGTTTTTTTCGGATGACCAAAACAACGATTAACGGGAAGCAGATGACAATACAAGCCTAAGGAATTACCGCAACTACAACAGCTTAGCAATAGTAGCACCAACAGAACGAGTTAATCGGTGTGGCCTACGCAGACGGGAACTTGCCCAAGTAGCTTAGCTCACGTACATCTGCAATAATTCCATTACAAAATCAATTTCGCCAGCATATAGAAATCAAGTGTTGTTTACAAGAATGGAACCCAAGTTTGAAAGGGAATTCACAACACCAATGCAGCCTGTCCTCATTATTGGCATGCTATACCTCGAAGGCGTGTGAAGCCCACACTGCGGGAACGCTAAACACATGTAACCATCAGGCCAATGATTGAACCAACATTTCATCATCCGCGAGCATCATCAAAATAATAACCTGTATCTGACCTGCAATGTGAAACAAGCACCAACATAGACATATTAAGTGCTCAGAGGTACATGGATTGGAAACCCCACAACTATTGGCCACGGTGACATAGATTACACTATTGGATATGTTAGATTGGATTACCACAGAGGAGTCTCAACCAATTGCGGAGAGACGTAAATATTTGAGGTCGTCCCTTGGACTAACTACGGGCTCCGTGTTGGTACTCGATACGTTTTGTTGGATTGTTGAACTCCCTTCCGCAAATGCATTCTTGCGGCGATGATTTTTAAGTTGTCAACTTCGTCAAAGGCATCAGAGCACTTCCACCATTACCACTGGGTAAACGCGAGACTACTATGGTGTTTGATTTATCTTACGATATTTACCTACATTTGAACAAATAACAAAGATTCAGTGACTGCAATATTATAGGGTAGACAATATCAGAAGACATCCGCATACCAGCAACCAAGACGATCAATACGACAACCTTGCTCCATACCTCACTGTTCTGCGAGTTCCCTGTGTCTCTCCCATTTTCACCTGCAGAATAAGATAGGTTAGTGAAGTTATCAACTCAGTACAGTACTTTCTACCGAACAAAGAACGAAAGGAGACTACAACCTAGCAGAATTCGTGGCCATGCTAATCCTCTTTTCTGATTTAAAGCCAGCCAACATCATCTCTATTGAACATGATAATGAAGCACCTTTGCGCCACCGACATATCTCGCACACGAAGTTGACGTCGTCTCTTGTTATGATGAACAGATCTTTCCAACTGAAACATGTTAGCACCCATCACCTATGGAGTTTGGATACAAGAACAGGAAGAAAAGTTGGTGTCATATCGTCATCAAGCAATCTCTAAACTAGCAAGCCTTGGAGTTCTTCATGGAATTGCACGCGCATCTGGAAAAAATTGTGAAGTTAGCAAGAAAGCACAACATACAAAAAGTATACGATGTATCAGGACGGTCATCATTGTAAAACACTTCAAAAAATCATGACTGCACGTGGAGATTGAAACAAATCAAAACAATCAGGCAATGCTTGAATTAAAATGTCATCATCATTGAAAAAACATGTCCAACGGATTTTCCTTCCAAAACAAGAACCCGACATGATTGGGTTTAAAACAGAAGGTGCAAAACATGTTTTGAAAGGCATTAATCAAAATCAAGCATGTCAGAATAAGTTTGGAAAGGTTTCAATTTAGATTCTAAAAGGTTCAAACAAGATAAGCCGAAAAAGGAAAATAAGATTTCGGTGATTAATTCAGAATCAAGGGTTGGTCTCAGTTGGACCTATAAATCGGCCATTCACAACATTGAAAAGAGGAGAGGCAGAAATTGACAGACATCATACAAAAACCATACCACATCAAAAGTAAAATTCAGCAGCACAGAAACAATACCAGAAATCGAAAATCACAAAGAGATACTAAAAAATCCATACGAACATCACAGATTGAGCAATCCTCAAAATTCCCCACAGAAAAATCCATCTAAAAATCACAATCCCCAATCACAAATTCACAACAGTTCATCGTAAAAAACCCCAGTTCCCCAGAAATCCCAAATCCATAAACCATTAATTCCGTAAATCGTAAAGAAGAAAAGAAACTTATCCCTTTGTGAGCTCCACTGAGAAACCATTTCAAGATCACCTCCAAACCCCTCGAGTCTTCATTGCAAATCTGTCCACGAATCACCCATCATAAACTCCACCACGAAATCGCCGTTGCAAATCCATCCGCCTCCAACCACCACACCGGCGAGGAGGCCAACGATTCGTGAAAGGTTGCTTCCGCTAACATTAATCTTTTTTTCGTTGTTTGATTGGTGCAGGGAATCGCGATGAAGAGAGAAAAATGAGAATGAGATCTTGACAGAAGGAGAAAATGAGGAACGAAAATGAAAAAAAAAGAAGAACGATGAGATCAAAGAGAAAGGAGAGGGAACGGTCGGCGGAGAGAGATGATGAATTAGGGATTTGGATTAGAAATTAGGGTTTCTTAATTTTGTTGTAATCCTGTGTACACATGTCCAACGTAATTACCACGTACCACACACGACACCACACACTCACCTAATCACCGTTAGTCTTCTCTAACTGCATTTAACCCCTAATCACGATTTAATCCCCCACTTAGCCTTTAATCTGACACTTAACTAACATCAGTAATCCTTTTTGTTAATTTAATCTTTTACCAATTTAATTAACTAACAATTAGTTAACCTTTTAAAAATCTTTTTTTTTAATTAACCAAACCAATACCTTTTTATCTAATTAATATTCATCTTTAAATCACTAAATTATTTTTGTCTATCTTATAATTTCAAAACCCCATCCCCTCTAATAATATATTAAAATTGCTCCTATTTCTTAATAAAAAACATATTTCCATAAGTTTAATAAGATTTATTTATTAATAACAAAAACTATTTAATAAAAAAAATCCTTTTTTCTCATGTTCTAAATAAAAGCCTTTTTATTTTTAAATAAATAATTTATCCTATTATAATTTTAAAAGGCCCCTTTTACTAAATAATTTAATTTGTATTAATAACAATTTTAATAATAAAACCTTTTATTAAAACTAATATAATTAATATAACCTTTTTATAAAATCAATTTCACCAAAAAATACAATATTTTTACAAATTAACTCAAAACAACTAATATAACCTTTATTAAAGAAAAATAACTAATCAACTTATATAAAAAAATCCAATGCAACTTTTCTCCTAAAATTGAGTCAACATTCCCTTAAAAGCAAATTCATCTCTATCTTGCTAAATCAATAATTTTTCTCATAAGTATAATTCAACTATTTTCCTAAAAATCATCTCACCTAAATCAATTCAACATCCCTCTCAAGGTCAAACTTTTAAAATCAATCTCCTCGCCAATAATCAAATCAACTTCGTCTAAAACCAATCCTACATCGTAAAACTCGATCCAATCGTGCACATCCATATTCACATACACAATTCTCACTTACACCGTAGCGCTTTCATGTGTGTGTATGGTTTACTTGCCCGCATTTTTTTACATCATTGCAATTTATCTTACCGCATTGCATCCGTCCAAAGGAAAAACCTACACATGAGTCAACACTTGTGTGTAGTGCACATCATTTGCATCGTTCTCCCCATGATCCTTGATACCATTCAAGTTGATCATTCTAAGTTAGATCCTACTCCATAGGAAGGACCGTTTATCTTTACAACATAGGAAAACAATACAACTCAACATACAATATTCAAACATTCAAACACGATAGAGAAAGATGTCAATCATCTTAAGCGAGATAGAATCTCCACCCCACATCAATACAATCAAAACCGTAGGGACTTTGCCTTAAGAGAGATAGAGGCGTACATCGTCGATAAATATCCGAGTACTTGAGCCCTTCTCTTAAGAGGATGCAAAGACTATTTTCCTATAATTTGTGGCGGTTAAATCTCTCTTAAAATGATAACGCATCTCTTCTCCTAAAATCAATCAATCAACTACCCTAAACCCGTAGGAACTTTGACCACAATCAAAGAACTCCTCAAACCCTTTAGGAGAACTACAAATACTCTGATTCCACCCCCGTAAGGATATGTAGGCATAAGATGCGACATCTTATCGAGTATACTTAAAAGTAAACCCCTAGGTCTTTTAACCATTAAGCAGATAACACTTAGCAATAAAACAAATACAAAACAAGAGGTTCCTGTAGAGTACTACAGAAACTTATGATGCTAGTACCTTCCCTAAGTTTAACCAACCCCCGAACCTAAAACTCTCTAAACCTTGCATTTGCATTGTATTATGGGAATTTCTATCTTTATCCCTTCCTTTGGACAAATCAAAGTTCGGTTGCAAATGAATAAGATTCAAACTAATTAATAGTTTGGTATCCAAATTTCACCGCGATAGAAAATAACGACTTCACTGGGGATGCCTTAGTGGGTTTCCATACCTTGCTTTACTTGTTTATTGCTTTATATATTTGCTCACTTGTTTATTTTTTTGTGTCCTTTATTTCTTTTGGGCTATTGTCTTTGAGTGGTGAGACAAAGTCCTACACCCGAACTTGAGAGAAATTATGATAGGATGGTGATATATTCGATGAGGCTTATAGGGAGTGAGTCCCGACTAAGTTGACTCGAGAATCCCGCTTAGTTGAGACTCTTTTGAAAATGGTTCGGTTGAACGAGTTTAGTCGTGAAAACTTTTACTACTTTCAATTAGAGTCCATGATACTAAGGACCATAGTTACCTTTAACCCCACCTTGGCCTTTATTAGGGCGTAGTGCGAGGCTATGAGGGAGTAAGTCCCGAAATAGTGCTACGCGATGCTACACTCAAAAGAAGTTCTCTTGAGAATATTATTAATCCCCGAGTCAGTTGGGAAATTGATAATATCCGATAGATGGACTAATAACTTTGGGACCTCTTTAGAACCTTGTTCTGCAGGTACAATCAACCTTTAGTCCACAACCTTTGGGAATGGGTATACCTTTGCTCCATGCTCGTTGCAAACCTAGGACCTTTGTTTGTTTACCTTTGTGTGTCCTTATGTGCTTACCTGTGTTTGTTGCATTCATAAGCATCATATTACATTGGTTTCATGGAATCTCGAGTTTATTTATAAACATTATAGAACCCATAGGGATTGCAAAAAATATATATTTTTGAAATAGTCTTCTAAGTGTCCTAATTTCGATGACCTAAGAAAGTTAAGGGTAGCGATTGAAGAATCAAGAGAACTCGAAAGACAAATATAAGAGGCTCCCCTTTATCATGGAGGATCAATAGAAAAGGCTTTCATCCATATTGAAGATCCAAGTAAACAAGGGATTCCTTTCTCACTTTCCAACAAGAATAGAAGAGAGATGGAGGATTTATTTTCCTCTATCACATTACTCCTTCGAAGTTGATCATGGACAACTTATATTCAAGAAAGTCCAGATAAAAGAGCAAATCAAGAAGCACGATGAAAAACTTCCTTAGGACTTTTACTAGCTTTTATTTAGCTATTAGGTCAGGACTCTTATGAGAATATTTACTTGTAATTCAATAAAAATGAATTTTCTTGGGATACTCTGTGACGTTTATAAATACTTGAGTTCCATGAAACCTTTCGTTTTGCATTCCTGCGTTTGCATTTTGCATTTTGCATTTCACATCAGCATAGTGTCTTTTACATTCCGGGGAGTCTCACTCTTGCTTCATCTTCACAAACAATTTGAATTACCGATACAACACTCGAGTTAGTCAACGCCAGAAGATGGATCAACTAGAACAGGAAAATAGAGTGCTCCGTGACGAGGTTGCAACCCTGAAGGAAAATTTAGAAAGGTTGAATGGTTTAGTTGAAGCTCTGTCTAACCAGTCTGCCCTCAATAATCAAGAAGTTCTAGGGACCGCTATCTCCGAGGTAGTATCAGCACTGATCCCAATGGTGTCTACTGTTGCTGAAGTAACCTACAGCATGCCTCCAGGTTTCCCGTGGGGAATGCCTCCTTATTTTACTCCGGCCGATTATCGCCCACATGTTCCTGAGGTCTCTACCAGGACCACTGTTCAAGCCATCCCTACCACTGTTACTGTCATGACTACCGCACCTCCACATGTGAATACTACTCCATATGTCCTAAACGAACCAATTTTCCATAGGGTACCCAGCGAAACTGTGGGTTTGGGAGAAAGGATGGATGGGTTTCAAGGCCAATTTTATGAGATGCAAAAGATTGCCTTCAATGAAAAGAACATTTCTTCTTGGGAGCGAAAAATTAAGAAGCTTCGAAGCAGGATCTCGAAGGCTAAAAAACAGAATGCCGAGCTATCTTCCTTCGACGATTCCGACCTTTCGAAAGAGCTTGATCATGCCATCACCTTCACAGAGGAAGCTCGACAGCTGGAAGCAGAGGTTGCTCATCTGAAGTCTGATAAGACCTTGTGTGAAAGGCGCCTTGAACTCCAGAAATTGAGATATTTCAAAATGAAAGAAAATCTCCCCTTTTAGCTTGTTATAATGTTATCATTTTTGTAATGTTTTCCTTTTTTGTTCATCAGATGCCATAGTCTTTTGACTTGATTATGTAATGACTTGAGCCATGTTGGCATTTATAAATACCATTTTTGGTTTTGCTTTATGTATTAAATTATTCTGCAGCGATTTTAATTCTTGAAGTGCTGGTTTGTATTTTTTTCAAATACTTGCCATTTACTTTCAAAGTTCTATTATCTTTGTTTAATTCTTCGACTTTATAAGATCCATTAAAGAACACTTGCGTAATTTGGAGCGGACCTTCTCACTTTGGAGACCATTTGCCAAAGGCTTTGACCTCTCGATCCATAGGCAAAATTAACCTCCAAACTAATTCTCCAGGCAAAAAGGTCTTAACCTTAACCTTTTTATTGTATGATTTTTCCACCTTCTTCTTTTGCCTTTTCAAAAGTTCTAGAGCTTTAAGTCTTTCCTCATTTAAATCCACCAACTTGTCTAACATCATACTCCAATAAGTCTTGCGAGGAATTTCATGATGTCTCTGAATCCTAATTGACTGAAGGTAGATCTTAACAGGTAACACTGCATCATGGCCAAAAGTCAGTCGAAATAGAGTGCTATTGGTGGCTTCTTGGGGAGAGGTTCGACATGCCCAAAGGATCTGGTCTAATGTCTTATGCCAATTTTTAGGCTTCTTTCCCACATGCTTTTTTATTATCCCAATCACCACTTTATTTGCTGCCTCGACTTGACCATTAGCCTGGGCATAATAAGGTGTCAAGGTTAGGAGTTTGATTCCCATTTCCTTAGAAAACTCCTACATTTTTTGACCAGTAAACACTGACCCTTGATCTATCATAATTGTTTATGGTATTCCAAACCTATAAATGATATACTTTTGAATGAACTCGATGACGTCCTCTTGATCCACTTTTGGTAGAGGTACCGCTTCGATCCACTTCGTAAAATAATCAATTCCTACCAGAATGCACTTATGATTTTTTAAGGATGCTGGTCGAATCTCTCCAATCAAGTCCAAATCCCACCCTCTAAAAGGCCATGGTTTGACTATAGAGTGTAACTCACATGCTGGGACATGTTGTATGCCAGCATAAACCTGACATTCTTGGCAGCCCTTGGCGAATTCAATGCAATCTTTTAATATGGTAGGTCAATATACTCCTTGACGAAATAATAGCCATTTCATCTTATGGCCTACCTGATGTGCCCCATATGCCCCACTATGGACCGTCAAAATGGCCATATATGCCTCAAATTCGCTAAGGCTTTTAAGTAAGACCCCTTCAGGGGTCTTTTTTAAAAACTTGTTTCCTAGAAGCACGTAACTTAGAGCTTGATACTTAATCTTTCGCTCTGTAGACACTGATGGATTACGTAAGTACTCGACCAAAGGCTTCCTCCAATCTTTATCCGTCAAACTATCCACTACAAAAATCTCGAAGCTCTTTTCGTCAGTGTACCCAAACTTTGTTGCTTCTAGATCTGATAGACGTAATCCAACAGACACAACTTTACCCCTAGCTTGGATTGCTTCCTATAAGTTTTCCCTCGAAACCTTATACCCAGAAGCAATTTGTGCTAAGTCATTTGCTACTTGATTCTTTAATCGGGGGATATGTTGAATGCTTGCCATTTCAAATTTTTTCAATAGTCTGTTGGCTATTACAAAATACATGATAAGATTTTCCTTAACACATTTGTACTTCTTTGTAATTTGCTTTATAACTAACTCTGAATCTCCCATTATTTCGACTCGGGTTACCCCCAACTCTAACAAAATTTCAAGTCTTGCTATCAAGGCCTCATATTCAGCCTCATTGTTGGAGCAAAGCCCTTCGACTTTATACTTGAATTTTGTTAGAATTCTTTCAGGTGAAATAATTAGCACGCCAATGTATGTCCCCTCTTTATGGCTAGAGTCATTGAAGTATAGCTTCTAAGGTTCTAGTTCGATGTAATCTAAAGTACTTTCATTTATGGAGTGGTCGACAATAAAATCTGCTACCACTTGTCCTTTAACTGCCTTCAAAGGCTTATGCGTTAAAGAGTATTCAGTTAACACTAGTTCCCATTCACCTATTCGGCTATACAAAATAGGTTTAGACAACATATGTTTGATAACATCGAAGTGAGACGAAATACAAACATCAAATGGTTTTATATACTGCTTCAGTTTTGTACAAGAGTAATACAAACATAGACATGATTTTTCTATCATGTTATACCTAGTTTCTGCATCGTTCAAAACTCTACTGAGGTAGTAGATGGCTCTTTCGACGCCATTTTCATCCTCTTGAGCCAACATGCTCCCTAAAGTTTCGTCTGATGCTGCTATGTATAACCTCATACTCCTACCCCTACAAGGTGGAAAAAGAATTGGAGGATGGCTCAGGTAGTCTTTAATTTTGTCGAAGGCTTCCTGTTGATCTTTTCCCCACTTGAACCCTTCTTTATTGAATCGAAGCAATGGTGAAAAGGCCTGCATTTTTCCGCTCAAGTTTGATATGAACCTCCTTAAGAAGTTGATCTTACCCAGCAGTGACTGCAACTCCCTTTTTGTTGATGGCGCTTTCGCTTCCATGATGGCTTTAGTTTTATTCTGCTTAATTTCGATCCCTTTTTTGTGGACCACAAAGCCTAAGAAATCCTCCGCCTGCACACAAAACGCACACTTAAGAGGATTCATCTTAAAACCATATCTCCTCATCCTCTTAGAGGATTGTCGAAGATGATCCAAGTGTTCTTTCCCTGAAAAAGACTTAACCATAATATCATTAATGTATATTTTCGTGAAAGTCTCTATATAATCATGGAAAATTGAATTCATTGCTCGCTGATATGTTGCCCTAACATTTTTTAGGCCAAAAGGCATCACTACCCATTTGTAGGTGCCTAAGGCTCCAGGACATCGAAAAGCTGTTTTAGGGACATCATCTTCAGCAATAAAAATCTGATTATAACCAGAGTATCCATCCAACATTCTAAGATACTCATGTCTTGCGACGAAATCGAATAGCATTTATGCCACATGCATAAAATATTCATCCTTAAGAGTTACTGAATTTAGATCTCTAAAGTATATGCAAACTCTTAGGGACCCATTCTTTTTAATAACAGGGACAATGTTGGCCAACCATTCGACATACCTGGAAGTGCGAATGAACTTGCATCGAACGAGTCTCTCAACTTCTTCTTTTATTTTTTAGAGAATTCATAGGGCAAAATGTCTCGGGTTTTTTTGTCTGGCTTCTTCCTAGGCTTGATCGGCAGTTTGTGTTCGACCAACTCTCTCTCTCCAAACCAGGCATCTCATCATAACCTCAAGTGAAACAATCTTTATACTCTCGCAGTAGCTGGATGATTTTGACCTTAAGTTGAGGGTCAAGATTGGCACTCACGTATGTTGGCCTTTTAATCACCCATTCTACTAGATCGACCTCTTCCAATGGGTCCTACGCTAGCATCTTGATATCATTTTCCAGTGGATCCTTTTCGAATCCCAGAGGCTCTTCATCATAGATGGCATCAAGCCTTTGGCTTTGCTCCCCATCCTGAACCTTGTCAGGTGGTTCTGGGTCGAAGTTCTTACCAAGACCTTCTTGATAAAAATCTAACTTGGCTATGTCAACCATTTATTCGCTAGCAGCTTCCAAAGTCGCCTAAAGTTTGGTTTCAGCCACGTAGGTCGAAATTCTTTTCAGTGTTTCGAACTCCATCATTCTCACTAAATTCGCTTCCCTATCCTATGGGGTCCAGTGTAGGATTTCCAAGGTATGAAAATCTCTCTCCTGACACTTCCTTATCCCAACGGAAACCGTCGACGGGGTGTAAATATAAGGTACAAAATGTCTCATAATCCGGGTCAAATTCGAAATTCGATAGGGCGCATGGGGCAATGTTCGCCAAATGTTTGTCGAGTTGTCTTTGGTCGACATGATTGATAGGCACTCTGAAGTACCCTTGGTCAGCTTTGATGTTCTCCACTATTCCATCTGGCCTCTAAATAACGATTCGTTGATGCATCGAAGATGGCACTGCACCAAGCCATGTATCCATTCTCGTCCCCAAAGCATATTATAATTAGCCTTCGTTTCCACCACCATGAAGACAGTGGGCCTTGTAATAGTTCCAACTATTAGATCCACCTGTATTACCCCCATTGTCGAACCAACCTTCCCTTCGTAGTTCGATAGGACCATATTATGTGGCTTGGTGTCGGTGTCATATTTTCCAATTTTATTCAATAAGAAGTGTGGCATCAGGTTTATCGTTGCGCCATAATCCACCAGAATCTTATTTACTGGCACATTCTCTACCTTTCCGGTGATGTAAAAGGGCTTCAAGTGATTTTTCATTGCCTCTGTAGGTCGCTCAAAGAAGGTGTTCTGCTCTTCTACGCAACCATTGTTCATGACGTAGTAGCTCACATGTTTGTGTGTCGCCATTTCTGCCTCAGTGTAGGCATCTAGATTCTCGACCTCTGTGATTCTATCAAAATCCCTGAGCATTATAGATACCATATTTACCAGGATATCTAAAAAGGCGTTAGAGTCAGAATCAAAGTTATCTGTCATCTCTTCGTCATCTTCGATCGTCCTTTTATGTTCGACCTCTTTAGAGGGGAACAATTTTCGTCCCACAAGCATTTTTTCAATAATTTTAAGTTGACCCCATTTGTTTTCAGCAGGGGCATTAGTATTGGATTCTTCCTGATTCTTTGATGAGGCCTCCCTAAGGGCCTTCCTTCTTCTTTGTTCCCTTCTCCACTGGGATCTGACATTGGGTTTTTCCCTTTGTAATTCTCAGAGACATGTGCAGTTTTAGAAGATTGGAACTCCTTTCGATAGGTGATAGATGAACCTCGATTGACTTCGAAATTCTTCCATTTTTGCTGTCCTTTTTGTCTGTCCTCATTAGGTCTGACCCACTTTTCGTTAGAAATCTCGGAAAATGGCTTAAAGGTAGCAGGCCTTGCCCTGGGCACTCTAGTGTTAGGCTCATACTTTTTTGAATCACTGCTTCGAGGGCCAAAGTTAGGCCTCTCTCATTTCAGTTTCGTCTTTCGCATCCCCTCAAGCTTCTGGGCAGCCTTCTGATCGAAGGTTGCACTACATATGGGGCACAACATGACACCAGACCCTTTATTTTGGAAATGATGGAGGATTTAGACTATGGTCTCCTCATGTCTTGGATAGGCCATTTTGTTGTGTTCCTCTTGGCAACTCAATTCGTCATTTTCCATGGTTTCGTGTTGTGTTATTTCAACCATATTCACATCCATGTCGACGTCATTATTCAGGTTCAGCCTGCGGAGGTCCGACTCAAGGCCTTCAGCAGCCTTATCCATCCTAATTAAACCATTTAGAGTTTCTTTGGTCACCAGTATCAGACTAGATCCTTTAGTGTCCCCCTTACTTGAATCACCAACAATCTTGTCGAGGCCTTCAGTAGCCTCATTCATGAGTATTTTTGGGGCATCATGCTCAAGGCCTATAGTGACCTTGGCCAGCACAGTTTCATTGGCGAAATCCTCAGTGATTTCCACCATATTAATCGAAAGATTAAAGCCATCAGCAACTTCGACCATATGTGCCTCTATAGGCTCAGTATAGCGGGCATCCGCCATTTGTAGTGGATCAGTGTCAATTTTCATCTGGCTATTGCTTTTCTCTCCAAACTTTAATCTTCCCTCTTGGATAGCATTCTGCACCAAATCCCTGAAAAGGAAACATTGAGACGTTTTATGACCCAAAAAATTATGGTATTTGCAAAACCCTATCTTTTTTCTCTGTTCTAAAGGTGGCATTTTAGCGCCAACGGGCACTATCATTTGCCCATCCTTAACTAACAAATCAAAAATTTCGTCACATTTAGTGATATCGAATGTATATGTTTTCTTTAGAAACTTGTCATTCTTTTCAAATTTGACAAAACGTTTTCCATTTGGGGGAGCTAATACTTTACAAGCGTAAGGAGGACCCTGTTTTAATTCAGCAACATCTATTTCATTTTTGTCGAAGTATAACGTCTCATCATGTACACCTTCGATATTTTCATTATATTCGACGTAAGATACCTTCTTACTCTTATTAATTTTGGCTTTTTCATCTTTAAGACGCTCTAGCTTTCGAACCCTATCAGCTAGTTGAGCCACATCTCTCAAATACTGGGTATCTAGTTTCTTCCTAATAGAGTAATCGAGGCCACCAGCAGCCATTAAGACTAACTCGTGTTCAGACACTTGAGTAAAACACCTAGCTTTGAGCAGTCGAAACCTATTTAGATAATCTTCTATTGGCTCAGAAACTTTCGTTTTATGCTAGCCAATTCCTTCAAACTAATCTTGGTCTATCCCATATAGAACTGTTCATGAAATAAACGTTCCAACTGGGTCTAATTGCAAACTGAGTTAGGGGGTAAGGTTGTAAACCAAGTGAAGGCATTTTTAGTGATAGAACTTGGAAAGTATTTTATCCTAAGGCTTTTAGCATTTGAAATCTCTCCGGCTTCGATCATATATCGTGCAACGCGTTCAACAGTAGATTCCGTCGTATCTCCTGAAAACTTGGTAAACTTTGGCACCTTCTTCCTAGGAGGTAATTCTGACTGGAGAATATAATCTACTATTGGTGACGTATAATTTAGCCTAGTGAAACCAGAATTTACCCCAGTTCGAGCCATTATTCTTTCGACCATGGCTGCTAAGTTGTTATCGACGACCATGTTGTTACGTCGAACCTGTTGTATGACATTGTCTGCATCTTGGTTTCGATTTACCATAATTACTTCTGGGTCTCTATCTACCTGACTTGGAACCTGGACCCTTTGTGGTTCGACTCTGAGAGGTTCAAGTCTAGGGAGTTCGACCCTTCTTTAATTTTCTAGATTAGCCTCAGGGAGGTTCCCTAAGTTCTGTCGTGGAATGTTTTCCACAATAGCTGTGTTCCTGACAGTGGCTGGCACACACATAAATTCTGCCAACCGTGCCAATTGCACTGCTAACTGTTGGTTAGTCTGAGTAGTATTTTGGATCAGAGGTTGAAATATTTCTCCCATAGTTTGGGTTAAGGTTTGGACCATTTGTAGGTTGCTCTCATCCATTTGCTGCCTCAAACAAGCTATCGAAGTATTGGTCAGATTAGGGCCCTGAGTGGAATACCATACACCTATACTTTGATTGTTTCGACCAGCATTTACCCCAGACCCTGATCCTTGTAATGGTGAAGCCATCACATTCTCTGAGAATATTGGGGGAGCATTCTGGAGGCTTTGCATTACTGTGGTTGGCATTCCATATGGTGGGTTCCTTGGTAATAGTTGTGAAAACCCTGGAGGGAAAAAATGTCTAGATGTCGAAGTCCCTCCTGGCGGAGTTTGGGGATTCAACGCTTGAGGCCCAACGTACTCTAACACTGAATGGGTGTAGGCCCTTATACTTGTCAACCCTGATCCCAAAACTAATAACACTGGTTCAGGCCTAACAGGAGGTGGTATCTGCTCCCCTATCAAAGGTACTGAGGGTGGAACCACATCACTCCTAAACACATCTCGAGGATTGGTGTTACTAGGCTGGAGATTAGAGCCATCTCCTTGAAGGTTTGGGTTATTTGGCTGATTAACATCTATCGCCATTTCCCCAATATAATTTTTCCTTGCTCTTTCTTTGTTTGTAGCGACTATCTCACCACTTCTTAATATCATGCAACAAATTTCTATCAAAGACAATAACAACTGTATTTTTCGCAAACTTTTACGAAAATTCGAAGAATTTTTAGCACTGTTCCACTAGGCGTGCCAATTTATTTCCCTTAAAAATTGGAAAACAACTGTTGATCTTTCAACTCTAACTTTGGTGACTCACAGGATCGATCAGATTGATCCTAGGACATGTGCTAAAATCTACTTAAAAGAAAGCTACCTAAAACTGAACACTTCGACATTGTTCTTGAAGAAAAGGTTAATGTGAAGGTACATTTCGACTAAAATGAAAGGACATGAATTTATAGGAAACAAAGTAAAGAGCCTTTAAACATTTAAACCAAGTGAAGCAGAATGCAAGAAAATGTAAACTACAAAGAAGTGAAGATAAACTCTTTAAGATTAAGCAAACTAAAATAAGTTTCATTAAAACGTAAAGATGGCGTGTTTACATGAAATACATTCTCCTAGAACCCGTTTCTCTACACTTGGATACTTTGAGTAATTTCGGAAGTGACTTGTATAATAGTAAATTACAACACCCTGAATTCTATTGATGGAACCCTTATTTATAATAGTAAAATTAACTGCAATTAACCTCCTAAAATGACCAGCCTATGACAAGTGTCATGTCGCATGTAGTCACTTGCTGGACGTGTGCCACTTGTCTTGTTTAGTCATGAGAAAACATAACTACTCCCTCCTTTATTTGAATTTCAAAATTTCACTAACACTTGGCCAACAACCTCTGTCGAAGGTGACATCTTTAGTATTTGGAAATATTTTCTAAGTCCCAAATACTTAAATAACTCAGCCTACTCAAAGGCCTCTTTACTCGAAGATTTCTCACACTCCTTCAAAAGTTTAACATTTCATCCAAATATTTTAATTTAGTATGGGCGTCGAATTTGTGAGCTAACAGGACCGTGATCAACCAAAGAACGAGTGATTAACCCAAAGAAAACTCAGTGTTAACAAGCAGACTATAATTAACTGAGGAAAGGCAAATGGTGTTTAACTGACAGGAAATGATTAACCAAAGAGGAAGGAAAGAGAACCAAGAGAAGGTTGTAAATCCTGGTGAGGATTAGGTTTCAACGGAAAGACTGTGTAAAACGAAGAAAGAAAATGTCAAATTCACTGGGGAAGAAGAGAAAAAGGTTTTAACCGAAGGACAGTTGATCAACCGAGCAAAAGGAATTGAGTAACAAACCTCAAGGGAAACCAAGGAAGGATTGACCACAAGAGAAAAAGGAAACACAAGGAGAAGGCTACTTCCAAAGAGGAGGTAAGGGTGCAAGTGATCAAGGATCAACTCGACCGGAGGAACAGGGGAAACCACAGTAAGGAGATAGAGGCGACTATTCCAAGAACAGAGTCATTCGTCCGCTACCCAAAATAGTCAGAATGAGTGTAGGAATTATTCACTCTCATTCCTTCTCTAACACCAAAGTGTGGTGCATGAAACAAAATGGACATCACAACAACGCAAAATTTGTACAGTGCTCAAATGCATTGCAAATCTTCAACTCCACGGAGGAAAAGAGAGGACAAAGCTCAAGAAGATCCAAATGAGGATAAAAAGAGGAGATCGACTAATCGAAACGAAGTTTCAATTAATTAATCAAAGGGCAAAGATGTGCTAACAATTCTAAAGGAATGGAAAATCGTTAAAGCAAAAGGGTGAATTATTGATTAAACAAGATTAAGTTCATTCCAAAGAGGAACAAATCTTAATGCAAGAAAGGATGGAAGTATGACAATACCAAAGTCAATTAGCATGCATCACAAACCAAGCAATCATGTGATTAAAGATTAGGCAAAAATGAACATGTTCATATAATGTCAAAAATGCACATTGTAACACGGTGGGAGAACTGACTTTAAACAATGTTGCGGATAGCAAGAGTCGCCACCGACTTTTATTTTATCCATAAGGAAAGGTTATAAAAGAACAGGAAAGACCTTAGAGAATATTTTGGGTCCGGGGGGTAGGTTATGAAAAGGGAAGGTGTTAGCACCCTTTTCATCCATGGTTATCCATGGGCTCTTAGGTACTTAAGCTCACTTTTGAATTGTTTTGAAATTGTAGTGTGTGAATAGAAAATTTTCAGAATAGTTAATAAATAATCCATGTAAGGATGTGTTAAGAACTTGTTTGAAAACTTGTTGAAAATTTGTTTAAGTGCGAAACAGTTTTGAAGTGAGCAAGCACCTAGGAGTAACCTACCCTAATGTTTAAAGGTCTTTCTTATTCTTCATTCTTTCCTTTAGTAAGACTATCCCTATTATAATGGAGTAGGTAGTCCTTACTTTGGATGTTAAGGGGTATGTGAGGGACAATTTGACTTTGAAGGCCATTGTGGGATGTAATAAGCACATATAAGGGACCATCATCATTTTTCGAAAGGGACTTGATTCGTAAAGGCAACCATAAGGGACTTTGATGATTTTTTTATTTGAGGGACTTGCTTTATACACCCCACTTAACCATTATTCGTAGGCAACTTGAGGGATATCCTTAGGAAGTGAGACGGCGATTAAAATCGACTTACGTGTGTGACGTGTTTATTTTAATTATCTTTATTTAAAAGTGATCTAAATTTATTTTAATATTACATACATGTTGTTACACTCCCTAATTACTAACCATAATAATAATTAAATAATTAAACAACTTTACATCCAAGAAACAATTACAAAATAATAAGCAAAATAATTAAATAGCAAAGATAAATAAAATATAAATAAGCAATAATAAATAATAAAGGGGGTTAATTCTAAGTTTACTCGGCAAGACATCGCATCTTGTGCCTACGTATCCTTACGGGAGTGGAATCAGAGTAATCGTAGTTCCCCTCAATAGGGAGGTTAGAAACTTCTTGACTGTGGTCAAGGTCTCAAGGGGAATAAACGCATCTTAAGGACACGCTTACGTGGAGTGTAGAAACTCCAAATCTCTACGTTGAAATGTTAAGTTGTAATTAGGGTTAAATTAGGGATTCCACGACGGGAAACCCTAAAATGAGCGCGGCGGCTCTTTGACCTAATGCTAAGGGTAAAATTGTAATTTTGCCTGCGGCGAGGCATTTGTGAAAATTAGGGTTTGTAGTTTGTAGTTTTGAGGATTTGAAATTGAATGTGTGAAGTTTTACGGACTATTGGCGCGGCGGCCAAACAGTTAGACCTAACCTTCGGATGTGTGCAATGTGACAGAAATAATAGTAAACGCGTGAGATAATTGAATCATGCAAACAGAGAGATAATGTCATAATTTAAACCATGCAAGCAGAAATTTAAAGGCAGAATTTAAAGAGCGATTGTTAAGTTCGCGAGGTTACATGAGAGGAGCAGATACAATATGATAATGAAATTTGAATTGAATAATAATAAAATAAAATAAATAACGGTTCTAGTTATTATTTTAAAAAAAAGATTTTAGTTATTATTTTAAATTTATCTAAAAAAAAGTTTTTCTTAAAAATAATAGGTTTTCATATTAATTTGGAAAAGATGTTAATGTTATTTATTTTAAAAAACAGATTTTTATATTATAACAAATTTTAATAAATTAATGATAACAATAATAATAGTAATGGTAATAATAATGATAATAATAATAAATAATGATAATAATAATAATAATAATAATAATAATAATAATAATAATAATAATAAAGCAATAATGAATTTTAAATGTGCCAAATAACCCAACAATGTTGCTAACGCAGAAATGCGCTCATCGCAACCAGATCTAAATCGGACGAAACAAAATTTATCGCAAAGAAAAAGAAATTAAGCAAAAAATAGTATTATTGCTCACACAAAAATGCGATCATCGCAACCAGATCGAACTAACACAAATGTCACGCGTCATGCACACAAATGTGCAAACATCGTATCGACATAATTCGATCAAAAATCTTATATATATAAACTCTAACAATTTAAAAATTATATATATATAAACGTAACAGTAATAGATAAAGAAAAAGAAATAACGGTAATAGATGAAGAAAAAGAAATAACGGTAAAAGATGAAGAAAAAGAAACAACAGTAATAGATGAAGGAAAAGAAATAACGGTAAACGATGAAGAAAAAGAAACAATAGTAATGGATGAAGAAGAAAACTAAATAACGGCAAACGACACTCACTCCTCTTAGGTTTTTTTTCATTCTCTCTTTTTTTTCCAACAAGGCAACATATGTATATATAGGGAACAAATTAGGGTTAACACCAAATTGTCAATAATGTCCCTAAAGCCCATTTTAAAGCCCAAACTAAATAATTAGTTAAGAAAAAATAAAATTTAAATAATTTAAAATAATTAAAATAAACTTAAAATAAAAACTAATAATCCTATTGATTCCTAAAATAAAAAATATTATAAAAAGAACAAAATTTTTTTTCAATATTTTTTATTTTATGATTTTTTGGATATTTTTATGAATAATTTAGAAAAAAGTGAAAAAAATAATATTTTAAAAAATGATTTAATTAAAATACGAAAATAATAATTAAATAATAATAAAAAACTATTTTTGTTATTTTTTTAATGAAAGATAGAAAAATTTAGAGTAAAAATAATAAAAAACAAAAAAAATGACAAAGGTGAGATTCGAACTCTCAACCTCTCACACTCATAACTCCTTACACATGTCCTCCTGCCAATTGTGCCATTTTTACTTTTTTAGAAAAAAAATGCATGTCATATGATATTTACCTGCAAAAAGTCAAACGACTACACAAATTTGTTAGTAATTGATTAAATGCAATGAAATGCGACGACAAATCTTAGGGCAAAATTTGGGGTATTACAGTTATTATGATAATATTTCTCACCCAACCTCTCTTTGATGTTGGCAAAAAAAAATCATGAAGTTTGACTTTGGTTTGACCACAGTTGACCTTTTAACTGCATTGACTGCTTTTGACTTATCTGATCATCTGACTGAGCAAACTTTTGAGAAAAGTCTTGAAACTTGACATGGGGGTTCTTATACACATATAAGATGTTATGAAGCTCACTTGAAGTCTTGGAAGTCCATTTAGCCTGATTAAAGTCAAAACCCTAGTTTTGGATGCACTGCTTAGGAGGTGCATTGTCTGAGGGAATTGTCAACTCTTCTGACCAATTGTGAATTTTGTGAACCTTGTGAACCTTCTTGGAACACAAAGTCTTGTATTGTGAGGGCAAATTTTGGGGTGCAACAGCTGCCCCTGTTCAATTTTCTGAAACCTGAGGGGTTAGATTGGTATATTTGCCAGTCGTAACCTGGAAGGTTGAAGGGGATTGAACACAAAAGCCCAAAAATTTGCACTCACCAGTGCATGGAGTGATATTGATGGTTGGTTGAACATGATTGAGTGGGCTTAAAGATGCCACTAGGGGAAAGTTCTTCAGTAGTATAATGAGAACTGTCAGGAGTCTGGAGTAATACTGATGTAACAGCATGTCTTCATGAGGATAGAGCAATCAATAATGATAACCCTAAAGCAGTCTTGAAGTGATAAATCTGACCTCAGGAGGATAGAGCAATCAATAGCTCTAAAGCAGTCTTGAAGTAATAATGGCTTCAGGAGGATAGAGCAATCAATAGCTCTAAAGCAGTCTTGAAGTAATAGAATGGCTTCAGTAGGATAGAGCAATCAACAGCTCTAAAGCAGTCTTGAAATAATAATGTGATATGTCTTCAGGAGGATAGAGCAATCAATAGCTCTAAAGCAGTCTTGAAGTAATGATTTCAGGAGGATAGAGCAATGGATAGCTCTAAAGCAGTCTTGAAATAATAATGTAATTTCAGGAGGATAGAGCAATGGATAACTCTAAAGCAGTCTTGAAATAATAATGTGATATGTCTTCAGGAGGATAGCGCAATCAATAGCTCTAAAGCAGTCTTGAAGTAATGATTTCAGGAGGATAGAGCAATGGATAGCTCTAAAGCAGTCTTGAAATAATAATGTAATTTCAGGAGGATAGAGCAATGGATAACTCTAAAGCAGTCTTGAAATAATTAGATGGCTTCAGGAGGATAGAGCAATGAATAGCTCTAAAGCAGTCTTGAAGTAGTAATATGACCTCATGAGGATAGAGCAATGAATAGCTCTAAAGCAGTCTTGAAGTAATAGGATGATTTCAGGAGGATAGAGCAATCAGTAGCTCTAAAGCAGTCTTGAAGTCATGAGAGGCTATCAGGAGGATAAAATAACCCTGAGGTTACAATAAAGCAGTCCCAAAGTAATAAGAAGCTCATCAGGAGGATAAAGTAACCCTGAGGTTACAATAAAGCAGTCCCAAAGATCATAAGCTTGTTTGTTGGATAATTAACCTGAAAACAAGGTAGCATTCTGTATAACAACATTAGTTTACGCTTTATGTATGCATGTATGACATGATGCACTTAGGTAATGTACTATAGGCATATATGTTATGGTATGATGTAAATGATGTATGTGTGCTATGACACTGCTGGAAGTGTCTGGATATCCTTGTATAACAACTGCTGGCCAAGAAAAATAAATCCCGATTCGTTGTTGAAGAATATATAACCCTCCGTCTGCTGGGGATAACAAGGTATAGATAACCTCCCGTTGTTGGGGATAACAAGGTATAGATAACCTCCCGTTGTTGGGGATAGTAGGGTATAGATAACCTTCGTTTTCGTTTGATAGTAGGATAAGTATAACATCCCGTCTTCGTTCATCGTGCCCTTATTGGAAAGTAATTTCCCGTATATCCGTATGAGGATAAAAGAGATGGATATAAATTCCAGGGGAGATTAGACTTTGTGAAAATGGATTAGTCCTACTGATGGTTTGTAACTGTCTTGTAAAGATGAACCGGCGAAGCTTCGTTGAAATCCTTCCCTCGTTCGTCCTTAGTAAATACTATTACTGCATTTTCATGCATTTCTGGTAAACATCAATCATATTAAAAGGCATACATGCGTTTCTGGTAAACATCAATCATATTCAAAGGCATACATACATTCAAACACAACCAATGGACGTTTCGCTTATGTAAATAGGGTAAAAGTGAATCTGGATTCAAAAGATGGAATTTATTTATATCAAAAGTGACCCATACACGGGTAAGTTTGTACAAGGAGACATAAACCCTAGTAAGAGAATTTTGTCATGAAGCTTTACAAAAAGAATCAGCTATGTGGGAAATAATCCTATTGAGTTTCAATTCTACTATTGCCACTCAAGTATCTCATCTTCTTGCTGTTGAGACGGAAACGATTGGATTGAGCTTTATCTGTTTGAGCTTGAGTAAGTAGTACAACTGGTTGCAGTTTCATGAGTGATCCAAACGAGACATAGTCATACGCTTTAATCCCTAACTTTTGCCTGGATTGCCCTTTCAGGTTTTCAATCCACCGGGATACCCTTTTTTGCCCAAGCCGCCTTTTCAGGTTTTCGACTTGCCAGGTGTACATCTTTTTATATATATATCCCTAATTTTTGCCCAAACCCTTTTGGTTTGCCGGGATGCCCTTATTTTTGCCTAGGCCTGTCAACCTAGCGGGTCTCTTTTTACGCGTAGTATTTTTTAACTATGTCTGCGTTTACAGGTTGTGGGAAGTCTTCACCATCCATTGTAGTCAGTATCATGGCACCTCCTGGGAACACTGTCTTGACTATAAATGGTCCCTCATATGTTGGAGTCCACTTGCCCCTAGGATCACCCTGTGGTAATATGATACTCTTGATTACCAAGTTACCAGCCTGATATACCTTTGGCTTAACCTTCTTGTTAAAAGCTTTGATCATCCGTTTCTGGTACATCTGGCCATGAAAAACTGCTGCTAACCTTTTCTCATCAATCAAATTTATCTGGTCAAGTCGAGTCTGAATCCACTCATCTTCATCCAAGCCTGCATCCTTCATAATTCTCAAGGAACTGAATCTTCATATCAATAGCAACTTGCATACCCATGATACATGCCTCATACTCAGCCATGTTATTTGGTACAATAGAAACAAAGTCTGGCAGTAATCGGGGTATGACAACCTTCAGGGGAACTAATCACAACACCAACACCATTACCATGTGCATTGGAGGCACCATCAAAAACCATAGTCCATCGGGATCCTTGTTCAGGTCCGTCATATTGTCCAGGTTCTTTGGTAACAGACATAATGTCTTCATCAGGGAACTCAAAATTCATTGACTGGTAATCATCTACTGCTTGATGAGCCAAATGATCAGCAACAACACTCCCCTTAATGGCCTTCTGAGTAGTATACTGTATATCATATTCCGTCAAGATCATTTGCCATCTTGCAATTCTTCCGGAGAGAGCAGGTTTCTCAAATATGTACTTGATTGGATCCATCTTCGAAATCAACAAGGTAGTATGGGTCAACATATACTGTCTTAGTCGGCGAGCAGCCCATGCCAAAGCGCAGCAAGTTTTCTCGAGCAGTGAGTATCTTGTTTCACAGTCGGTAAACTTTTTGCTAAGGTAGTATATTGCCTGCTCTTTTCGACCAGACTCGTCATGTTGCCCCAATACACACCCCATTGAGTTGTCTAATACTGTTAAATACATAATCAAGGGTCTTCCATCAACTGGTGGCATTAAAATTGGAGGTTCTAGCAAATATCTCTTGATTTCATCAAAGGCAGTCTGGCACTCATCATTCCATTCCATCACCTGATCTTTCTTCAACAACTTGAAGATTGGCTCACAGATGGTAGTTAATTGGGAAATAAATCTTGCAATGTAGTTCAATCGTCCCAAGAAACCTCTAACCTCCTTCTCAGTACGGGGAGCTGGCATCTCTCGTATAGCTTTCACTTTTGCAGGATCCACTTCAATACCTTTTCCACTGACAATGAAACCCAGGAGCTTTCCAGGTCTAACTCCAAAAGTACACTTGTTTGGATTTAATCTCAACCTGTATTTCTTCAACCTCTCAAACAACTTGTGCAGATGATCAAGATGTTGTTCTTCATTCTGAGACCTGGCTATCATATCATCCACATATACCTCTATCTCATGATGAATCATATCATGAAACAAAGCCACCATAGCACGCTGATATGTTGCCCCTGCATTCTTCAAACCAAATGGCATTACCTTATAGCAAAAGGTGCCCCACTGTGTCACAAATGTAGTCTTCTCCATATCTTCAGGTGCCATCTTGATTTGATTGTAACCAGAGAAACCATCCATAAAAGAGAATACCTTATGCTGAGCAGTGTTGTCTACCAGAATATCAATATGAGGAAGTGGAAAGTCATCTTTAGGGCTAGCCTTGTTCAGATCTCTGTAGTCTACACACATACGTACCTTACCATCTTTCTTAGGAACTGGTACCACATTTGCAACCCACTGAGGATAAGAAGTTACGGCCAAGAACCCTGTGTAATACCCCAAATTTTACCCTTTCTTTTTTATTTTTATTTTAAATTCTTATTAACTTAATAAATTAACCTTTTTTTAAATCTTGTTTTTTTAACTAATAATAATTTAATTAACCTTTTTTATAACTTTACTAATGTTTTTTTATTAACTTTTTTTTTTCTATTTAGTTTATTTATTTAAGTCATTTTAAGCTCTTCTTACTAACTTTTAGGATTTAGATTAAAATTTAACTTTTTTTTCTTTTCTTTAAAGAGTAAATTTTTTATAACCTTTTTTAAATTAATTTCTAACACTTTTTTTTTAATCAAATTCTAATACTTTTTTTTAAATAAAAATCTAATACTTTTTTTTAAAATTAAATCTTTTTTTCTAACTTTTTAAAATTAAATCTTTTTTCTAACCTTTTAAAGCTAAATCTTTTTTTTCTAACTTTTTTAAAGTTAAATATTTTTTTCTAACTTTTTTTAAAACTAAATCTTTTTTTTCTAACTTTTTTAAAGTTAAATATTTTTTTCTAACTCTTTTTAAAATTAAATCTTTTTTCTAACTTTTTTAAAGTTAAATCTTTTTTTCTATTTTTTTTAAAAAAATCAAATCTTTTTTCTAACTATTTTAAAAGTTAAATCCTTTTTTTTCTACCTTTTAAAGTTAAATCTTTTTTTCTAACTTTTTTTAAAGTTAAATCTTTTTTTCTAACTCTTTTTAAAAATTAAATCTTTTTTTTCTCTAACTTCTTTTTAAAATTAAATCTTTTTTTCTCTAACTTCTTTTTAAAATTAAATCTTTTTTTTCTAACTATTTTAAAAAATTAAATCTAACCTTTTTTTATAAATTAAATCTATCCTTTTTTTTTTAAAATTAAATCTAAATTTTTTTTTGACACCTTTATTTTTCAAATTAAAATTCTAAATTCTTTTTAAAATTAAATTCTAACGCCCTTTTCTTTTTCTTTTTCTTTTTTTTTTTTTTTTTTTTTTTTTTTAAATTTTAAATTCCTTTTAAAATTAAATTCTAACAGTTTTTAAAATAATTCTAACATTTTTTAAAAACCAACATTCAAATATTTTTTTTTATTCTAACTCATTTTTTTTAAAAACTCTAATTTTTTATTTAACTTGAAACTCTAATCTTCTTTGCTAACTTTTAAATTTAAATCTCAACACTTTTTTAATCTAATCCAATCTTAATGAATTCCAGATAGAGTTAAATCAAATCAATCAGATCAATCATCATCATAAGAAAATCAGATCTAAATATCAACATCACCATCATTGAATCAAATCTGAAATTATCATAAAAATTCATTCAAATCAAATCAGAGATTGAAAAAGATTGAGATATTCAAATTAAATCTGAGATTAAAAAAAAAGATTTAAAAATCAAGTATAAAAGGGACGAAAATCATAACAAGAAGGGGAGAACTTTTTTCGTAAAATCCAAGCAAACTCCGTCAAAAATCCTCTAGCCTCAGGACAAAGCATCATCGGCCATCATCATTCCGTAAGGATCAAAAAATATAATTACAATTTTTGTGTTGCTTTTCATGTTTTTCAGGAAAAAGAGATGAAGAAGACAAATCGGCGGTCATGCAAAAGAAGAAGAAGATAACATCCGTGAGAGGCAAACAAGAAGGAGAGGAACACACGCAAACTCAGAGAGCAGAGAGAAGAAGAGTGATGACCGGCCCAACCCTCTTTTTTATTATTTATTGTTTTTCCATTTGTTATTTTATTTTGTTTATCTTTTTTTAAAAAAAATCAAGAAGACCCTTTCTTTTTTATAATCAAAAACCTTTTTCAAATTAATTAAAACTCTTTTTAAATAAAATAATCAAATGTTTTTTTCAAATAATAAAACTTTTTTATAACTTTAAAGTAAAACGTGTTTTTAACTAACATTAAGATTTTTTAAATTAAACCAATTGTTTTTTTTAATGATTAAATCTTTTTTTTCAAAATATTATCACTAAAACTCCTTTTTTAGAATAATTAACCAAACTTTCACTTTTTTATTAATAAATTTTTTTAAAACTCAAAACTCTTTTAATTAAAATTAATCTCTCTTTTCACAAATTTAAATCCTTGGTTAAAAAGACCATAAAAGTCCTCCAAAATTCATACGGTTTGTTTCTCGTTCAATTTTGATTTCGTTTTCGTCTAACCCCACATACTGACATTTTTGTTTGTTTTGTTTCTTGCAGCTATTATGTTCAATTTGAAACTTATTTTCGGTTTTATATTTAGCTATTATAATTGTAACTGCTTATGGGATGTAATTGTGCGAGACAATTGTCGCATTTATCTTTCCGCACTTTATTTTCTGCCGTTGTATGTATATTCAATTTCATCGCATCTTTATAATTAATTTCACTCCTCCGAAGGAATTAGGTCTAGCCGTTTGACCGCCGTGTCAGTAGTCCTCAACTTCAAACCCTTGCGACCTCACAAACCCTAATTTTCACAAATGCCTCGCCGCAGGCAAGATTACAATTTTACCCCTAGCATTAGGTCAAAGAGCCGCCGCGCTCATTTTAGGGTTTCCCGCCGCGGAATCCCTAACCTATCCCTAATTTAACCCTAATTACAACTTAACAATTCAACGTAGAGATTTGGAGTTTCTACACTCCACGTAAGCGTGTCCTTAAGATGCGTTTATTCCCCCTTGAGACCTTGACCACAGTCAAGAAGTTTCTAACCTCCCTATTGAGGGGAACTACGATTACTCTGATTCCACTCCCGTAAGGATACGTAGGCACAAGATGCGATGTCTTGCCGAGTAAACTTAGAATTAACCCCTTAGGTCTCTTTTCTCACTTGTAATCCTTTGTACATATACCTTAAGCAAATAAATAAAGCAAATAGTAAACATCTGAACAAAAGGTTCCTGTAGAGTACTACAGAAGTTTAGGGTGCTAATACCTTCCCTAAATTTAACCAACCCCCGAACCCTAGATCTTTCCCCGCATTGTGTTTACGATGCAAAAATAGGTTTTCCCTCTTTTGACCTTTTCCTTCGGATAAATCAAAGAGCGGTTGTGAATTGAATTGCGATTCAAACTAATTAATAGTTTGTGATCCTATTTCCACCGCAACAGAAAATGGCGACTTCACTGGGGACTAACTTTTGAGGGTTATCCTTAACCTGTTCATATTTATTACTATCTGTGTTATTATTTATTTGCATGTATATATTTGCGCTTTGATTGTGGGACTGTTCCTTGTGCTGTGAGATAGGTCCTAACCCGGATCTAGTGTACCTTAGGTAAATGGCAATAGACCAAGGAAACTGTACGACGTATATCGATACGGTTGATCTGGTGGCCATGGTTAGTGCGACTTCTTGGTTGGTGCTTATATTCCTTAAGTCAAGTTGAGGATAATATTGAGGCTGCCATATGTTGTCAACGCACTAACTGACTTTTAGAACCCTAGTTAACTCATCTTGGCCTTTAGAAAGTAGTGAGGTAACCGGCTTTGGTGCAGACTGAAGTTGGTTGACACTCGATACTACGCTCATTGAGATCTTAAACTTGGAGGGTTTTGGTTGGCAAGTAAGTTGCCTTCTGAACAACCACCCTTGTGAAGGATCAATGATATTGAGATCCCTTAGAACCTGGTTACTTTTGTAGGACAGGATGAACCATCTAACTTCAGGGGAGGGTATTTGCCTTTGAACCTCATGCAAGCTTTTAACCTAGGACTTTGTGTGTTTTCATGCATTGCATCCATAAAGCATCTCATTGCATTGTATTTCATGGAGCTCAAACATCATTTATGGATATCGCGGGATACCATAAATAAAAAAAAAATATATAAAATGAAAAACAAGGAAAAGATTTCCTTGGTACCCCACGGCATTAGTAAATGTTTTGAATTCCATGAAATCTTCATTTACATTCACATTTTAGCATCATACTTTTGCATTACATGTGTCTCCCGATTTCTCACACTCGGTTCTCTCACCTTCTAGTTTCGTCACCCTGAGTTCTCGGCACCAATACAACACCAGAGCTCAAACTCGGAAAAGAATGGAGGATCAGGCAAAAGAGATTGATCGCCTTAGCAATGAACTTGAAGACCTTCGAGGGGGTATGGGGCGAATGATGGAATTGTTACATGTCATGAATGCTAAGATGGATACCCAGCCCACTGTTGTTTCTGAGATTACCGGCGTTACTGTGGACCCTCCACCAAGTGTGACCGTAGCAGGGGACCCACCTTATGGTCTTGCTCCCGGTTTTGTGCCTCCTCAAGCCACTGTTCCGATTAATCAACCTGTTCAGCAAGCCGTGCCCTTGTTTTCTGAAGTTTCTAGGGGGGCTCCTATCTTTGCACCACCTGTTGTACACACTCGTGCGCAACCGTACTTCAATGAGACATCTTTTGATAATCTTGATGAGAATGTTGAGGGTTATGAGAAACATGATAAGCTTCGTGAGGAAGTAAACACTATCGTCCAGAGATTGAAAAAGGTAGAGGGTGATCAAATTTTTGGGACCGCTGCAAGGGATGTTTGTTTGGTCTCAGGTTTGGTTATTCCCCCGAAGTTCAAAACTCCGAACTTTGATCGTTATGAAGGTGCCACCTGTCCTAAGAGTCATTTGATCATGTATTGTCGCAAAATGGCTGCCCATGTTGAGAATGATAAACTGATGATTCATTGCTTCCAAGACAGTTTGAAGGGTGCTTCTTCCAAGTGGTATTTAACTTTAGACCAGTCTCGCATTAAGAGTTTCCAGGATTTATCTGACGCTTTCATCAAACACTACAAGTACAATATGGATCTGGCTCCTGACAGAAGACAGTTGTTGAGTATGTCGCAAAAGAATTCTGAGTCATTCAAAGAGTATGCTCAAAGGTGGAGAGAAACTGCTTCGCAGGTAGAACCTCCTTTGACCGAGAAAGAGTTAGCTGATTGGTTTGTCGACACAGTCCGTCCAGAATTTTACGAGAGAATGGTGGGTAGTGTGACTTCAAATTTCTCCGACATCGTTGTTGTGGGTGTCAAGATTGAATTGGGTATGAAGAGTGGTAAAATGACAAATAATCATGGCGCTTCTAAGGATCAGCCGAAGAAACCTCCTTATAGCTCCCAGAAAAAGAAGGAGAGTGAGACTAATGCTATATCCTCTGGTAAACCAAGGGAACGCTTTTATCGGCATCTGCAAGGTTATGCTCAACCTCAAGGGTACCCGGTCCAATATGCTCAACAACCCTATGTGGCAGCTATTACACCTTCTTTCAATCAACAGGTTCCCATGTATCAACCTATGCAACAACCTCCTGTTTATCCGCCTCCTGTCAACTACCTACAGGCACCCAATACTCCTGCTCCTCAACAGCCAAAGAGTCCGGCTCCTCGCCAGAATATGCCAAACAGAAGAACGTATAAACCTTGTCCGCCGATCCCGATGACTTTTACTGAGTTATACCCCCACTTGGTACAACAAGGTCTGATTATCACCCGTGCTTTGGGTCCTCCGTCTAATCCGTTACCTGCAAGTTACAATGCTACCGCTCATTGTTTATTTCATGAGGGTGCGCCTGGCCATGATCTAGAGAATTGCTATGCTCTTAAGAAAGTTGTCAGAAATTTGCTAGAAACGAAGAAGTTGTCTTTTGGCGATGCTCAGCTGAAGATCGAGACTTCTTTCGGGGTTCCTCACTCGTCAAGTGCAAATTCTGCAAAGCATGCTACGCCTATCAGCCGAATCCAGTCATTATTCAAAGGCCTAGCCCGCTTCATTTCAGTAACCCTTAAGGTGATATGACCGGGATCAACAAAGGATCTGGGAAATCTATTTTGAAGCAACGACTGAAAACTGTTGAAGATGTGACCAGTATAACTGGGGTAAGCCATGACGACTCACAGTGATCATGAACCAGACGTCCTTTCCATTGAGGCTCCGCCAAAGGAAACTGTTACTCTTGAATGCAAGATTTCATAAACATTTAGAAGGATTTTTCCGACAGTTCATTTGTTTATTTATATGCATTTCTCTTTGATTAAGCATATTTAGCATGCACGAACTTGTTTATCTTTGATGCAACACATATGTTTGTCTTGAATAAATCCATTCGCTTCACTCATTCAAAAACGTTTTCATAAATTATAATGCCAACTTTACCCGATCTCTTGTTCTGATGGAGAATTGGGAGGAGGATGACGAACCTAAAACGTCAGATTTCTTGTCGTATGCTTTCGATTGAAACCCGCTGATGATGTAAGGCATTGTTTCAAATCCCAAACACTGGAGATATAAGGATGTTAACCCCTAGTCAACCCTTTGAGCCTTGAAGTAGGAGTTTTTCTTTCTTTTAAAGAACCTTCATCCTAACCTGGTGCAGGGTAGGTTTCAGTTAAACCGATCGAGCGCTTAGACTCTTAAAAAGGAAGAGCAAACCTTCGAGAATTTATCCTTAGCATCTTAAGAAGTCCAATACAATGACTATCCTTCGGTTACCTAAGGAATGGGGCAGTCACGAGCCTTTCTAAAGATTTACACGACTTGTGCATAAAAGAATATTCAAAAAAATAAGAGCCCGCTAAGTCAAAACCTATGAAGGAGACTTAGGCAAAACTGGGGCATCCCGCTGGACTCCAAAGTCAGATCAAAAGACGTCGTCCAGGAAAAAGTTAGGGAATAAAAGCCAAACAAGAGGGTACAATAAATAACCCCTATAAAGAACAAGGTCGTGTGACCAATTGCCAAAAGAAATAGGTGAGTGACTGCCATGTCCAAAGCCTTGATAAGTTCTCGACCATAGCAAATCCGCTTGAGATACGAGCGTTCGTATCCGGTTAACTGAGTTAGGATGGGAGAACATCACGAAGAATGGGTGGGTACAAATATAACTTTGAGCCTTTATCCTTTGTTTCTTAAACCGTGAACCGAGCCACGATACAACCTTTAAAAGACCTAATTGAAGTAGGACTTCGGTTGAAAGCATACTTGACAAGATCACGTTTCCTGACTCCTACGAGCTATGCTCAGAAAAAATTCATGTTGGCATTATAATTAAAACTTATATCCGGACTAGTAATTTCGGTCACAAGTTATCGCGATATCTTTTTTCAAAACAAAAATTCAAGACAAATATATGTGTACATTGACAAGCTCAGGATAGGCATTTCAGGCATGACAACTTTGCTTGATATCTTAGAGATTTACATATGAACATAACCCGTGGAACTTGAAGATCCTGCTGAACAGGGGCAGGCAGTTTCCCAATTCGCTTACCAACGCGAGTCTGACATTCTTAAGAGCTATTTCCCAAACATTTCGTCGTAACACGATTAATTTGTGCCAGTTACGTCGAGACCTGACAAATCTCTCAAAGAGTTTGAGAACAATGGGGCAACCGGACTCGGTGTTCTCTATAAAATCCTCTTGAGATGACCCTACCTCGCAACGCAAGTATCCTGGGGCACCATGTTTTTGAAGAAACAAATGGCGGCTACTATAAGGTCCTGCAAGATCAAAACCATGGGATTTCACAATTTTTTCATGCACCCGATGGATTTTACTCACAGCGGCCTTCATACCCCAATAAACCTCAGTGTTGCAACAGGCTCCTAAACTATTGCCTCATCACAGTCCCCAGCAGAGAATTCAGAACTTTAAAACCAGATTTGGTTCCACCATTGATCCTTCCCACCCATGATGGACGTATTGATTGCCGGGAACGCAGGGTCTTTCCGTCGAGATGTTTATTTCATCTCTCGTCCCGTCTCTAGTCTGTTTCGTCAGTATACGCAAGGGCATAAGCATCACATGCCTATTTCATTTCATATTCATTACATACTCATTACATACTCATTTCATAACATCTTGCATAGTTACATACATAGACATCAACATACATTCATATTAACATATCCATTAACATACGCGATAACATGCACAGGTTCATCGTGTCTCCATCATTGGTCGTTACCACCGAGTAATTGGGGTTTGTCCATTCTCTCCAAATAGATTGTCATCCCTAAGCATAAAATGCTTACTTGTTTCCAGTTTCCCCACAGAGCTCGATCCTCGTGGATGACGGTTACTTCAGCTATCTTTCCTCACCAGGATAAGATATTTACCCTCCGAGATCATTCCCTCGATGGAGTCTTGATTACCAGTCTTCTTTCTAGCTCGATCCTAGATTGAATCTCAGTATTGTCGGTCGTCAATCCCAACCGGACGTGCATTTATTTTGCACCATCTAAAGGTTTTCACCATACCATGACAGATACGCGACTATCTCGCCGAGAAATTTATCACTGTACCCGGACGTGCATTTATTTTGCACTATCTTTCAAGAAAATCAACTACAATCATTTACAGATACACGCCAGTTCACGCCTGGAAAATCTATCAGTACAACACTTTATAATCCTACATGTTACAACATCGGTACAACACTTTACATCTTACAGCATCAGCATACGACATTTCTCACCTAAGAAGTCGATCATATCCTCGTCACGACTCGCAGCAAATGGCCATCTCCATGGAGCAGTTGGGCTTCCATTTATCTGCCGTCTTGAGGTACGAACCAATTCGTATTCAGGAGAGCACGATCTTGAGTTACGGGAAGGTTTGAGCGAAATCATATTCAGGAGAGCACGATTCTGAGTTATGAAGAAGTTCATTTATCCTTTAGTAAAAGAAGGAACGGAATCATATTCAGGAGAGCACGATTCTGAGTTATGAGGAAGTTCAGTTGGCCGTTTTTCAGGAGAGCACGATTCTGAAGAATGAAGAAATTTCAGGAACCGAATCATATTCAGGAGAGCACGATTCTGAGTTATGAGGAAGTTCGATCATCCAGTTTCATATTCAGGAGAGCACGATTCTGAAATATGAGTATCTTCAGTCATTCAGTTTCATATTCAGGAGAGCACGATTCTGAAATATGAAGAAATTCAGTCATCCAGTTTCATATTCAGGAGAGCACGATTCTGAAATATGAAGAAATTCAGTCATCCAGTTTCATATTCAGGAGAGCACGATTCTGAAATATGAGTATCTTCAGTCATCCAGTTTCATATTCAGGAGAGCACGATTCTGAAATATGAAGAAATTCAGTCATCCAGTTTCATATTCAGGAGAGCACGATTCTGAAATATGAGTATCTTCAGTCATCCAGTTTCATATTCAGGAGAGCACGATTCTGAAATATGAGTATCTTCAGTCATTCAGTTTCATATTCAGGAGAGCACGATTCTGAAATATGAGTATATTCAGTCATCCAGTTTCATATTCAGGAGAGCACGATCCTGAAGTATGAGGAAGTTCAGTTTACCCTTTTCATGTTCAGGAGAACATAATCTTGAAGCATGAAGAAGTTTATTTATCCTTCAGTAAGAGAAGAATCAGAATCGTATTCCAGGCGCCGACCTTAAATGCGAGAAGATTTATTTATTAGATAAGCAGCAGCCTCTTTATTTGAGTGCTTATCCATTCTTTGCACATAAGTCCCTTCCAACGATAAGTGACAGTTCTCCCTCGAGAAGCTTATCAGGGCAATTCCCATCAAAGTCCATTTATTTTGGCATACAGTCGGTCTTTACCCTGTATATTTGCTACGGAGTTCCGAAAAGTCCGTTTGATCCTGTCACGAGGGGTAGTTTACAGAAGCTTGGATGTTATTCCTTGCTCAATGCTCCAGCATTCTGTAATCGATCTTACAATCGTACGTGATCCAGTTTTATTTTTAGATTCCCCAGTGGAGGCCGTCTCATAGGTACCATCTCCATTTGAGAATCTCGTTTTCTAAAAAAGACAATTGGTCGTGTTCGCACCAGTTTACCATCATTTTTAGAATTCCCCAGTGTTGTACTGTGTCTCAGCGCGTCATTTTCCCCAGTGTGTTTCTTCTCGTGGCGTCTGTCTCGGTGTCGTCATGTTTCGTCAGCATTTTCGCATTCATTATTCCAGCATACGCATCATATCATAGTCATGGCATCATCTGCATTAAGTCGTTCCAGTTTTGTCCATAGCATTGCATATCGTCGCATATAAGGGCAAAATTTTCGGTTATCTATATTTAAATCTCTCCACCACGATTCCACGAGTCTCTGTCACTCAAATCGTCCGGTGTAGCCATTTAAATAGGGGCAACTGTAATACCCCAAATTTTACCCTTTCTTTTTTATTTTTATTTTAAATTCTTATTAACTTAATAAATTAACCTTTTTTTAAATCTTGTTTTTTTAACTAATAATAATTTAATTAACCTTTTTTATAACTTTACTAATGTTTTTTTATTAACTTTTTTTTTTTTCTATTTAGTTTATTTATTTAAGTCATTTTAAGCTCTTCTTACTAACTTTTAGGATTTAGATTAAAATTTAACTTTTTTTTCTTTTCTTTAAAGAGTAAATTTTTTATAACCTTTTTTAAATTAATTTCTAACACTTTTTTTTTAATCAAATTCTAATACTTTTTTTTAAATAAAAATCTAATACTTTTTTTTAAAATTAAATCTTTTTTTCTAACTTTTTAAAATTAAATCTTTTTTCTAACCTTTTAAAGCTAAATCTTTTTTTTCTAACTTTTTTAAAGTTAAATATTTTTTTCTAACTTTTTTTAAAACTAAATCTTTTTTTTCTAACTTTTTTAAAGTTAAATATTTTTTTCTAACTCTTTTTAAAATTAAATCTTTTTTCTAACTTTTTTAAAGTTAAATCTTTTTTTCTATTTTTTTTAAAAAAATCAAATCTTTTTTCTAACTATTTTAAAAGTTAAATCCTTTTTTTTTCTACCTTTTAAAGTTAAATCTTTTTTTCTAACTTTTTTTAAAGTTAAATCTTTTTTTCTAACTCTTTTTAAAAATTAAATCTTTTTTTTCTCTAACTTCTTTTTAAAATTAAATCTTTTTTTCTCTAACTTCTTTTTAAAATTAAATCTTTTTTTTCTAACTATTTTAAAAAATTAAATCTAACCTTTTTTTATAAATTAAATCTATCCTTTTTTTTTAAAATTAAATCTAAATCTTTTTTTGACACCTTTATTTTTCAAATTAAAATTCTAAATTCTTTTTAAAATTAAATTCTAACGCCCTTTTCTTTTTCTTTTTTTTTTTTTTTTTTTTTTTTTTTTTTTAAATTTTAAATTCCTTTTAAAATTAAATTCTAACAGTTTTTAAAATAATTCTAACATTTTTTAAAAACCAACATTCAAATATTTTTTTTTATTCTAACTCATTTTTTTTAAAAACTCTAATTTTTTATTTAACTTGAAACTCTAATCTTCTTTGTTAACTTTTAAATTTAAATCTCAACACTTTTTTAATCTAATCCAATCTTAATGAATTCCAGATAGAGTTAAATCAAATCAATCAGATCAATCATCATCATAAGAAAATCAGATCTAAATATCAACATCACCATCATTGAATCAAATCTGAAATCATCATAAAAATTCATTCAAATCAAATCAGAGATTGAAAAAGATTGAGATATTCAAATTAAATCTGAGATTAAAAAAAAAGATTTAAAAATCAAGTATAAAAGGGACGAAAATCATAACAAGAAGGGGAGAACTTTTTTCGTAAAATCCAAGCAAACTCCGTCAAAAATCCTCTAGCCTCAGGACAAAGCATCATCGGCCATCATCATTCCGTAAGGATCAAAAAATATAATTACAATTTTTGTGTTGCTTTTCATGTTTTTCAGGAAAAAGAGATGAAGAAGACAAATCGGCGGTCATGCAAAAGAAGAAGAAGATAACATCCGTGAGAGGCAAACAAGAAGGAGAGGAACACACGCAAACTCAGAGAGCAGAGAGAAGAAGAGTGATGACCGGCCCAACCCTCTTTTTTATTATTTATTGTTTTTCCATTTGTTATTTTATTTTGTTTATCTTTTTTTAAAAAAAATCAAGAAGACCCTTTCTTTTTTATAATCAAAAACCTTTTTCAAATTAATTAAAACTCTTTTTAAATAAAATAATCAAATGTTTTTTTCAAATAATAAAACTTTTTTATAACTTTAAAGTAAAACGTGTTTTTAACTAACATTAAGATTTTTTAAATTAAACCAATTGTTTTTTTTAATGATTAAATCTTTTTTTTCAAAATATTATCACTAAAACTCCTTTTTTAGAATAATTAACCAAACTTTCACTTTTTTATTAATAAATTTTTTTAAAACTCAAAACTCTTTTAATTAAAATTAATCTCTCTTTTCACAAATTTAAATCCTTGGTTAAAAAGACCATAAAAGTCCTCCAAAATTCATACGGTTTGTTTCTCGTTCAATTTTGATTTCGTTTTCGTCTAACCCCACATACTGACATTTTTGTTTGTTTTGTTTCTTGCAGCTATTATGTTCAATTTGAAACTTATTTTCGGTTTTATATTTAGCTATTATAATTGTAACTGCTTATGGGATGTAATTGTGCGAGACAATTGTCGCATTTATCTTTCCGCACTTTATTTTCTGCCGTTGTATGTATATTCAATTTCATCGCATCTTTATAATTAATTTCACTCCTCCGAAGGAATTAGGTCTAGCCGTTTGACCGCCGTGTCAGTAGTCCTCAACTTCAAACCCTTGCGACCTCACAAACCCTAATTTTCACAAATGCCTCGCCGCAGGCAAGATTACAATTTTACCCCTAGCATTAGGTCAAAGAGCCGCCGCGCTCATTTTAGGGTTTCCCGCCGCGGAATCCCTAACCTATCCCTAATTTAACCCTAATTACAACTTAACAATTCAACGTAGAGATTTGGAGTTTCTACACTCCACGTAAGCGTGTCCTTAAGATGCGTTTATTCCCCCTTGAGACCTTGACCACAGTCAAGAAGTTTCTAACCTCCCTATTGAGGGGAACTACGATTACTCTGATTCCACTCCCGTAAGGATACGTAGGCACAAGATGCGATGTCTTGCCGAGTAAACTTAGAATTAACCCCTTAGGTCTCTTTTCTCACTTGTAATCCTTTGTACATATACCTTAAGCAAATAAATAAAGCAAATAGTAAACATCTGAACAAAAGGTTCCTGTAGAGTACTACAGAAGTTTAGGGTGCTAATACCTTCCCTAAATTTAACCAACCCCCGAACCCTAGATCTTTCCCCGCATTGTGTTTACGATGCAAAAATAGGTTTTCCCTCTTTTGACCTTTTCCTTCGGATAAATCAAAGAGCGGTTGTGAATTGAATTGCGATTCAAACTAATTAATAGTTTGTGATCCTATTTCCACCGCAACACCCTGCGTTGAACTGTTTCATTACCTCTGCTTTGATCTTTTCTGACATTTCAGGACGCATACGACGGACCTTCTGCTTCTTTGGACGACAATCTTCTTTCACTGGCAAACGGTGAACCACAATGTCTGTATCCAACCCTGGCATATCTTCATAAGACCAAGCAAAGATCTCCACATAGTCACGTAGCATCTGAATCAACCTGCTCTTGACACTGTCCTCTAAATCAGCCCCTATCTTGACCTCTTTTCTGTTTTCTTCAGTTCCCAGATTCACAACTTCGACTGGCTCTTCATGTGGCTGTATAGCTTTCTCTTCTTGTTGTAACAACCTAGCAAGCTCTACAGGTATTTCACAATCGTCCTCGTTTCCGTCTTCAGTTTGATAGATCGGATTCTCGAAATTGTAATTGGCAATAGTAGAACTGTTATCAACTGGATCCAGAGTGGATGAGGATCTGCATTTTAGTGACGTGGGTGTGTGTAAGAACACATAGCTGATAAAGCAAAAATAAAAGAAAAAGAAAGACAAGGAACACAATATTTACGAAAATGAAACGTCCACTGATTTTATTGAATGAAGTATGCAAATGAAATGACAACCCGTAACAAGCACACCATTGTGCCCCGGGTAAGGCACATGGCTTGAAAGTTTTAATTGTTCCAGAAATTATAAATTTAAAAACATAACACAGTAATAGTATTTACTCCTGACTAAAGGAGATAGGGATAACATCTTCAGCTGTCCAATTATTGAGTCCAGCACCCACAGTAGGAAAAATCCATGCCTCCAAGTTGTGGTCTTCATCTTGATCTCCCACAGCATTGATAAACCCCTTGATTGGTGATACGAACAGCACGAGCACGACGAACAGCCTTCTGGGACTCTGCAGTGAAACCCAAACCAAACTTGTCAGACTTGTATGGAATATCAGGAAGCTGACCCCAAATAGTACAACCACCTTCTTCCACCACAGCTTTTGCATCATTGAGGGAGGCCATTGCCATTGTTGGAGGGTTTCTGATGACCACAGGAACCTTCTTCACAGCAGGAGGAGTCACACAATCCTTAACAGCCCAGGGAACCACTTCAAATGACTGACATGGAGTTTCAATGTATTCACCTTCTACTTCCAGATACTTGAAAGTGTTTACATGGCTGACAAAGTATTCTTCCTCTCCAAAGACAGTAACAACTTTTCCATTCACCGGATATCTCAACTTTTGATGTAATGTGGAGGTCACAGCACCTGCCCCATGGATCCAGGGACGACCAAGCAGACATGAGTACGAAGGACGAATATCCATCACATAGAATGTAGCGGTAAACACCTGAGAGCCAACCTTGATTGGAAGATCAATTTCCCCATGCACTACTCTTCTAGAACCATCAAAAGCCTTTACCATAATATTACTGGGCTTCAATACCGTATCTTCAGGACTCAGCTTGTTCAGGACTTCCTTAGGCAACACATTCAGAGAGGAACCATTGTCTATCAGCACATGAGACAGGGTAGTGCCCCTGCATTCAATTGAAATATGCAAGGCCCTGTTATGATCCCTCTTGGCCGGGGTCAAGTCAGCATCAGAAAATCCTAACCCGTTGTCATAGGTCAGGTGCGCAACACAATTCTCAAACTGGTCCACAGAAATTGCACTGGGTACATGAGCCATCTTTAGAAACTTGATCAATGACTTGGCATGAGCCTCAGAACATAATAACAGGGAGAGCATAGAAATCTTTGAGGGAGTATGCCCCAGCTGATCAACAATATCATAATCACTCTTGCGAATGATTTTCAATACTTCTTCCATCTGCTTAGAGAGGTCATCAGCAGCTGGCACATCAGTAGATACAGGCTCAATAACAGGACCCTTGCCTCGAGCATCAGTGGTGGAAGTAACAGCAGGAGTAACTGCACTCTTAGAAGCAACTGGAGGAGAGAAGACTCTTCCACTACGAGTGATCTTGCTAGATCCAGCAATATTATCAATGTCAACAGGCATATCAGGTAAAGGCTCCTGCTTGACACCATGGATGTAAACATCAGACCCATAGTGCCAAGGCACAGCTTTGTCAGATGTATAAGGAATAGGACCAGGAGTGGTAATGATCAGAGGAGCTACTCTGGCTTCGGCAACAACTTTCACAGGACCTTCAGCAGTAATCTTGATTGGGCCCTGATGAGTGATTTTAATGGGACCCTTTGAAGTGATTCTTAGTGGTACTTTGTCAACCATGTCAACCTCTTCAATCTTCTTACCCTGAGTCAGATGATCCACCATACTTTCTACAGATGCTGGTCTTCTTTCAAACACTATAGTATATTTATCCATGAGACGTTGAATCCCATCTCTCAAAATGAAGCAACTATCCGGCTTATAGGTACAATATAGACAATCTTCATGACAACCTGGAAAGATCCCAGCTTGTACTAACCTCTTTTTGATAACAGACAATGGTGTGCTCAACTCCATAACTGAATAGACATGCAGATCTTCATCAACATCTTCATCAATGGCGTTGACAGTCTTCTCGTGATTTGGCATTGGAGCTGTAATCACATTTGGAGTACCTGGTGGATCAAACTTAATTTCTCCAGCATCAATCATATCCTGAATTTTGTTCTTCAAGACCCAGCAGTTATTAGTATCATGTCCTGGACAGTTTGAATGATATGCACATCGTGCATTGGGATTGTACTTGGGAGAGGTAACATTGGGATTCTGAGGGGCCTCCCTCAGGGTAATAAGTTCAGCTTTCAACAAGTGTTGCAATGCCTGAGCCATTGACATGTTGATCTTCGTGAACTGTCTTCTAGCCCTCTGTTGGTTGCCTTGAGGCTGCTCTGTTGTTGCAGGAGTTGGATTTGAAATATGAACTGCACTAACAGACTGATGCCTTCTGTTACGATCAGGCTGACCATACACAGCATTAGATTCTTTCTTCCCAGTGGGAGGCTTCTTTGCAGCACCTGATGAAGAAGTGCCCACTTGGATCTTACCACTCTTGATACCATTCTCTACTCGCTCTCCTGTCATGATCAACTCAGTGAAGCCAGATGATGAGCTTCCAATGAGATGACTGTAAAACGGACCATTCAGCGTACACATGAACATATCAACCAACTCCCTATCAGTCAAAGGGGGTTGAACTCTTCCAGCTAAGTCTCTCCACTTCTGAGCATACTCCTTAAAGCTTTCTTTGGCACCCATAGACATGCTTTGAAGCTGCATGCGAGTGGGGGCTAAGTCAGCATTGTATTGATACTGCTTGTAGAAAGCTTCAGCAAGGTCATTCCAATCTCTGATGTTGACACTCTCCAACTGATAATACCACTCTAGCTGAGCTCCAGATAAACTCTCTTGAAAGAAATGGATCCACAACTTTTTATCAGCAGTGTGGGGTTGCATTCTTCTGACATAAGACCTCAGATGCAATTTGGGACAAGAGACCCCATCATAGACAACAAATGTAGGAACTTTGAACCCAATGGGTATGACCACCCCAGATATCAAGCTCAAATCCTCAAAATCCAGCCCAGATGATTTCTGTAATTCCATAGCATCCATTCTATCCACCAGCATCTTGAATTTGTCTTCGTTAGGCTCATGGTAGTAGTTAGCCTCAGAATCAGAGTCCCCCATAGTGTTGTGGAGACTGCCTCTCTCCTGCTCAGATTCTTCAGATTCATAGTCTTCAACATGTTCCTTGGTCTTGACAGGACCTTTGAACCTTCTTCCCATGTTGAGCAACCCAGCAGACATTCTAGCCTTCTTAGTCTTCTTGGCCAGCAGTGTCTTCAATTCATCCTGCCCCTTGGATAGGTTCAGGATCAGCTCTTGGAACTGTGCATTCTGTGCCTGGAGATCCTTAACTGATTGTTCAAGAGCCATTGCTGAAATAAACAGCGAGAAGATGAGAAACCTGTGCACAATTATAAACCTGTGATGCAATGATATGGGAATGCATATGCAATGTTTTCAAGGACCGCAGGATTTAAATTTGCTTAAACAAACAAGAAAGTAACTTTTTATTAGTAATAACTTGTTTTGCCTTTTAGGCTTACAAAAAATGAAAACGAAATAAGTACAAAAGATGGGGTTTTAAGTCTCCCATGGACGTTTCCTCTTTGTGTTGAGGTATGAGTTGAGGTTTCGTTCCTCATGAAGTAGCTTTGTTAGCTCTAGGATCCTTGCTTGGCTTGCTTTGTAATGAGCCTCGAAAGTATCCCTTTGCTCTTTCAGTTGGATCCATGATCTCTGCAAGTCTTCCATATCAGTAGGCATGTCTGGGTGAAGGATGGTATAAGCTGTGTCTCCTTCAGCAACAGGTTCCATGGTAACTGGTAGGACGGCAGGATATGGCATCATGAGTGTCTGAGCACGAGATCGTACCCATCTGAGATAAGCCTCCATAGGAATAGTGTACTTAGGCTCCAGTGTCTTGCTGTCAATCCTGTTTACCTTTCCCCAAGCTCGTATGAATCTCTGACGGTAACTCTGAAGATCGTTGTCGTAGTCAAACACAATGCCCTGAATCAACATGTCATGTGGACCATCGCTCCGGGCGTAACCAAACTGTCATAAAGCTAGAGATGGGTTGTAGGTGATGCCTCCTCTTATGCCTAGAAGTGGCACATTAGGAAACTCCCCACAACGGTCAATGATGGTGACATTCTCCATAGATCTGGAGCACCAATGGATGTCTGAGTGAGAAAGTGACATGATCCTCTTGGACCATCTGAACCCTTGCTCATTCTTCATTACTGAGCGAGGAAGGTGAGAAATAAACCACCTAGAAAGTAAAGGTAGGCAGCACATCAAAGTTCCTCTTGCCCTTGTAGTACGGGTGTGAAGGGAATGTAGGATGTCTCCAAGTAAGGTAGGAACTGGATTGTGACTCAGGAATATGTTGATGGCATGAACGTCTATGAACTGATCAGGATTGGGGAACAACACTAAGCCATAAATCAATAAGGCTAAGATCTCCTCAAAAGCATCATAGCTCATAGCCTTCAAGAACATTTGAGCTTTATCCACTAATACCTTGGCAAGAATACCTTTAACTCCACTTCTCGTCTCTAGAACAATGTCAGACTTCTTCAGATGTAGAGCCGCAGCAATAACTTCTGGTTTAAGCTCCTTCTCTAAGCCTGTGAATGGCTTCTGATCAAGAACAGGTATACCCAGAAGTTTAGAGAACTCCTCCATGGTTGGAACCAGCTGATAATCAGGAAATGTAAAGCAATGGTGCTTAGGGTCAAAGAACTGAAACAGCACACTCATCATGTCTTCACTGAACCCTGAAGTAACTAGATCCAATAAGTGACCATGTCTCTTGTTGAACTGGGAATGATCAGGCACTAGGGAAACCAGCTCCTTGAGCTTAGCAGGTATCCCTACAAAGTTGATCCTGATGGTGTTTCTACGAGCAGAAGCCATGACCTGCAACAAAGAACAAAGATAAATCCTTTGGTCCTTGAAATGGTTAGGGAAAATGATATGCTTATGATGCATGATGATGTCATGATGTCATGCTCAATCACAAACATGTGGCACACACAAACAAGTCACACCATAGCCCTAGGTTTAAAGGCTTGCATGAGGTTCAAAGGCAAGTACCCTCCCCTGAAGTTAGATGGTTCATCCTGTCCTACAAAAGTAACCAGGTTCTAAGGGATCTCAATATCATTGATCCTTCACAAGGGTGGTTGTTCAGAAGGCAACTTACTTGCCAACCAAAACCCTCCAAGTTTAAGATCTCAATGAGCGTAGTATCGAGTGTCAACCAACTTCAGTCTGCACCAAAGCCGGTTACCTCACTACTTTCTAAAGGCCAAGATGAGTTAACTAGGGTTCTAAAAGTCAGTTAGTGCATTGACAACATATGGCAGCCTCAATATTATCCTCAACTTGACTTAAGGAATATAAGCACCAACCAAGAAGTCACACTAACTATGGCCACCAGATCAACCGTATCGATATACGTCGTACAGTTTCCTTGGTCTATTGCCATTTACCTAAGGTACACTAGATCCGGGTTAGGACCTTTCACACATAAGAGCACCCCAACAATATAATAATAAAGCAAACAAGGCAAACAATTTAAAGTGATCTTAATTCCTAAGGGTACCCCTCTTAAATAGATCCCCAACAGAGTCGCCAGTTCTGTAACACGGTGGGAGAACTGACTTTAAACAATGTTGCGGATAGCAAGAGTCGCCACCGACTTTTATTTTATCCATAAGGAAAGGTTATAAAAGAACAGGAAAGACCTTAGAGAATATTTTGGGTCCGGGGGGTAGGTTATGAAAAGGGAAGGTGTTAGCACCCTTTTCATCCATGGTTATCCATGGGCTCTTAGGTACTTAAGCTCACTTTTGAATTGTTTTGAAATTGTAGTGTGTGAATAGAAAATTTTCAGAATAGTTAATAAATAATCCATGTAAGGATGTGTTAAGAACTTGTTTGAAAACTTGTTGAAAATTTGTTTAAGTGCGAAACAGTTTTGAAGTGAGCAAGCACCTAGGAGTAACCTACCCTAATGTTTAAAGGTCTTTCTTATTCTTCATTCTTTCCTTTAGTAAGACTATCCCTATTATAATGGAGTAGGTAGTCCTTACTTTGGATGTTAAGGGGTATGTGAGGGACAATTTGACTTTGAAGGCCATTGTGCGATGTAATAAGCACATATAAGGGACCATCATCATTTTTCGAAAGGGACTTGATTCGTAAAGGCAACCATAAGGGACTTTGATGATTTTTTTATTTGAGGGACTTGCTTTATACACCCCACTTAACCATTATTCGTAGGCAACTTGAGGGATATCCTTAGGAAGTGAGACGGCGATTAAAATCGACTTACGTGTGTGACGTGTTTATTTTAATTATCTTTATTTAAAAGTGATCTAAATTTATTTTAATATTACATACATGTTGTTACACTCCCTAATTACTAACCATAATAATAATTAAATAATTAAACAACTTTACATCCAAGAAACAATTACAAAATAATAAGCAAAATAATTAAATAGCAAAGATAAATAAAATATAAATAAGCAATAATAAATAATAAAGGGGGTTAATTCTAAGTTTACTCGGCAAGACATCGCATCTTGTGCCTACGTATCCTTACGGGAGTGGAATCAGAGTAATCGTAGTTCCCCTCAATAGGGAGGTTAGAAACTTCTTGACTGTGGTCAAGGTCTCAAGGGGAATAAACGCATCTTAAGGACACGCTTACGTGGAGTGTAGAAACTCCAAATCTCTACGTTGAAATGTTAAGTTGTAATTAGGGTTAAATTAGGGATTCCACGGCGGGAAACCCTAAAATGAGCGCGGCGGCTCTTTGACCTAATGCTAAGGGTAAAATTGTAATTTTGCCTGCGGCGAGGCATTTGTGAAAATTAGGGTTTGTAGTTTGTAGTTTTGAGGATTTGAAATTGAATGTGTGAAGTTTTACGGACTATTGGCGCGGCGGCCAAACAGTTAGACCTAACCTTCGGATGTGTGCAATGTGACAGAAATAATAGTAAACGCGTGAGATAATTGAATCATGCAAACAGAGAGATAATGTCATAATTTAAACCATGCAAGCAGAAATTTAAAGGCAGAATTTAAAGAGCGATTGTTAAGTTCGCGAGGTTACATGAGAGGAGCAGATACAATATGATAATGAAATTTGAATTGAACAATAATAAAATAAAATAAATAACGGTTCTAGTTATTATTTTAAAAAAAAGATTTTAGTTATTATTTTAAATTTATCTAAAAAAAAGTTTTTCTTAAAAATAATAGGTTTTCATATTAATTTGGAAAAGATGTTAATGTTATTTATTTTAAAAAACAGATTTTTATATTATAACAAATTTTAATAAATTAATGATAACAATAATAATAGTAATGGTAATAATAATGATAATAATAATAAATAATGATAATAATAATAATAATAATAATAATAATAATAATAATAATAATAATAATAATAATAATAATAATAATAATAAAGCAATAATGAATTTTAAATGTGCCAAATAACCCAACAATGTTGCTAACGCAGAAATGCGCTCATCGCAACCAGATCTAAATCGGACGAAACAAAATTTATCGCAAAGAAAAAGAAATTAAGCAAAAAATAGTATTATTGCTCACACAAAAATGCGATCATCGCAACCAGATCGAACTAACACAAATGTCACGCGTCATGCACACAAATGTGCAAACATCGTATCAACATAATTCGATCAAAAATCTTATATATATAAACTCTAACAATTTAAAAATTATATATATATAAACGTAACAGTAATAGATAAAGAAAAAGAAATAACGGTAATAGATGAAGAAAAAGAAATAACGGTAAAAGATGAAGAAAAAGAAACAACAGTAATAGATGAAGGAAAAGAAATAACGGTAAACGATGAAGAAAAAGAAACAATAGTAATGGATGAAGAAGAAAACTAAATAACGGCAAACGGCACTCACTCCTCTTAGGTTTTTTTTCATTCTCTCTTTTTTTTCCAACAAGGCAACACATGTATATATAGGGAACAAATTAGGGTTAACACCAAATTGTCAATAATGTCCCTAAAGCCCATTTTAAAGCCCAAACTAAATAATTAGTTAAGAAAAAATAAAATTTAAATAATTTAAAATAATTAAAATAAACTTAAAATAAAAACTAATAATCCTATTGATTCCTAAAATAAAAAATATTATAAAAAGAACAAAATTTTTTTTCAATATTTTTTATTTTATGATTTTTTGGATATTTTTATGAATAATTTAGAAAAAAGTGAAAAAAATAATATTTTAAAAAATGATTTAATTAAAATACGAAAATAATAATTAAATAATAATAAAAAACTATTTTTGTTATTTTTTTAATGAAAGATAGAAAAATTTAGAGTAAAAATAATAAAAAACAAAAAAAATGACAAAGGTGAGATTCGAACTCTCGACCTCTCACACTCATAACTCCTTACACATGTCCTCCTGCCAATTGTGCCATTTTTACTTTTTTAGAAAAAAAATGCATGCCATATGATATTTACCTGCAAAAAGTCAAACGACTACACAAATTTGTTAGTAATTGATTAAATGCAATGAAATGCGACGACAAATCTTAGGGCAAAATTTGGGGTATTACAGTTATTATGATAATATTTCTCACCCAACCTCTCTTTGATGTTGGCAAAAAAAAATCATGAAGTTTGACTTTGGTTTGACCACAGTTGACCTTTTAACTGCATTGACTGCTTTTGACTTATCTGATCATCTGACTGAGCAAACTTTTGAGAAAAGTCTTGAAACTTGACATGGGGGTTCTTATACACATATAAGATGTTATGAAGCTCACTTGAAGTCTTGGAAGTCCATTTAGCCTGATTAAAGTCAAAACCCTAGTTTTGGATGCACTGCTTAGGAGGTGCATTGTCTGAGGGAATTGTCAACTCTTCTGACCAATTGTGAATTTTGTGAACCTTGTGAACCTTCTTGGAACACAAAGTCTTGTATTGTGAGGGCAAATTTTGGGGTGCAACACACATAAATGCGAAATCGACAAAATCAGACACTGGAAAATGCACAAGCATGCTTCAAACAGAAGTTAAAACATCCATAAAATCAAACATATCAATCTATGGGAGTTGAAAGAGGAAAGAAAGCCAAACATACATGAAAAACGCACAAAAATGGCCTTTTGGACCAGTGTTAATCGATTAACACTTTGTCTGTGCAAAAGTGTTAATCAATTAACCCTTTAAAAATAGGCAGTTTTTTTTTAAAAATGCATGGTTAATCGATTAAAACTTTTCCTATGCAAAAGTGTTAATCAATTAACACTGAGACAGAGCCTGAAAAATGAGTTTTCAAAAGCACTTTTGTCCATTTTTGATTTGTGCAATCCCTCACATGTTAGGGCATACAATTATGCACGAAAATCAAGTCCAAAAACAATAAATAAGCACTTATGTGATCAATTAACACATCAAAATTTAAGATCAAATCAATGCATAATCAATTTACAAACGAGAAAAATGTCGAAACTACATCGTAAACGATACGGTAACGATCGAAATAGTGAAAAGAGTGAGAATTAACCAACCTACAAGACTGAGATTTGCCTTGGATGTTATTGTAAAGAGATTGTGATGGAGTTACTTAAACAAATCCATAGAAAACAGAATTTGTAATCGAATCATAACGAAACCAAGCAAAATTCGACGAAAACTCCAAAACTGAAATTACACCGAATAAGCTTGAAGTAATCACTTGAGATGAATCCGAATGCAATAAAACTCCAGAAAAGCAACAAGAATATGTAAGATAATTATGGCTAAGCTCATGAGAAAGCACTTCCAATGAAGAAGTTTCTACTTTTTAATGGAGGTTTTGAGCTCTAGAGAGTTTTGGATGAAAGAGAAGAAGATTATAAGTAGAAGTTATAGAAAATTCAGAGAGAATGTTAGAGAATTGAGAGTGATGAAGTGTGAAAATTTTGAGAGAATGATTGGATCCTTTGTGAAATGGTGATGATTTACTTATGTAGAGTTTTGCTTCAGAGTTGCTAGTTCAGAGTGAGCTTTGGATATAGCCTTGGAACTAGCCTTGAAGTTAGTTAGCCTCAACTCACTGAGTTGGAGGTTAACTCGGTTAGTTAGGTAGTTGACTCGGTAACCATCCTAATGCAAACTTAAATCTAAGGGGTCACATTCTTGGAAATGAAGCAACATAGTGGTCTTAATCCCAATTAATGTATTGGAGAAAATGCCTTGAAGTGTGTAAAAATGTCTTGAAGTCTCTAGAGCTGTCTAGAATGTTCCATACAATGCTAGAACAATGTAGACACCAAAAATGAGAAGTGGAGGTTGTTGTCCTGAAAATGCAGCAGATTCTGCAAATTTTGCAAGGGTTAATCGATTAACTCATTTGCACTAGCAAATGGTTAATCGATTAACCAAGCTAAAACTTGCCCAATTTTGCTTGAAAATGATGTTGTGGTCACGACTCTGATTTTTGACCTCTTGCTCTTATGAATAGGTGTAGAAACCTTCATTTTGTGCTTGTTTTGATGATGTAATATCTTTGAGAGGATGTGATTAATCGGGCTCGTAAAACCTGAAAGTTCCTGCAACAAAGATCACAGAGGATAAAACGAATGTGTATACCAGTGATGCAAATGCACATGTTTATGCAAAGGTAAAAGGGGAGGTCAAATTTCGGGTTACGACAAGGACAACTACGGATCCTTCCCCGTCAAATATCTTATCCTGCAGATAGCAGGGCAGCAAGATGAATTTTCCCCCAACGAAGCCACTTCAACCTTCAGTTAAGTAGGAATCGAGATCGTCCTATCTCCTCTTCTTCTAAGGATCCGGGGTAGGAGGATCGGAGGTGCTTCCCAGAGAAGGAGAAATACCACCGACAAACTTCTCTAAAGTCGCTTGCTGTCTAATCGCGTCCACCCTCGAAGTCGAAACCTTTTTGACATTATTGGTCGCGGCAGACTTGATCAGGCGTTCACGCAAGTTCGAAATTTTTCCTGCAAAGAAAAAGGAAAGGGGGTTAGCACGACATCATAACATCAAGAAGCATAATTTAAACACATCGTCTATACCTAGAAGCTCAAAAGCCTCAGCTTCAGTTTTACAATTGATGAGGGCTTTGGTGTTTATATAACGGGCCGCCCGAGCAGGCTCTCCATCCTCCGCATAGAGCAACTTTCCATCCTTGTCAACCACGATAGCTGGGGTAAAACTCTCCACGTATACTGTCAGCGCTCGAAGAGATTTCTTATTCTCGGAGCACAACTGATAGTGTTTTACTAGGAATTGGTCGGTTCTATACCAGAAATGGGCATACACTCACTCCAAGGGAAATTTTGACACAGGTCGTACCACCTCCCGACCATCTTCCTTCATTGTCTCCTTGGTAACCAGAGAACTCTTGGCCGCCTGAAAGAGGCTTTACAACCAGAAACCTGAACTTGAAATTTCAGACAAATTCTGAATATGGCCAAAACAGCCTGCTCTGCTGTTTAAAAGACACCCAAATTTTCTTTGACTCAGCAGTGCTCCTCTATAGCTGAAAGATGCAGAAGAAGAGCTCCATGGTAGCCCCGATCCTCAGATAACGGCATACCAGCTTGAAATCCCGAATGAACACCAAAGCCTTCAGGTGAAGTTAGGCAGGACACAATTCGAGATGACAAAATATCGCCCCTTAGAAATCCGTGAAGGGTAGACGATACCCTGGCTCCCTAAAAGCAAACTCGTACATTGGGAATCTTCTCCCCGGATACACCGACCATATCCGGTCATTTTATGTTGGACTAATTGCTATCCAAATCATGGGCGCATCTTTGGCCTTATCTTCGAGGAGATCAAAAGTACTGACCTCCTCCTTGGTAAAGGTTGACTTGGTTATTAGAGGCTCCTGAGAGATCCAATTAATGTCTTCTTGAGCTACCCGCACATTGGTATATTCGGCGAGAGGCACGACCTCGTTAGTAGTCACCTCAACATCGGGGACGGTTCCTTCATTTTGATTAGCCATTTCACCTGAAAAGCAGAGGAAGCAAGAGTGAATTCGATGAAGATCAAATCCACCCTTCCACCATAAATCAAATGAAAGAAGCAAGGATTAAGCGCGAGAATATCTTCTCAACTCAAGCCCTTATCAACGACAAGGGGCCTCAATGGAATCCCTCCTTGAAAATGGGGACAAGTCCCCGCAACTTATAAAGACCCTAAAGGGGATAAGCCCCTGACTGCTACGACTTGTCGGAAACCTAAGAACGAAACCCTCATTGTCAAGGATACCTTCTGCCCAACTACAAACATAAAAAGTTTCACACAACAACCTAGGAAGATATACAGACATGCACAACATCTTAGATTCATGTTCTTCAAGGCCTTCATGAATTTCCCAAGAAATTCATGTGTTCATCTGGAAACGCATGAACTTCAACCGGGTCAAGCTAAAATTCCATAAATTCATACATTCTAACAGCAAGGATAAAGAACTTACTTGGATAAGGAGGTTGGAGATGAAGATCTGGAAAAAGACAAGGATGACTGATGGCGGAAAAGAATGCTTCAGAGACAAACAATAGTTGTAGAACAAGAGGATTAGAGGAGAGAAATTTTCGTGAAGTGAAAATGAATCCTCTTTCCCCCTATATAAGCTCTTTTACTCGCATAAGGAAGCGCAAAGGGCAAAAATCCATCATTGCCTAGCCTCCTAGGCCTTAAAAAAATTAATTACGCCTTCACACATGGAAAAAGAGGAAGCTGTCAGTTGACACTTCCAAAATTGACCCTTCACATGCTTGTGAAGGAACAAGTCCCTCCGGCTCCCTGCAGGCACATTATCCTTGAGCAGGAGTCTCGTCGACATTTTCTGCATCTTAAGAACAAGTCTGGTCGATGTAAAACACACATTTCATATCCGACCAGATCCTTATACCTTCAAGGAGACCACACACAATCAATAGTTGATCATACTAATCATATGATACGCACATGCGCGTCCTCAAAGTTTTCATTCAAATAACAACGACCTCAAAGACCTCCCCACGATATGGTTCTTGCCCCTTGATAACGCGAAATCGTATATATATTTTGATGCATAATTCAACTGAAGTTTAACTGTTTTCGATCCGATTTCGGGTTATTTCCGTGTTATTTGTCTAATGTTTTGCAGGTATTTGATGATCATGTCTAAACAAGGCAATATGAAGAAAAGAAGCAATCTCAGATGAAATATGGACGAAAACCGGGTGAAAACATCATGAAAAGCGCAGAATGCTGATTTTGCTGCTGTGACGACCGTCACACGGGTGACGACCGTCACACATTGTGACGACCGTCATGCAAGCAAAAACGCCCCACTTCAGTTTCACATAAAAGAAGCAGTTCCAAGTCCCAAATAGTGGACCACAACTCCCTGATAATTCTGCCTCAAAGTCCACCTTCTTCAAGTTATAACCGTTAGAATTCCATTTCTATAAAAGGGGAAGAAGGGGAACTCAGAAAGGGGGCCGCATTCATACAACGAAGTGCTGCCCAATTCCATTTCCAGAGCAAAAGTTCAGTTTTATTTTCTTTCCTATTTTTTTGTTGCCTTTCATTCCTTCTGTAATTTTTATTTCCGTTGTACGATCAAATTGGCACAAAGACCAGAATCCTGCCAACATCTGTGGAGGATCTGCCCAAAGGCCAATTGGAATATTTACAGGTTTCTCATTTCAATCGTAATTCCAGTTTTTATTATGATGCATGCTATTATTTATTGTTATTATTTATGTTTTACCTTTCCCAAATCCATGTCTAGCTAAATTTAAGTAATCGATATATAGTAATAATTCGAAAGGGATTTGATAATAACCGGTTGAAAACTGTCTTTTTCAAAAGTTGTTTATGGTCTGAGTGTTTAAAATTAATTTACTGAATAAACTTCGTCGCGAAAGCGAGAACTTATTTAAAAGTAGTTTTGCCATGAAAGTGGGAAATTAATTAAGGTACGAACCAACAAGCAAAAGCTGCGGCAAGACCAGATAGTAAACACTAGTCATTCATTTTAATAACAGCGAAAGCACTTTAAAATGAATTAGAATTTAGAGATTTCCAAAAAATAATTTTAACCCCGAATGGGACACGAAAGCGTACATTTGGCCCTTAGAATAATGATTAGCGTCAATAACCATCGTGAGGAGAGAGTCTTCAGATCACCATTTTCTGCTTAAATAAACTCCGAAAAATATTTCGTATACCGGTAACTTGTCAAATCCCCGAAGAATATAATTACTGCATATCGATTCAATTAATTATACTTTAATTAACATTCTTAGTTCCCTTTAGTGACAATCTTATTCCCTCAAACATTATCTACCTAGCTAAACATAGTAACTCCCGAGAACACTAGTTTGATTACGAGTCCCTGTGGGATCGATATCTATTATTACTACACGATAGACTGTGCACTTGTAGTTAGGTTGTATTAGACATAGAAAGTCGCGATCAAGTTTTTGGCGCCGTTGCCGGGGACCCGTTTAGTCAATAGTGTAACCTTCTGTTACGCCGTATAGACTAGGTTAATTATTTTCATTTTTCCTTTACTAGTGATGTCGATTGTATGCCAAGTAATCGCCCACAAGGCGATATCTTGAAACCTTCAGTCGCAGAACTAGAACGCTTCTTACATCTAAGAAACCGAATCATTGAGTACCAACTCAAACATAACATTCCCGATCCTCTCACTCCCATTCCCAAATCCGAAGAAGAATCAAACATGGCTGAAGGACCTCCAAACAAACTGCTGAAGGCATACGCTACGCCCTCTCAGATGGAGCCTAGGAGTAGCATTGCTGCCCCAGCTATTACTCGAAATGATTTTGAGCTGAAACCATCATTGCTGTCAGCTGTACAACAAAACCAATTCTCAGGAAACGCAACTGAGGATCCGAACGAACATCTAACGAAGTTTGTACAATACGCAGACACGGTGAAAGCAAATGGAGTAACTCCAGACGCGATAAGACTTCGTCTTTTCCCATTCTCTCTTAGAGACAGAGCGTGGACATGGTTGCAATCTTTACCATCCAACTCCGTTACAACGTGGGAACAATTGAAGAACGTCTTCTTAGCGAGATATTTTCCGCCAAGCAAAACTGCTATTCTTAGAGCTCAAATCAACGGATTTCGACAAAAAGATACTGAATCTCTTTACGAAGCATGGGAACGATTCAAAGATATGATGAGAACATGTCCTCACCACGGTCTAGAAGACTGGGTGACAATCCATACTTTCTATAATGGGCTTTTCTACAATACCAGATTGACAATAGACGCTGCCGCGGGTGGTGCACTTATGGATAAGCCATACGACGAAACCTATCAATTAATCGAAAACATGTCTCAGAACCACTGCCAATGGGGAGGTGAACGCACTCCAACAGAGAAAACCACAGCGAAAGGTGGGATGTACAAGATCAGCAGTCTTGAAAAGTTCAACGCTAAAGTAGATGCTCTAGCACAGAAGATTGATAGTCTGGCCGTTAACCCCACTGCAACCATCGCTGCCGTAACTCCAAATTGCGAGTTATGCGGAAGCACCACTCATAATGCGCCCGAATGCCCATTGCTAGCCGGAATCCCACCAGACCAAGTAAATTATGCTCAAGGAAATCCTTACGCAAATACTTACAACCCAGGTTGGCGAAATCATTCAAACTTTTCTTACAAAAGCGAAAATGCATTGCAAATGCCTATTGCTCCGCCAGGATATCAGAAACCAGCTGCTGCTCAGACTGCACCTAGGAAATCAAACCTCGAATTGATGATGGAAAAATTCATAGCTACTCAAGCTCAAACAAACAAAGAATTCCTGAATCAAAACATACACACTAGCGAGCAAATTAAACAGTTGACCGAAAAAGTAGACACTTTAGCCACCCACAACAAAATGTTAGAAACACAGATATCACAAGTGGCTCAACAACAAGCCTCTGCTGCCGCACCCGCTGGCACATTTCCTGGACAACCCGAACAGAATCCAAAAGGCCAAGCAAATGCTATAATACTAAGAAGTGGAAAAGAATTGGACGAACCGATCGATCCTAGGACCGAAAACTCAGCCATGCAACAAAAACCAACTGAACAAGCAGAAAAGGAATCCGAGTTAGAGAAGAAGGAAGACAACGAGAAGGAGGATACCGCAAGTGAAAAAACTCAAACACCTCCAGCGCTATATAAACCACATATCCCTTATCCTCAAAGACTACTAAACTCCAAAACTTCAGGACAGTTTAAGAAATTTGTAGAGCTCCTTAAACAGCTGAATATTACTATTCCTTTTACAGAAGCGATAACTCACATGCCGTCATACGCTAAATTTCTCAAAGAAATCCTGTCGAATAAGAGAAAGATCGAGGATAATGAAACAGTTACACTTACTGCAGAGTGTAGCACCATTATTCAAAACCGCATGCCTCCTAAATTAAAAGACCCAGGTAGTTTCTCCATACCCTGCGTCATAGGAAAGTTCGTGATAGACAAAGCTCTATGCGATTTAGGAGCCAGTATCAGTGTTATGCCTTTATCTATATGCAAAAAGCTGAATATGGGAGACCTCAGACCAACCAAAATGTCCGTACAATTAGCTGACCAATCAGTAAAATACCCCGTCGGAATACTGGAAAAGGTTCCAGTACGCATAGGACAATTCTACATCCCAACCGACTTCATAATCATGGACATCAAGGAGGACACTGTTACCCCAATTATCCTAGGAAGACCATTCCTAGCCACAGCCGGAGCTATTATAGACGTGAAGAAAGGAAGGCTAACATTTGAAGTAGGAGAAGAAAAGATAGAGTTCATTCTCACCAAGTTCTTACAAGCACCAGCCATAGACGATACCTGCTATTTAGTAGACGAAATTGACGAATGCATAAGAGAACTTGAAAATAAAGAGACCACGTATTCAGAAATAATAAAGATTCAAATACCCGATATTTCTGAAGACGATGATTGGCGTAAACCGTATAAAGACGACAGCCTAAGCGAAAGCTTAGCACTGATCCCAAACCATATGCCAGGTCCGAAGAACCCATCTTTAGAACTTAAAACACTACCCAAAAACCTTAGATATGAATTTCTAGACGATGAACTAAAAAGACCAGTGATAGTCAACGCCGACTTAGGACGACCAGAAACCGAAAAGCTATTAGAAGTCCTAAAGAAGTACCCCACCGCGTTAGGCTATAACATAAGCGATCTGAAAGGTATAAGCCCTTCAATCTGTATGCATCGAATTACAATAGAGGAAGACTCTAAAACCTCTAGAGAGCATCAGAGAAGACTGAACCCCATCCTGAGCACTGTAGTCAGAGATGAAGTAAAGAAATTGCTGGATGCAGGAATCATCTATCCAATCTCCGATAGTGAGTGGGTTAGCCCAGTTCATGTCGTACCGAAGAAAGGAGGAGTCACAGTAGTTAAAAACGAAAAAGGCGAATCAATAACAAAAAGAGTCGTGACTGGAAGCAGGATGTGTATTGATTATAGAAAGCTTAACAAGGCCACACGAAAAGATCACTTCCCGTTACCCTTCATAGACCAAATGTTGGAAAGATTAGCCAAACATTCATATTTCTGCTATCTAGATGGTTATTCAGGATTTTTCCAAATTCCCATTCATCCTGATGACCAAGAAAAGACTACATTCACATGTCCTTATGGTACTTTTGCTTACCGCCGAATGCCGTTCGGACTCTGTAATGCTCCAGCAACCTTCCAAAGATGCATGATGGCAATCTTCGCAGATTTCATAGACGACATCATGGAAGTATTTATGGACAATTTCTCGGTATGTGGACAAAGTTTCGAAGGATGCCTACAAAATTTAGAAATGGTATTAGAACGTTGTGTAAAAGTGAACCTCGTCCTAAATTGGGAAAAATGCCATTTTATGGTCCGACAAGGAATAGTTCTAGGACATGTCATATCAGATAAAGGAATTGAGGTCGACAAAGCTAAAATAGAGATTATAAAAGATCTCCAACCTCCAAAATCCGTACGAGAAATACGGAGCTTTCTAGGACATGCCGGTTTCTACCGAAGATTTATAAAAGATTTTTCAAAAATCACAAAACCTTTGACCAGCCTGTTGATGAAAGATGCTGAGTTCGTCTTCGACGACGACTATTTAAAAGCATTCGAAACATTAAAATCAGCCCTTATCACCGCACCAATTATGCAACCACCCGATTGGCGACTACCGTTCGAAATCATGTGTGATGCGAGTGATTATGCCGTAGGCGCAGTTCTAGGACAAAGGAAGGACAAGAAACTCCATGCCATCTACTATGCCAGTAGAACCTTAGATCCTGCCCAAATGAACTACGCTACCACAGAGAAGGAACTTCTAGCAGTTATATTTGCGTTTGACAAATTCCGTTCTTACTTAGTAGGAGCAAAAGTTATCATATATACAGACCACGCTGCCATAAGATACCTAATAAGCAAAAAGGATGCCAAACCAAGACTATTGAGATGGATCCTATTATTACAAGAGTTTGACTTAGAAATCAAAGATAAGAAAGGAACCGAGAATGTTGTTGCAGATCACTTATCCCGAATAGAAGGCATCAGACACGAACCAGTACCGATAAACGACGATTTCCCGTACGAACGTCTGATAGCCAAATTAGAAAGTGACATACCCAACTCAATCTCAGAAGATCCAGAATTCGAAAAAGCCGTAGAAGCCGTCTATGCCCAAGTCACATTACCTTGGTATGCTGACATTGTTAATTATCTCGCTGCAGGCGTGCTTCCACCGGATCTCACTTATCAGCAAAAGAAGAAATTCTTCCATAATCTGAAACACTATTATTGGGACGAACCTCTAATCTTCAAGAGAGGGACCGACAACATATACCGTCGCTGTGTCCCAGAGGAAGAAGTAGAAAATATCATTTCCCAATGCCATTCAACACCGTATGATGGTCATGCTAGTACATCCAAGACGTGCGCTAAGATTCTCCAAGCCGGATTATTCTGGCCTAACCTCTGGAAAGACGTTCACATCGCTGTGCTGAAATGTGATCGATGCCAACGAACTGGCAACATCTCACGACGCGATGAAATGCCTCAGAAAGGAATCTTAGAGGTAGAAATCTTTGACGTATGGGGAATAGATTTCATGGGACCATTCCCACCTTCTTTTGGTAATAACTACATACTCGTCGCTGTAGACTATGTGTCTAAATGGATAGAAGCCATTGTTGCTCCAACAAACGACGCACGAGTAGTAATCAAACTCTTCAAAAACACAATCTTTCCTAGATTCGGTGTATCCAGACTCGTCATTAGTGACGGCGGATCTCACTTCATATCGTAAATATTTGATAAACTTCTTTCTAAATATGGAGTCCGACACCGAGTAGCTACACCTTATCATCCGCAAACTAGCGGACAAGTAGAGGTCTCGAACAGGGAAATAAAACAGATATTGGAAAAGACTGTCGCTACCTCAAGGAAAGATTGGTCATCAAAGCTACAAGAAGCTTTATGGGCTTATAGGACCGCTTTTAAGACACCAATAGGTACTACACCCTACAAATTAGTTTACGGTAAATCTTGCCATCTCCCTGTAGAATTAGAGCATAAGGCCTTCTGGGCCATTAAGACACTCAATTTCAACTACACCGAGGCAGGAGAAAAGCGAATCTTGAACTTACACGAATTGGAAGAACTTCGATTAGACGCTTACGAAAATGCCCGTATCTACAAAGAACGAACTAAAAAGTGGCATGATAAACGTTCAGTCAAGAAACAATTCAGTGTGGGAGACATTGTATTGCTATTTAATTCAAGATTAAAGCTCTTCCCAGGTAAACTAAAATCTAGGTGGTTTGGACCTTATGAAGTGACTAAAGTACTTCAGAGTGGAGCTGTTGAAATTACCGATAAGACGAATGCACCGTTTATCGTAAACGGGCAACGTCTAAAACATTATAATAAGAACGAAAACAACCCTCAAGTCTGCAGTATAGCATTGCTTGAGCTTCCAGCTCAAACACCCGAATAGCTTGTCACCAAGCTATCGTTAGGCTTTAGACGTTAAAAACAGCGCTTACTGGGAGGCAACCCAACTTTTCCCGCATTTTTCCTCGTTACTGTATTTCATTTTTATTTAAAATTTTACTTTGAAAATTTAACAAAAATTCTAAACTTATAATTACTACTACTTTCTACTTTCGTTTGTTTTCATACTTCTATTTTTATTTTTTATTTTTGTCTTTTGTTTTTACCGCTTTTTGTTTTTAAAAATCCTGACTTCAAACTTCTGTTTTAACCTTTTCAGGATTTTAAAAGTCTTCAAAACATTCCTTCTGTTTTCTCCGACTTACCTGCGAGTATGGCCGAGTACGACTTCACAAAGGTTCATTTTCGAGGACTAGCTCAAAAGGCAAGATTTACAGCACTAACTGAAAGAGAAATCGCCTTAACGCTGTATTATGACAAGTCTACCATGGATAAACTAGGAATCATGGATAGCATTCAATACCTGTTCAATCAACTGGGTTGGGAGAACACTACTTTGAAAACACGTTTTGCTACCTATAAGGATCTCACCTATGAATTCCTTAGTTCCTTCAAATACCTACCCAACTATGATTTTGGATCCAACACAGAGCTGATTACCTTTCGAATGTTTGGAATGGACCAAACCCATAGCCGGATGTCACTAGCTAACCTCCTAGGATTTCCTAGCGGACCGCATGTGTTCATCAGTGCAGAAGATGACGATATTGATTTTGAACTCGACCAATTCTGGGGTAGAATCACAGGCGACTATCACCCTGAACCGGACAGAATGTATAATGATGATATTCACAACCCAACTTTCAGATACTTCCATAAGATATTAGCTCACACCCTTTTCGGGAAAGAAGAAAATATTACCACAGTATCTAAAGAGGAATTATTCATCATGTTTTGTGCTTCCCAGGGACGTACAGTCAATGCAGTGCCTTTCATGATGAGATCTTTCATACGCCTCACTCAGGAACCACAATCACCTATTCTTATAGAAGGCCTCGTGACAATGATTGCCCACGAGCTTGGCCTTAGATTCCACTTAAATGCAAGCACTCGTTTTGGCACCATCCGACCCATGAATATACAGTTCTGCTTTAACAGACGCATTTTAGGAACTATGGGACCTGAACCTTATGAGTACCTCATTAATGAAAAACCTGTCCAGCTATTCACACTGCCTGATCATCAGATGACAAGTATCCACAACAAGGACAACTGGCTTTATGAATTGGATGAGCCCATGGGACCTCCTTCACCTCAGTCAACACCACAGAACTATATGTACGACAGTGACCATATCTCTGAGGCACACGACTATATGTACTATGAGGATGCTGTATCAGAAGCTGAAGTAGACCCTACGACTCCTCCGCACTATAACACCTATCACGAGCCTATCCCTGAAGAGACCACCGACAAAATGGATACTGTTCTACTCCGATTGGACAACGTTGATGCAGCTCTGACTACTGTAAAAGATGACATCGCAGGCATACACAGCGAACTGGTAGTCTTCATGGACTTAGTCTGTGACCAGCTCGACTACTACGCATGGAAGTTCGATGAGTTGAAGGCACGAAAAGACTAGATACTAGTTTTATCATTAGATTTAGTTTAGTTTAGTTTTTCTACTTTCCGTCCGTTTTCAATTGTTTTGATTTTTGCATTGTTAATTTCTTTATGTACTACATACAATCATTTCAATTTCTTGTTATTTCAATTATAGTCTTTATTCAATTATTATGTTTTTACGTTATTCTTTGTTTATTGGCTGCTATAATACATTGCCATATCAATAATAGGCCTAAAAGTCACTGCAAGAACACCCTCAGAGCAAAATTCTGCGTTCTGCAGATTTTGCTGCTGTGACGACCGTCACAGGAACCTGACGAGCGTCACGCGGGTGACGATCGTCACAGATACGTGACGACCGTCACGAACCCAAAACTGCTATCTAATATAACAGGGGTTGCGTTTTCTCTCCCACTCACCTCCTTTCAACTTCCAATCATCATAACTCCCACCCCACTCCAATTTTTCGTCTTCCCCACATTGCACCATATATTTCAACTCCCATCTCAACTTCCTACCACACTTCTGTCATTTTTTTTCCACTTCGCAGAACCACCCCAATCCTCAGAACCATCTCAATCTTCCAACAATGGCGAGAAATACCGAAACCCCAGACATCAGCAACATTGTGTTCAGCGACGGTGACTCCGGCGAAAGACAGCGGGCCAACTACATCGCATTCCATCAACGGTCGCTTCAGCCGACTCATTATCCACATATTCCATCGCTCACGGAGCTCGGACTCCTTGAAGGCGTCACTTGGATGCTTCAAAGAGTCGGCATCTGGAACCTATGCACCAATCCACTGCCGACATACGAACAAATCACTCTCGAGTTCCTGAGTTCATTCACCTACGTCACTTCCAGCGGCGACCTCAGCTAACACTCCGGTGCCGCATGTTTCCGGATGTTCGGCACCAACTATCAGGTGAACCAGAACCAGATTGCCGCCATCTTACAACTCCCTCGAGGCGACAATGCTCACCGCCGCCTCACCGATCAATTCCAGCACGAAGCCTTCGCGCTCTGGTACCAGTTGACCGACATCAATGACGATGGTTGGGACTCTCTGCACGCAACGCATATCCATAACCCGACCATCTGGTACTTCCACCGAGCATTGAGCAACACAATCTTCGCCAGGGACAGCAACCATAAGGTGAACTCGAAAGAGCTCTTCTTCCTCCACTGCGTCTTCAACAACGAACCTATCAACGCCACCCCGTTCCTCCTGGCCCACATTCAGGCCAACTGTAACCGTGGCTCCAAGCCATTTTACTTTGGCGGGATTGTCACTGCCATTGCACTTGGGCTGAACCTCGGCGACCGCCTCCATCACCTCCACGCCATTCCCTCGGTGTTCCTTGACACCGACCACTGCAGAGCCTCCCACCTTATCCGTTCCAGAGCCGACGACAAGTACCACCCGGTAGTGCGTGGCAAAACCGTCCGAAGCATCATCCTTCCATCACGCACCCGGACACACCCAGAGGATCATACCAACTGGTTATTTGACCTCACTGCCCCTCCTGCTGCCGCTGCTCCAACTCAGGACCACACCCAAGGTTCTGATGACGAAATCCAAGCTGAGTTGGACAAGCCAGAGCAACTGGAGGCATCGCAGCCTCCTCCTTCCGAAGGTACATCCTCCCGCCGCCGCCGCCGCCATCGTCCAATGCCCGACTACTCAGAAGAGGACCTCCGCCGCTCTCTCGACCAGCAGGCCCAGATACTCGCTATGATGCAGCAGTAGAATCAGCGAGCAGAGCAGTTCGAAGCTTGGCATCGGACCCAAATGCAACAACTTCAAACCGGCCAAGCCACCATTACTGAGAACTTGGCGAATCTGACTTTGCAGGTCGAAGGACTCCGTGACACCGTCTACCACATCGGAGCTATGAGTTTTGAGGACCGAGTAGCCCTGGTCAGAGCCAGAGGACGAGAGCGCGGACGTGACCGAGGCAGAGGACGTGATTAGTTATCCATTTTCCTTATTTGTTTACTATATTTTCAGTTTCTATGTACTTTCATTTCCGTTGTATCTCCCTCTCGCATGCTTCCAAATCAGTGGGGACACTGATTGAGATAGTGTGGGAGCGGAGCGTTTATTTCCATTCCATTGTACTTTGACTTTCGTAATTTCTATTTAAACATTTTCTATTTTTAGCAAATAAAGCTCGTTTATATATCCTTTTTCCGTTACGCAAACATCCCCACGTTATTCGACGTAAACAACAAATTTTTTCGTTCGCTCCTCAAAAGCAAAAGCATCACGAGAATGCACCCGAGTTCAAACCAAGTTTCGAAACTCCGAGGATACGACAATTCTAACAAAACCAGTACCATCCTGACACCTTAGATCTCCGGTTTATGCGAGTCGGTTTCACTACCTACGTGTACCAAAGTCTCAAGTGTCTACGCAAACTCAGCCCCAAGTAGTTTATACTAGCAGTCAACACCATCCTAAAACACTTCTAAGCGAGCGACCGATGCAAATAAGTGTATGATCTCCAAAAAGATGAAAAATCATGAAAAGAAAGCTAGATAGCCCAAAATTATAAAGACACGTTCCCTTCTAAGTTAGGTGCTCCTCACCCGAGCATTTAGCCCAACGGGACGAAAACTCATTGAAAAATCAATGATATAAGCTTATGATCAATGAAGAAGATCAAAACAGAAATGAGATCATATTCACTAACAGGTCGATTTACCATGAAAGTGTATGGACAACGGGCTTAATGTGATTGCGCTAGAGCAAACAGGGTGAGCTTGCCGCGAGAACCTTGACACCAAGCTACAGTAGCATGACTGGGACCGATTTGCATAAGAAGGAGACCTCTGAAGACTTGTAGTCCAGTGTCGTCATGGTACTCGTTTTGTTCTTACCAAGAATCCCGGTTTTTCCCAACTTTGCAAACGAAGAAGCTGCCTCGTGCTTGCCGACTTTTCCTGTTTTACTTGAGGACAAGAAAAGATTCAAGCTTAGGGGAGTTTGATAATGCGAAATCGTATATATATTTTGATGCATAATTCAACTGAAGTTTAACTGTTTTCGATCTGATTTCGGGTTATTTCCGTGTTATTTGTCTGATGTTTTGCAGGTATTTGATGATCATGTCTAAACAAGGCAATATGAAGAAAAGAAGCAATCTCAGATGAAATATGGACGAAAACCGGGTGAAAACATCATGAAAAGCGCAGAATGCTGATTTTGCTGCTGTGACGACCGTCACAGCTCCATGACGACCGTCACACGGGTGACGACCGTCACACGGGTGACGACCGTCACACATTGTGACGACCGTCATGCAGGCAAAAACGCTCCACTTCAGTTTCACGTAAAAGAAGCAGTTCCAAGTCCCAAATAGTGGACCACTACTCCCTGATAATTCTGCCTCAAAGTCCACCTTCTTCAAGTTATAACCGTTAGAATTCCATTTCTATAAAAGGGGAAGAAGGGGAACTCAGAAAGGGGGCCGCATTCATACAACGAAGTGCTGCCCAATTCCATTTCCAGAGCAAAAGTTCAGTTTTATTTTCTTTCCTATTTTTTTGTTGCCTTTCATTCCTTCTGTAATTTTTATTTCCGTTGTACGATCAAATTGGCACAAAGACCAGAATCCTGCCAACATCTGTGGAGGATCTGCCCAAAGGCCAATTGGAATATTTACAGGTTTCTCATTTCAATCGTAATTCCAGTTTTTATTATGATGCATGCTATTATTTATTGTTATTATTTATGTTTTACCTTTCCCAAATCCATGTCTAGCTAAATTTAAGTAATCGATATGTAGTAATAATTCGAAAGGGATTTGATAATAACCAGTTGAAAACTGTCTTTTTCAAAAGTTGTTTTATGGTCTGAGTGTTTAAAATTAATTTACTGAATAAACTTCGTCGCGAAAGCGAGAACTTATTTAAAAGTAGTTTTGCCACGAAAGTGGGAAATTAATTAAGGTACGAACCAACAAGCGAAAGCTGCGGCAAGACCAGATAGTAAACACTAGTCATTCATTTTAATAATAGCGAAAGCACTTTAAAATGAATTAGAATTTAGAGATTTCCAAAAAATAATTTAAACCCCGAATGGGACACGAAAGCGTACGTTTGGCCCTTAGAATTATGATTAGCGTCAATAACCATCGTGAGGCGAGAGTCTTCAGATCACCATTTTCTGCTTAAATAAACTCCGAAAAATATTTCGTATACCGGTAACTTGTCAAATCCCCGAAGAATATAATTACTGCATATCGATTCAATTAATTATACTTTAATTAACATTCTTAGTTCCCTTTAGTGACAATCTTATTCCCTCAAACATTATCTACCTAGCTAAACATAGCAACTCCCGAGAACACTAGTTTGATTACGAGTCCCTGTGGGATCGATATCTATTATTACTACGCGATAGACTGTGCACTTGCAGTTAGGTTGTATTAGACATAGAAAGTCGCGATCACTCCTTGGTCAACCAACTAGGCTAACTCAAGTCATTACTCCTCACCTCGAAGCAACAACTTGGGGGCTCCTGTTCTGGACTAGACTGGCACATGCCCCACAGTTAGGCAAAGCCCAATCCAGTTTACCTTAAGGCCAGACCCAATAAGGATATTATGACAATCTAGCTGTTGGGTACAATATAGTCACTGAACACAATATGACAATTGGGCACAATATGACCGTTGGGCACAATATGGTCGTTGGACACAATATAACTGTTGGGCATATAGTCGTTAGGGACACCCCCCTCACGCGCTTGACAATTCACACGACCAACTGCCCCTCTGAAAGTCATGGGGACAGTTGGACCAGTTCAAAGATCACGCGCTAGATCTTCCACCTGGCAATCCCCCATTGGCCGACCAGATATTTCGGTCACATAGGAGACCTTGGCCCCGCGTTAGGGGAAATCTCATAAATACCCTCTCTCTTGAGAGGGTTAGTTATTCTAATCATTCTAACTCATACCTAAACACTTGACTTAATTTCTCTCTAGCCCAAAAATTTACCTTAGCATCGGAGTACCTTGTAGGTACACCCCCTCTTCTCCTACAACCATTGTTGATGCCCTACATTGAAGGTCAAGACGATCCATTCTGATCACTCCAGATCATATTCAAATCTTGAAACTGATTATGTTGTTATGGACTTTCACTTCCATATGCACAAAAAATCACATAACCATGTTTGAATTCTTTAAACCATGCAACCTATTTTTAGCTTTGTAGATCTTGGAAATCAAAGCAATATATTAAGTGATGGAAAAACTTTGGAAAACACATAAATTAAATTTGGAAAATAAACCTCTTCTCCCTCAACCCACCTTTTATTATCTCTTTCGATCAATCAAGTCTTTCAAATTGCTTTATCGTTTATTTTGGTGGTAAGCTTCTCTTTCTTTCGTGTCTAATTTCACTTTTAACGGTAACCTATTTTTGCTCTTCATGTTTTTCTTCAACTTTGTGGCGACATCGCTCTCTTGTGTTTCTCCTTTGCTTAAAGTCAAAGCTTTTAACAAAGTGGTGTTCTTCTTGCCATGTTTGAAAGAGGAGATTGTTATGTTGCTGAAATCAACTTAATTGGAGAAAATTGAGATTGATGTGGGTTGGTAAACGAATCCAAGATGAAGTTGGGATATATGTTTGTGTTGAAGTTATAGCCTAATAAAATGCTTACAAAGTGTTTTCTAAAATGTCCCAATGAAAACCTTCACCGCCAGAGGAAGACGAAAGATGTTGTGATGAAGTTTTGTTTATGCCCCCAACAAATAATGTTTTGTTTTCCACTTGCATCAATGGAGTAGAAGACTTCGTATTGACCGAATGAAGCTAAGATTGGTTTGTTCATGGTGATGGAAATCTGGAAGAAAATTTGGTTTGTTCAAAGAGATGAAGGGAATGGTGACACCATGCTATTGTAGAGAAATAAAGTGTTTTCACGTGTTGTTTTTTCTTTTCTTATTTTATTGTTTTTAATCCACCTAAGAGTCATGTCTATGTCAAATGGTCCTTTTTTTTTTACTTTGACTAACAGACCTAATAGACTAACATGGCGATGTTTGAAGAGATAAATGAACAAATCGGTCTTTTAAAAAGTTGAGGGACCAAAATGAATCTTGAGGTAAAGATAATGGACTAAAAATAATATTTTGCCATAATAGTTTAAGAGAAAATGGGATATGCACTAATTGTCAATTGATCATCATTGTATGTTCCACCAAATCTATAATTATTATTGGTGTGACACGACTGAGTGATGAATTCCTATTATATGATAGTGTAAAACTATTTTATATTGTCAGTCCATAATCATTAAACTCATAATTTATATATCTTTTTTTAATTATAATAATGTTTTAATCTTTTAATTTTAGAACATTGTTTTTATCTCTTATTTAATAATTTTTTTGTTATATTAATTCAATAAGTGATAATGATGTGTCGTTTCCACTATGACTCCAACTAATCAAATGTTGTTAGGTCACTTATTTAAATTAAAAGAGAAAATAACATTTATCTCTTTTAAGGTTTATTAAAATGACACAGACACCTCCTTTAATTATAAACATTGTACAAACCTCCTCAAAATTTATATATACCAACAAATGTTTTTAATGATGGGCAAAAAACCATAGGTAAATATCATTTATACCTACAGATTTTTGCTCTCATTAAAAACGATAGGGGATGTCAGTAGCATTCTAATAAAAGTGGAACTTGCATTCCTCTCGAAAGTCAATGTCATCAAAGATCCTTGTCATGTTGTTTACTTGAAAATTTGGTAAACAATCACGAGTTTAATTCACTTAAAATATTAAATCGAAAAATATCAAGGAAAATTTGTGCAAAGAAAATATGTAATGAAAAATGTGTGTGATTTGGGTTTAAAACGTTTGAATGATAATCAACTAACTGGATGCAAACAACAAACTTTGGATAAAGATGATAAACAACAAACAGAGTAAATGAAGTAAATGACATTTAACATAAATGCTTTGAATAGAAAATATTTGCAGAAAGATTAAAGAATGGTCGCAGTCATATTTCTCACAAATTATTTCGCTCTGTAAATTGTATACTTTAGTTTTATAGAGAAACTATGAGAATTTTATGACCCTTATTTCAAGACCTGAGCCTTCTTTTATACTGATCCTAAATAATCATCAACAACGTTCATTTGTCACACGTTCATCACGTGTCCTACTACGCGAGTTTTCATCCTTTCAAAAGCCTCCACATGCCTTTAGTGTTTAAACTGTTGATTACTCAACTATCAATTTGATAACTATCTTAAAAACATCTTAACTGCATCCCGTTGAGAGTTTCTGACTTACTTCCAAAAAGTTGTCGAGACTAATACAAAGACTAAGTTTAAAAAATTTACAAAAGGAACCAAGACTAAGTTTTAAAAAAGTTAGAAAAAATAGTTACGGTCATTCCGTATTTTAGCTAATACAAAGGTTTACAAATAGAATTAAAAGAATTCTTTTCCCTTGTTCCATGTTTTAAAATAAAATTTTAAGAAGAATTTTATTTCTCTAAAACTTAATTTGTAACCTTTTATTTAGATAGTTTTTTTTAGGAAGCATGAATGATAAAATAGTTAGCATTAACAAAATATTTTTTGATTGGCCTGATAAATTTGCTATGCCCTCTGAGCTAAAAAAGAGAAAGAATAAAGGCAATAAAATAAAATCAAACAGAGTAAGTAGGATAAACTTCACCTGATTATTTTTCCTATAAGTTGGTTGATCCCTAATGTCTAAAGTAAAAGGAAGCCAAACTGAGTAAGTAGGGTAACCCTCACCCGACTACTCTTTCCAAAAGTTGGCAATTCCTAAAAGAAAAGAAGAAAAATGCCCAAATGGATTAAATGTTGGTCATGTTTTAAAAGTACGAAAAAAGATATATTTTCATGTTAAATTCATGATTTCCTTCTTAAGAGAATTGATAAAACTGAGGGTTGATTGTCAAGCTTATGCAGGACTTAATTTTTTAGAATTCAAATGCTTTTTAAACTTATGACTTTTAAGAAAATTTAAAAGACTCTAACTCAGAATCTAGGTTAGTGATCCTTGAATTTTGAAATTTCCTAATACTTGCATGCGTAATTAGAATGTTTCATTCACATATGCTTCATCCTAATATTTTTTACTAGAGAAAAATTTCTTGTAGACAAGCAATGGTTCAAACATGAGGGAATATCATAAACCTAGTTTATATCGTTACTTATCATTTTATTTTGTTGTTGGTTCAATATTTTTACTTGAATTTATTTCCATTTTACTAGCGTTTCTATTGTTCTGATTTTATTTTAGAAATCCAAAGGAAAGTGAATGTTTTTGGGCTTAAATATAAGTATTAAAGACTCAATGTGAAAGTTGTTGAAAAAGTCTCCCAGCGAAGAAATCAGTCAACACGAAATAGGAAAGGCTACACTCTCCCCCACAACAATGGCTATAATTATAATCCCTCCAATTTCGTCAGTTTTATTTCTTTCGACTATTTTAATCTACTTTTTTTAGCCTTGCCAATGATTCAACCATAAAAATATGTGATTAATTGATTAAAAAAATGTTTATATGCTATGAAAGAAGATGTAATCTACCGCAATTATTAATTTGTGTAAAAGTTGAATTCCATTAATGAAACATGAAACTGAGATTTATATAATCTATCTTAGGTAAAGAATCATACTCCTAATACTTTTTTATCATAATTCTAAAAACAATTCAGAATTACCACATCAATTAAACAATCTCTTTTAGCTAGCTAATCAACATGATAAAAAAATTACATCTAGTCTTTATAAAATGATATGTTACTAATCTGATATAAATCATGCAGTTGTAGCATATCAACAATCTTGCAGGGGCACTCACTGCACCGGAGGCTCGCATCATCTCATTGGAGAAGCATCTCAACACCGTACCAACGATCTCTAATTCTACTACGGAACAAAAACTAAATTATTATTACTATATAATAATATTATCTAACAAAACCTACTTGAATTTCATTCCGTAAAAGTGTAGAGTATTCAACGTAATATTGAAAAGAAAGTATCCATACTGTTTAACACTTCTCTATTATATATTTGTAAATATTGGTGTGTTGTATTGGGTTAGTGAGGTCAAATGTGTTAAATTGTAATTTCTTGTGTCAAAGCAAATTGCTCGACAGAGACAAGGAAATGTCAAAATGACTATGTGTGTCAAATTAGATTAGCTGTCGAAATATTGACTTAACTTTATTTGTTTTGTTTAGCTGAGTTAGTTAGGTTAGTTAGAGTTTACTTAATGTGCAAGAAATCTCAACCTATGAATAGGGAGTAACTCTATTATTGTATGTAAGTGAATAATTGTAGATTGCAAAGTTTGAGAGTAGAGAGAAACTCTGCAGATTTTACAATTCTTCTTCTTCCTTCTCTTATTAAACCCTAAACCTTCCTTTTCCAATTTAAATTTTCTTATTTCATTTTAATCGTGTAGCGTTACAATCTTGCAACTAAGGTTGGTTAATCCACTCGAGTGAAGATTTAAGAACACGAGAGATAATCAATCAGAAAGATTGATTCTTTTTCATAAATATTTGGTTCGGAATTCATCAAGTCTCGGTGAAATTCTTAAGCGGGAATTGACAAATTTCCAACATCAGGTATTTATAGCACTGGCTGAGCGATTCATGGGAAGCAAAACACGATGACGATGGTGATGAATTCCGAATGGAAATTTTACGGCAAGTCTCCCAATTTTGAAGGGTCAGAATTATGAGAATTTGTGTAAATAAATGATAGTTGAATTATGTTGTCAAGATCTTTGGGATCTTGTGAAGGAGGGAGTGGCGACGCTTCCATAAAACGCGATAGATGAAGAAAAGGTTGAACACAAAGAATTGAAGAAGAAAGATTATAAATCTCTCTTTATAATTCATCAACATGTTGATCCATATAATTTTGAAAAGGCCAGTGATGTAGAATCGTCAAAAGAAGCATGGAAAATATTGGAGAAATCGTTTGGAGGCGCAAAGAAGGTGAAAGAGGTAAGGTTACAAACTCACAAAAGAACGTATGAATTGCTTCAGATGGAAGATAATGAAAGCATAACAAATTTTTTCACCATGGTTACAAAACCAAATAATCAAATCAAGGTATGTGGAGAAGTGTTGACATCTAAGTCAGTTGTTGCAAAGATCTTGAGGTCATTGGCTCCAAAGTTCGACTACATGGTAGTAGTCAAAGAAGAGTCAAATAATTTGTCAACATTGACAAAGAAAGAGCTTCAAGGGACAATTGAATCACATGAACAAAGAATGATTGAAAGAGTTGCAAGCAAGTCAAAAAGTGATGTGACTTTGCAAGCTCAATCAACAAGAGAAAAGAAAGGTAAATGGAAGTGGTTCAACAATAAAGGCAGACGAGGCTAATACAATTTGACTGGTCAAAAATTAGTAAGAATGAGGCTGGTCGAATTAGAGAAAGTCCTCATACCAGAGCAACTAAAGAGGTAGTGTTGCTGGTAGAGGAAGAGGTGGAGATCAAAAACCTAACAAAATTCACATTTAGGGTTTCAATTGTCAGAAGTATGGTCATTACTCTAGTGATTATCCAAAAAAGAAAAAGAACCAAGAAAATGATGCAAATCTAGAAAAGCATGAAGAAGAAGAGATGTTGTTGATGGTCACAACAAGAGATGAAGAAAGATTCCAGGATCAATGTTACTTGGACTCGGGATGCTCATCACACATGACTAGTAGGAAAGATTGGTTTGTCACCATAAAACTCTCAATGAAGAACATGGGGAAATTTGAAAATGACAATACTCTAGCAGCTGAAGGTATTGGTGATGTTCTGCTTATGAGGAAAGATGGAAAAAGGTAAGTAATTTTAAATGTATTGTATATAACAGGCATGAAAAGAAATTTGCTCAGCATAGAGAAGTTGGTCTAAAAGAACTACAAATTATCAATTAAAAACAAGATGGTGAGAGTTCTCGACTCAAGTGGAAAGTTAGTCTTGAAGGCTCCCATATCTTAAAATATAACTTTCAAGATTGAACTTAATATGATGGAGTACAAGTGCCTTGCAACTGCACCTAGCAGGGATGAATGGATATGACACTATAGACTTGGTAATATCAATTTCAAAGACACCAGAGATCTGAAGAGAAGAAATATGATATCAGGATTACCAAAAATCAACATTCCAAAGGAAGTATAAGAGGAATGTGTGTAGGTGAAGCAGCACAAGAATAACTTTAGCAAGATTGTAGGAAGCAAGTCAAAGAAAATTCTTGAAGACATATACTCAGATGTATGTGGTCCTATCCAAGTGGATTGATTGGAGGTAACCAATACTTTGTCACTTTCATAGATGATTTCAGCAGAAAATTATGGACTTACCTGATCAAGAAGAAAAGTGAAGTGATCGAGGTATTTTCCAAGTTTAAATATATGGTCGAAAGAGAAAGTGGTCGAAAGCTCAAGATTATGAGGATTGGTGGTGGCGGTGGAGAATATGTGTCAAAAGACTTCGACATATAATGTGAGAAAGAAAGGATTATGCATGAGGTGGTGCCACCTTACACTCCACATCAGAATGGAGTTGCAAAAAGGAAGAATAGAACCATCATAAATATGGTGAGAAATATGTTAAAAGGCAAGCATCTACCCATAGAATTATAGGGAGAAGTTGTGTCAACTACAACATATATACTGAATAGATGTTCGATGAAAACACTAGAAGGAATCACGCCAGAAGAATGTTGGTTTGGTGCCAAGCTTAGCTTGAGTCATCTGAAAGTATTTGGATCTATATCACATAGACATGTGCCTGATCGGTTGAGAAGAAAGCTTGATGACAAGTCAAGTCAAATGATCTTAATAGGATATCATTTAACTAAATGATACAATTTGTTCGACCTAGTAAACAGGCAAGTAGTGGTCAACATGAACGTGATCATAGATGCGATTAAGGAATGAGGTTAGACTGAAAATGTTAAGAAGAATTTAGTGAGAATCTTATGTGAAGAACTAATAAGTGAAGTAAAAAGAGAAGTTCGACAGAAAGAATTCAGAGGTCAAGCAAGCACAAGCAGACCTCAAAGGACGAGAAACTTGCTTGCAAGGTTGCAAAAATTTGTGATTACATCAAATGATATGGACAATTATGAAGGTGAAATGGTACACTATACTTTCTATGCATATGTCAAACCAGTCAATGCAGTTGAGGCATTAAAGGATTCAAAATGGATGAAAGCAATGAATGAGGAACTGAAGTCCATCGAAGTCAACAACACTTGTTCACTTGTCGAATTGCCTCAAGACAAAAAGGAAATCGATGTGAAGTGGGTTTATAAGGTGAAGTTGAATCCCAATAAGAAGTAACTCGATACAAGGTGAGACTTATGGTGAAAGGATTTCTTCAGAAAGAAGGAATAAACTTCGACGAAGTCTTTGCACCTGTTGCTAGGATTGAAATAATAAAGTTAGTTGTTAGTCTAGGAAACATGAACAACTGTCACATATGTTAGATGGATGTGAAATGTGCATTCCTGAAGGGCCCCTTAGATGAAAAAGTTTATGTTGTACAACCGGTTGGGTTTGTGAAATATGGAAAAGAAAGCAAGGTATACAAGCTGCATAAAGCCCTATATGGACTTAAGAAAGCTCCAAGAGCTTGGAATAAGAAGATAGATAACTTTATAAGGGAGAAGGAATTTGTGAAGTGCACAACTGAGCATGGAGTATATGTAAGAAGAGTCAATACTGAATTGCTTATAATATGTCTCTATGTCGATGACCTATTGATAACAAAAAGTTGCAAGAAGGAGATCGAAGATTTCAAACATGACCTAAGTGAGGAGCTTGAAATGTTAGACTTGAAAAATCTCTTATACTTCCTTGGTATTGAATTCTATAAGAGTGGTAGAGGCTTGATGATACACCAAATAAGATATGTAGGTGAAATACTCAAGAGATTTGAGATGCAAGATTGTAACCCAACTTCGACTCTGGTTGAGTCCAGATTCCAACTGTCGAAAGACACAAATGAAGATGATATTGATCCAACACAGTACAGAAGACTCATTGGGTCACTTCGATACCTTTGTCACACAAGGTATGATCTAGCATACAATGTAGGTATAGTAAGTAGATTCATGCATAAGATAAAAGTATCACACCTAGCAGCGATGAAGAGGATACTAAGGTATCTCAAAAGAACTATTGACTATGACATTTTGTTTCCTGTAGCCGATGAAGGAAAATGATTCAAGTTAGTGGGATACACTGACTCAAGTTGATGTAGTGATGCTGAGGATAGAAAATCCATAGTTGGCTATGTGTTTATGCTAGGTGGTGCACCAGTTGCTTGAAGTTTAAGAAAGGAACCAGTAGTGACATTGTCGTCATGTGAAGCAGAATACATAGCTGCTTCTTTCTATGCATGTCAAGTAACGTGGATGGTCAGTTTGGTCGAAGAGATTACAAGAAAGAATCATAGAGCAATTACCATGAAGATCGATAGGATGTCTGTTATCAATCTGACGAAGAATCCGGTAGCGCATGGACGAAGAAAACACATCGAAATGAGGTTTCATTATCTTCGAGAGCAAGTGGAAAAAGCGAAGCTGAACTTGGAACATTGCAAAACTGAGAATTAGATTGCAGATATCATGACGAAAGAAGTGCATGTCAAGGTGTTCAAAAGATTAAGGTCTATGATGAATGTAGATAGATTAGACACAATAAATTAGGTGGTATGTTGTATTGTAATTCCTTGAGTCGAAGCGGGTTGCTCGACAAAGACAAGGAAATATCGAAATGTCTATGTGTGTCGAATTAGATTAGTTGTCGAAATGTTGATTTAACTTTATTTGTTTTGTTTAACTGAGTTAGTTAGGTTGGTTAGGGTTTGTTTGGTGTGCAAGTAACCTCAACCTATAAATAGAGATTAACCCTATTATTGTACGTAAGTGAAAATTGCACATTGCAAAGTTTGAGAGCAGTAAGAAACTCTGCATATTTCACCATTCTTCTTCTTCCTTCTCTCCTTAAACCTTAAACCTTTCTTCCCCAATTAAATTTTCTACTTTCATTATAATTGTGCAACACTACAATCTTGCAAGCAATGCTGATTGATCCATTCGAGTGAAGAGTAAAGAATAAGAGAGATAATCAATCAGAAGAATTATTTTTTGTTCATCAAGATTTAGTTCGAAATTCATCAAATTTCAATAAAACTCTTGAATGGTAATTGACGAATTTCCAACAAAATGGACATTTGTACTATGTCATTGTATAATTAAACTAAATTATTTTCATTTTCTATCTACAAACTACGTCACTCTAGCATCATCATCATCTTTGCAAATTCTTCAAAATTAAGTTTACCATCGCCATCCAAATCCGCCTCTCGAATCATTTGTTTCGCCTCTTCATCCGTTATCTTCTCTCCCAAATTCATCATCACGAATCTCAACTACACAGCAAAACAATTTTTTACTTAACATAACAAAGAAAATTAATTTCACAAAACAATTATTATTAATACATCAAAAGTGCTTAAGTTTATTTGCATGCTTACCTCCCTTGCAGAAATATACCCATCTTGATCTCTATCAAATACTTTGAATGTTTCTTTCAATTCATCAGACATATTTTCCTATTAAAATTTAATTTTACAGTAATATAATTAATTAATCAATTTAACATAGAGATTTATGGTTTAGGGTTTAAGCATATATATTTGATGGATGCAATAATATATTACCTTTATTTTTGTACTCATAATATTCAAGAACTCTTGAAAATCCATATATCCTTTTCCATCAATATCCACTTCACTAATCATATTTTGAATTTCTTCTTTTCTTGGATTTCCATCTAATGTTCGGATTGTGGCGGTTAATTCATCCACTGTAATAAACCCTAGACATCACCAAAAGCACAGAAAATTATAGAAAGTGAGAATCAGTTTCAAAGAGCTATCTATATATTGTTACACCAAAAATGTAAAATCCCATATAAAAATACACACCATCATTGTTCTTGTCGATGAGACAAAATGTTTCGTAGATTTCAGCAATTTGATCTTCCCTCAAAGAATCTGTCATTATTAATTATGAAGACAAATTTAAGTAGTTTTGTTGTCTAATAATATTTTCTGTGTCTGCTTCATTGGACTTATATAGAGGTGAGATTAATATTTGTTGAAATAGTCAAAGACATCAATGGAGAAGTCAATATTAAAAAATCATGAACTTTTCCTAAAGGAGGAATTTTCAATCGATTTCGTTATATGAGTCAACGAAAATATACAGTATGAATTAAAGTGTCGAACAGAAAAGTATATAGCTTTATATCTTTTTTATTTATTTATATAGTATGGATTTAACTATGGAAGCAGAAAACTTATTTTTTGACAATAAATTTTCGACCTCATTCAACACTTGTTTTTTGAGTTCACCATATCTATGTGTGAGGATGTCCACTCATATTGCTTTATCTTTAACTAGTATCCTAAATTTCTACTTATTCATTAATGATATGTTGAAAAGCTCTACTTATTCATTAATGATAGGTTGAAAAGCTCTGTAGAGACAAAAGTTGCTGAAAGAAATAAATCTCTCATTAATTACGATAGATTTAGTGAGAAAAAACAGTAATCATTGTAAAATTTAAATAAATAAACATTAGTGATGAAATTTGTAACGAGATTATTTTGTCATAACAAAATATTTCAGAAAATCTCTCATTATAAGATTAAATTTATTGAGAGATTTTGTAATGAATTTTATTCTTTCCTAATACTTCCGTAACATATTTTGTCATAAATGTGATACCTGTTGCTAGTAAAAATTGTGAGAAAATTATTCTACCTCTAACATTTATTATGCTAAACAAAACATTAAAACTTAATTATTATTGACATTCTCGCTCAAATAATCAAGGAGTGAACTTGGAATTCAAGTCAATACTAAAACTTCTTCAAATTCATTTATAAAATTATGTATGTTACTTAATCATCAAGGTTATTATGGTGATAAGTAGTTGTAAAAGATGTGTGAGTCGTATTAAATTTCTGAGTAATTATCAAATCATTACTTTTAGTTTATATATAAATATGTATATATTTTTATGCTTTATAATTTTTAAATGCATATACTATTTTGATATTTATTTTATTTTTAGTTTTATGTCAATTTTGTATCAATACAAATTTATTGTGGAAAGTATATGTGTAACGTATTAATTTTCTGTTTTTTTCAATTATTTTGAGTTGATGAAAAATTGAACACTGCTTTAATAATAACAATATCATTATTACTTACTACAAATAATACTTTTTATGATGAAGATTTTATCTCAAACATGTCAAATATCGAGTTTATAGGTCCTCAGAGCAACAAGTTTGATTTTTTTTAAAACAACTTTGTCAAAATCGAGGTAATATAACAATAAGTGAGCGCCAACACTTCTAGAAAAAATATTAAATATAATACTTTGGTGTTTTATAAAAACCGAGGTAAAATTGCTATCGGGTAACACGCTTCGAATCCTAGTAATTGCATTTAAAAAATTTTCAATGATTTCTCATTTGGTGCCTTCCAATCTTCCACTTTTTTAGTTAATTTTTTTCATTGTTTTCTTTATAATTAGTGATTCTAATTAGTAATTCTCAAAACATTTTGTTAACAATAAAAACGAATAGGAAATAATATGAAAAAAAATTATTAATTAAAAACGGGACAACACATAACTATTCCACATATTCAAATTTCTGACTCCACTCAACCTCAGTAACATCATTATTAACTATTCCTAACTAAGAGAAAAGTTCAGAAAAAACTCTTCCACATGGTATGAAGAAAGTAATTTCATTCCTAGAGATGATTATCATTTCTTTTAAGTAATTAAAAATGGTAAAAGGAAGATTAACTAGGATGTTCTTAGTAAGGAATAACAAGAGATGCTTGTCATTTCAAGTAAGCATTTCCAGTTCTTTCTCTCTTGGATGGAGATTTGACACTAGAAGTTGATACAAATTTTTTTCAATTGGTCGTAGACTAGCAGGACTGCTGAGATTATAATTGGTTGCATAAATTAAGTGAAAGTGATTTTTAATTATAGACATTGTTGAATTTATAATGTTCAATACAAACACCTTTCTCTTCACATTTTATTGTTTGAACAACAAGTGGCTGAGTAATTGTGAAAGAAAAGCCATTGACATAGGATTGGATTGACTCATCATCATGAGCAGATGACTCAACAGAGGAATTTAACCAGAACTCTTTAACGAGATTAATGTATATGTGTCCATTAAGAATGTCAAAGTAACCACTCAACTTTTCTTTGCAAATAGTTTTTCTTAGATCAAAATCTTTGTCTTTTAAATCATTAAAATCAACAAATTTTTCATTGATTACGAACAAAAAATTTCATCTAAGATTATTGAAGACATTTTTTAAGAAAAGAAAAGACTTTGAAACTAAGTTTGAAGGCACAAAAAGTTGGAAATGAAATGTTGAAACAAGGAATAATGTTTAAATAAATTAGAGATGAGAATAGGAAGTTAAACAATCAAATAAGCTGAAACGCCTTGAAAATCCGAAAGATACGTTACATTGTTGAATATGGATGATCATTGCTATTCTAGTAGATATGACTCCAATGCGCGCCATGATTTTTTTAGATATAGAAATCACATGTTACCCTAGTTTTTGAAAAACTCCGAGGGAAAAAACAATTAGGAAACTATTTTTATTTGTTATAATTTTATAAACTAAAGGATATATCCCATGGATTTCCCTAATAAACGAGATATAAGATAAATGATATTTTACTATAAAAGCACTCGTTAGACAAATCTTACTCTAATCATAACTTATATGTAGCCGCTCCAAACTCGTTATAAGTAGAAATCACATCATTCTTTTGGGCTCCATCTCACAAAATGGGGTTGATGTTGTTGTATTTAGAAGTTTGTAAAAGTTCTCTATGAAGTATTGCAAGTGTAGAAAAACATTTTTCAATAGAAGTTGGATGCATTCAATATTGGAACCAGATAACTATTTTAGAAATTGGATGCGTGCAATATTTGAACCAGATAACTTCTTACGTCAAAATTATGGTTTTGCTGTATTATTTTTTTTTTCCAATATTCTATGTAAACAATGTAATTAAAAAACATGTTCACCTTGATTGTTATACAAATCGAGGGGATAACTTAGCGTTCTTAAACAAATATTTGTCGTTCATTTTAAGATTCTCAACGCTTAAGAAACTACCATAAGTGATATGCGTGATTCATAAAATCTTTCTATTAAAAGGCTTTATGATATCTAAAATTGATAAAGAAAATTCATGAAGCGATTGAAACTATCTACATCCTCCACTTTAACTTTTTCCATTGGCGATGGATTGCGAGTGTATAAAATTATTTGGGTTTAAAGTTTGTAATCTTAAAAAATCATTTAATATTTATTTTATTTAGCTATCTTTTTTTTTTTGTTATCAGAAACAAATTAATGCAAAAGTAATAGAAAATATATTGCATTCAACATTTATTCTTCTTCAAGATCAACGAAACGAGGATCCCCAATATTTTCTCTTCTCTAAGATATCCAATATTTGTTCTTCATTGACAGTGATGATGATGAAGAACAACATTTTTATTTTAATATTCTGTGTAAACAATGTAGTTTGTAAATAAATTAATTTATTAACATTCTGTATAAATACTGTAATGAATTTATTTTTAAAAAACAAAACTATCTAACCCCTCGGGTTTTAAATAAACTAAGAGGTTTGAGGCGTTGTTTGTATAAATAATAAAAACGCATATGCCAGGGTTCAAACTCATGATCATATAACTTTACCCTTAAGCTTTTCATTACCTGAGGTGTTAAGTGACAACTTTTCATGTCACTGTCCGTTACGTAGGCTTGGTAGCCGAGGTTACATCTCCGACATTATAATCATTATTTGTAGTAGTGTATGCTTGATTATTACGTTGTTTAATCATTGATTTACTATTTCAAAGTTTAAATTCAATTTAACTTTTGAAAATCGTTCGAATGCATAAATTTTTTGCTTGGTTTATAGAATGATTTCTACATGAATCTACTTTAAGTTAGCTTAGAGGTAAATTTAGTTGCTTTCGATTTCTATTGGTTTTCGGTCCCGTGGCATATTCTTGGACCTTCTTACAATGAGTTTGATTTTTGGTAATGTGGCATACTCTTGGGTCTTCTTACAATGAACCCTTTTATTGTGTGTTTTTATATACTTGTTTGGTTCTCGCATTTTAATCGCTTCATTACTCCCCGATTAACAACTGTATCCCCCATCTTTTATTTGTAATTGTTTTACTTTCTTGCCATTAGTCATACAAATTAACCATATAATTAACAAAAACAACAAAAAGATATAAAATCAACCATTTTCAAAAAGACAAAAAAAACAAACATTTGATCTTATGTAGAGCATTTTTCTCAAATCAAACCATTTCAATCCACTTCCATTATTCCAAGTTCTCAAACATTCCACATTCAAATCATTTTCAAATTCTCCAATCATTTCAAACCTTTTTTGTAAATACAAAACAAACCTCAATCAACATCGAGTGCATTTTCCCAAAATAAACCCTCAAAACACTTGTAAATATTCAAACCCTTTTCATAAAAATTGGAAGAAAAAGATTGTATGGGTGAAAGGTCCAGACGTAGTCCTGAGTATTAGACCCAAGTCGTAAAAGCTTGCAAGTCATAAATACTCATCTTCCAACCCAAAAATACATCCAACTAATCAAACTCTTTTCTTGTCGTCGCGGATAACTTTCAAACCTTTTCCACAAACGAAGGGTATTTTGTCTTGAGATGATGTAACACAATACTTCGTCCACAATCGTGTAAGTTGAGATAAGTGGTGTGTTCTCGTGAATATTGATATTTATAAATCCATTCAATGTGATACAAACACCCGTTCCTCACCTGTTTTGGATAAATATTATTTTTCGTCGATTGACATAAAATAGCTTTCGCTAAAATCGACCAATAAAGAAACATTTTCTATGCATAAATATGTTAGCCTTGAGTTCTCTATTTCACTGGGAGATACATAGGAGCGAGATTTAAAGTCTCGTCAGACACCATAATAAAAAATATTTTTTAGTCCTTCGTACCCTAATAAAAAATTATTTTGTCTTTTTCCTTCCCCTCTTAATAACTCAAGAAGCCTAACATTTCAAGCAAACACTAATGCGCACAACTAACCAAATGATTCTCGTTGAGTACAACAAACGTGAGGGATGCTAATACCTTCCCCTTGTGTAACCGACTTCCGAACCCTGATCTGGTTGTAACGATAATAATCATTGTTGTTCTTTTAGGGGTTTTATCGATATTTTTCTTTCCCTCTTTGGCAATAAATAAAGTTCGGTGGTGAATCTGTTAAGCCCATCCCACGAGTATGCAATTGTGCTTCATGAGGTTGTGTTCTTATTTTTCGAGGTGCAAAAACAACAAAAAAATAAGAATGAAACAACTACAACAACAATATATAACATTCTCAACAATAGAAAAACAATCTCAATATCACTCAATCACAATAATATATAACATTTAACAACACCGAAACCTAAAACTCAACATGAGTGATGATGAAGTTGTTGAAATAGAAAACATATTGTGATTGTGAAGAAGAGAAAGAGGCCAAAAAATGATTTTCATATACACTTCTTAAATTTTCGACATTCCTCTCCTTGTTTCCAAGAAATGATGGAGTTTTATATCGCTTATGTCTGTTCATTTGTCATCGCTTTCGTTTATTTATTCATTATGACACTTGTGTTATGAATGATGTTGTGAATCAGATGTCTTGAAACAAATTGTAAATGGTTTCTTTATGATCAAGAAACACACAAGGGTTAAGGTTAACAAAGAAAACAAGGTAAAACAACAAGGAACAACAAGGATTGGTTATAAACCATTATTCTTTCCTTTCTCTTAAAACAAGATTACAAGTATACAAGAATAACAAAATAACCTCTCTCACTTGAAATTAGGATTTTATCTTCCTATTTTTCCTTATGCCAAGATTGAGAAACTAGCATCCTATTTATAAGAAAAATAACACACTAACCTAATGGGCTTTTTAATAATTACCCACTACAAGCTAACTTAGACAATTAAGCTTACAAGCAAGGCCCAATTCAACATGCTAACAACCCTAGAAATATTGACTAATACATGTTAGAATAAACTTCGATTACAACATGCATTACTACGATAACAACATGCGAACAGACATCGACCTCATGCTTAATCCCTGTCGAACCAGAAGCTACCCTTTGACCATACTAGAGTTCGATTCAATATCTCATAAATATCCACCTTAGATCTAACTCTATAACATTAAGAAACTAGTTTTCTTCATGAAGCTTTATCAACTGCATATAGTGGAAAAACTTGCAACTGGGCAACGTTTTGGTGATCACATCAGCAACATTATTATCTGTCGAAACCTTCAGCACATGGACTTCTCCATGCTCGATTACCCCTCTAACAAAATGTAGCCTCACATTAATGTGCTTGGTTCGCTCATGATAGGCTGAATTCTTCGACAGGTGTATTGCACTTTGACTATCACATTTAACAGTGATAACTCGACCTTGAAGTTTTATCTCCTTTGCAAAACCTTCAAGCCATAATGCTTCCTTCATAACTTCAGTTAGGGAAATATATTATGCTTCAGCGGTTGATAAGGCAATGACCTTCTGAAGTTTTGCTTTCCAACTAATTGTTATCCCAAACATAGTGAACATATATCTAGAAATAGATTTTTTGGAATCTATACAACCTGCATTATCAGAGTCAACATATCCTTGATTCCTGCTTTACTATCTTCACCCAAGGCTCCACCATAAATTAGGACTCTATCCAGAGACTCATTTATGTACTTTAGAGTCCACTTCAATGCTTGCCAGTGAGCCTTTCCAAGATTCACCATGTACCTGCTTACAAGACTCACTGCATATGATATGTCGTGTCTAGTACATACAATAACATACATCAAAGTGTAACTTGTGAATGCGCCTAAGAGGAGGGGGGGGGGGGGGGGAGGGGGTGAATTAGGTTCTGAAAAATATTTGCAATCTTTTTCCGTTCTTGGTTTTTTTTTTTTTTGCAGTTATGATGATAGTGACTTGAAAGTAAAGTGCAGAAATAGAAAGAGACACAAGAAGTTTATAGTGGTTCCCCTCACACTCCGAGAGTACTCCACTCCCATTTCGACTCGAAAGAGATTTCACTATAGTTTAGAATTATTGCACAGCCTAATCACACCAATTATGAAGCCTACTATCTAATCTATAGGTAATCCAAGTGTAGAAGAACAATCCTCTTCAAACACTTCACTTGTTTCCAACAATCCTGGATAACAAGGTAATACACAATTATCTTTGAAATAAGTTGAAATCTTTGAGAGAATGATATTATCAATCTTCACGATCGATCTTCTTCTTGAGACAAATATTAATCAAATAAGTATACGAGTGTTCTTGTGAGAGGATTTTAAATGAAGTTGTGATAATGTGAAAATTTATTCAAAGGCATCTTTAAAAAAATGTTTTTGAACACTTAAAAATGAAAATTTGAAGGATGAAGAGAATGAGTAATTTTAATGATTTTGTTTCTTGAAGGTGAATTGGAATTTTGAAAATGATAACAATTTATATTGATCAAAATACCTTTTCAAAAGGGTGTGATTTTGTGCAGCAAAAACAGTCAGGAATCAAAATGGAAACCAATGCATATTTTCATGAAAAACTGCCATTTTTGCTTGTTGTTTCAGTGTTAATCGGTTAACCAAATGGGTTAATCGGTTAACCAAATGGGTTAATCAGTTAACACCTTACAACGTTTAAAAATATGCAAAATTTACACATGTTAATCGGTTAACCCTATGTGTTAATCGATTAACACTGTAACAAAATCACAAATGAGTTAATTTTAAGGGTCGTTAACCGGTTAACCAAAAGGGTTAATCGGTTAACACTGAAAGATTTTCAGAAAATAATTATTTTTAACAAGAGTGAGTAACTTAAAATAATTTTAAAAGAGTTTGTGGTATATGTGAAGTGAAATGTGAATTTGTGAACACTTGTATAGATATTTTCAAGTAATATTTGTTATACCTTTGGCTTGATGTTCAAGACTCAATCTTCATTACTTGAAACTTGTAAGAGAAGCTTTGATCCATAGAAGACATATGCAGGAGCACTATCTTGATGCTTGATGTCTTTGTTGTTTACTTGATTCTCTTACTTTTTAGCGTAGTATATGTTGCATAGAAAGCTTGTTCTTGTTGTCTTCATCAAAACATTTAAATGTGCTAGAAGCTTGCTTCTACAATCTCCCCCTTTTTGATGATGACAACCGACTTTTGAAAGACTGCTTTGATACTTGGTTTCTCTATACTGTTTCTCCCTCTAAATTAAGGCTCCCCCTTAATATAATAGGTATAAGATTTTATGCACAAGGAAACATTAGAGAGACCAATCCTTCTCCCCCTTTGGCATTAGCAAAAAGGAAGAGGAGCAACGGTAATGAAGGTAAACATACACACATAGAATAAACACAACCACATATTCAACATCACAAACACAACTTTGTTTTTATGATATGATTAACAGAACTCACGCACATAGTACGGTGCAGATACGAATACGAAACATAAAACATAAACTTAAATAAATTATACAACAAGAATAAGAACAAAAACAGGTGCTTTAATTATCATCATCCGACATCTCCTCGCTTGCATCTTCTTCTTCTTTACTTCCATCCTCATCTTTGTCATTTCCGGCATTGGGATTTTGAGAATTGATGACAAGTCTTCGAAGTGAGTTAATTTCCCGGGTCTTTTCTCTATGTTGAGTCATCATTGTGATGTAGAGAAACTCGTTTGTTATGCCACCTTCTGGGATTGGGAATGAATGGTTGGAGGAAGATGAATTGTCTTCATGTTTGTAAGTTCCATCGTTATTTTTCAAGATGCCGATATTCTTGATGATGGTAATCTCATTAATCTCATTTGCAGTTGGTTTCAGGGTAATGGATGGTTCTCTTTTCAAATCCAAATCTGTTAGTTCCAAGATACTAGAGATGAGTCGACCGTATGGGAGTCAGGTAGACAGAGTGAGTTGCTGTTGGAGATGATACATCATAGTTAATATCCAATTAAATTTGATTTTGTTCTTGATGGCATACAACACCTGCATCTCAAGGTCATTGATCTGAGAGTGATTTGAATCTTTCGGGAGCAACACATAACATATGATGTAGTGGTGCATACAGTCATTTACCGACATATTTTTGACATAGCACAAGGTGTGAGCAGTCAGTTGTCCAACAACTACAACTGCTATGGGAAATATGCAGATACTATAGTAGTACTCCATTTTGTCATAATTAGCCCAAGGTCCATCTCTGTGGTTGACACCTTTCAGGAGGAAAAATCCCGTGTATGGAATCTTGAGAGTTGCAACAATGTTTCACAGCTCTTCGTTCAATTCACAGTCGCGAACAGTAGTGACAAGCATGTGTTGTCTAGCCTCCTTCAAATTGATAGATAAGTTATTCATAGATGATTTAACCAAGTCTGGGTAACAGCGACCATTATTAGAAATAAAATTATCTATCCTCTGGTACTTTAAAAGTGCTGAAAAATCGAATGAGGAAGCTGGAAAAGCTTTGAGGTTAACATACTTTATCGTAAACAGCTATCGAACCCTAACCTTGAAGTCCATTCTTCTCTTTTTGGTAGATTCCATTGGAGCAACATCTTCATTAACCGCGGAGCTTCTTTCTGGAATTGTTCCCTTTCCCTTCTTGGTTGGAGCCATTGATGAAGCTATGAAGTTCTTAGGGTTTGATATGATTTTCTGAAAATAGGGTTTATGTTGTGATAGAGATGGTAAAATAGAAGAGGTTTATATGGAGGGATGATTGAGAGGGAAATTTAAGTTAGAGTTATTGTGATAATGAGTGGGTAGGAGTTGGAAGGGGTTTTAATGTGAGTCAAAAAGAAGAAAATGGTCCCAAGAAAAGTGGGTGATAATAACCATAAAGCACATGCACCAAAAAAGCACTTAAAAACATATTAAAACAAAATTTGACTAATTTTTCGTTTCTGTTTTAAAATTATGAATAGTGTTAATCAGTTAATCATGGGGGTTAATCGATTAACGTATTAAAAAATTAATTCTGAAAACAAAAACCAACAGTGTTAATCGGTTAACCATGGGGGTTAATCGGTTAACACCTTCGAAAATCCAAAAAATGCTTAAAAACAGTAAGTGTAAGAACTTGGTATACATAGATTCTATACATATTAACTTATGAAGAGTTTAGGTGTCACCTTCATCGAGAATTTCGAGTTCTCGCCGAATCTTGAAAAATGGTTCTTTTGCGAGTGGCTTTGTGAATATGTCGGTAAGTTGGTTATGTGTATCTACAAAAGTGACTTCGACATCTCCTTTAAGCACGTGATCACGGAGAAAATGATGTTGAATGTCGATGTGTTTGGTTCTTGAGTGCATGACCGGATTTTTTGTAATGTTAATTGCACTTGTGTTGTCACATCGGAGAGGAATGCATCCAAGATCAATTCCGTAGTCGCTTAATTGTTGCTTTAGCCAAAGGTTGTGTGCACAACAGCTTCCCGCTGCTATGTATTCTTCTTCAGCCGTACTAAGAGCAACGCATGCTTGTTTCTTACATGACCACAAAAATAATGCATTTCCAAGGATATGACAGGTTCCACTCGTGCTTTTTCTATCAGTTTTACATCCTGCATAATCCGCGTCAGAATAACCAATTAAAGCACAAACACTACCTTTAGAATACTATAAGCCAATGTTCATCGTTCCCTTGAGATATTTCATGACTCTTTTGACTGCCGTGAGATGTGACTCCTTTGGATTTGCTTGAAATCGAGCACATAAATAAACACTAAATATTATGTCAGGACGACTTGCCGTCAAATATAACAAAGAACCAACCATACCTCGATACTTTTTAATATCAACCGATGTTCCTTGTTCGTCTTGATCGACGTAGGTTTCAGATCCCATTGGTGTTGACATAGCTTTAAACTCATCCATATCAAATATCTTTAACAAATCTTTGCAATACTTTGATTGGTTGATAAAAATTCCGTCTTTTAATTGCTTGATTTGCAATCCAAGGAAGTAATTCATCTTTCCCATCATAAACATTTCAAACTCGCCTTGCATCATTGACGCAAATTCTTCACATAGTTCCTTGTTTGTTGAACTGAAGATGATGTCGTCCACATAGACTTGAACTAGTAAGGTATTATCCTTTATCTTTTTAATGAATAAATTCTTGTCTACCTTGTCTTTTTCAAAACCTTTTTCGCATAAGAAACTACTTATACGATCATACCATGCCCTTGGTGCTTGTTTAAGTCCATAGAGGGCTTTCTCCAATTTGTATACATGTGAAGGATGCTTGAAGTCTTCAAAACCCGGGGGTTGTTTGACGTAGACTTCTTTGTTGATATATCCGTTCAAGAAGGCGCTTTTTACGTCCATTTGGAAAAGTTGAAAGTTCATTGAACAAGCATAAGCAAGTAATAAACGAATAGCTTCTAACCTTGCAACCGGAGCGAATGTTTCTTCAAAGTCAATTCCTTCCTCTTGATTGTACCCTTGAGCCACCAATCTTACTTTGTTTTGAACAATTATTCCATTCTCATCAAGTTTGTTCTTAAACACCCATCTTGTTTCGATAATATGTTTATCTTTTGGTCTAGAAACAAGTTTCCAAACTTGATTTCTCTCGAATTGGTTTAATTCTTCTTGCATAGTAATAATCCATTGACCATCTTCAAGAGCTTCATCAACTTTGGAAGGTTCTATTTGAGATACGAACGCCATATTTAAGCATGCATCTTTGAGATTTAATATTGTAGCAACACCTTGACTTATGTCTCCGATCACTTTGTCGATAGGATGATCTCTATGAATCCTCCATTCTTTTGGTAGATCGTTGACATTGGAATCTTGTCGAAACGATCTATCTTGTTCTTTAATGATATCTTTAGAAGTATCTTCTTTGGGAATTTCTACAATTTCATCATCATCATCATCATCACAAACCACAATATCCTCCTTGGAAGGGTTAGATTCATCAAATTTGACATGCATAGATTCTTCAATAGTTAAATTTCTTTTATTATAAATTCTAAAAGCTTTACTAGTAAGGGAATAACCAAGAAATATACCTTCATCTGATTTTTCGTCAAACTTACCAAGGTTGTCTTTGTCGTTGTTTATGACAAAACACTTACAACCAAAAATATGAAAGAATGAAATATTTGGTTTTCTCCCTTTGAAGAGTTCATATGGAGTTTTCTTAAGAATAGGTCTTATATTAACACGATTACTTACAAAGCATGCCGTGCTCACCGCATCCGCCCAAAAATATTTTGGAAGACTTGAGTTGCTTAGCATAGTCCTTAAAAGTTCCACCAATGATCTATTCTTTCTTTCTACGACACCGTTTTGTTGTGGAGTTCTTGGTGCGGAGAAGTTGTGTGAAATTCCATGTTCTTCACAAAATTCTTCAAATGAGACATTTTGGAATTCGCCACCGTGGTCGCTTCTAATGGAGGCAATTGTAAGAGATTTCTCATTTTGAATTTGTTTTGCATACCTCTTGAATGCTTTGAATGCTTCACTTTTCTGCATTAAGAAGAAGGTCCAATTGTATCTAGAAAAATTATCTACAATTACTAATGCATAAACATTACCTCCGAAGCTTTTTGTTCTTGATGGACCAAAAAGATCCATGTGCAACAATTGTAGTGGCCTAGTTGTGGACACCATATTCTTGGATGTGAAAGATGATTTAGTTTGCTTTCCTTTTTGACAAGCATCACATAACCTATCTTTGGTGAATTTGATCTTCGGAAATCCAATAACCAAGTCATGTTTGATCAACTTAGTCAAGTGCTCCATATGAATGTGAGCAAACCTCTTATGCCATAACCATGATTCATTGTTACTTGCCAAGAGACACCTAACATTCAAATATAAGTTATCTAAGGAAATTAAGAAAATATTATTAACTCTTTACCTTTTATCATAACTTCATGAGTAACTTCGTTTTCAATCAAGCATTCATTTTTAGTGAAGTTGATTTTGAAACCTCGGTCACACAATTGGCTAATGCTAAGTAGACTATGCTTTAGACCTTCCACATATAGGACATCCTTTATGGTTGTTGAAGGCGGTGAACCAACGATGCCTACGCCAAGGATTCTTCCTTTGTTTTTGTCACCATAAGTAACAAATCCGTTGGCCTTAAGCGTTAGATGTGAAAATTTGCTTAGGTCACCCTTCATGTGCCTCGAACATCCACTATCAAGATACCATTCATTTGAAGAGGTCTTCAAGTGTACCTACAAAAAAGAGTTAAGTTTTATTAGGTACCCAAATTGCCTTGGGTCCTTCAAAGTTAGTTCCTTTCTTTACTCATACATAATGGCCTTGAGCAACACTAAAATTTCTAATATAACATGCATTTGAAGTATGTTCTTTTATACCACAATAAAAACATGTAGGCTCAAAATTGATTTTATATCTAGGGGGTGTTGCGGTGAAAATTTGATATCAAGCTATTAATTAACTTGAACCGTATTTATTTTTACAACCGGACTTTAATTTATCCAAAGGATAGGTCTAAAGAAAGAAAGAACCTTTTGCGCGATGTGACAACAACGCTTTAAGAGATTCGGGGGTTGGTTATATCTAGGGAAGGTATTAGCACCCTAAATATCTGTAGTACTCTACAGGAACCTTTTGTTTAATTACTTGCTAAGTTTGTGAATTGTGCACTATGGTTTAAGGATTGGGAATTGAGGTAAAATAAATAAAAAGGCCTAAGTGGTTTTCTAAGTTTGCTCGCAAAGGTATCGCACCTTCTGCCTACGTATCCTGACTAGGATAGAATCAGAGCAATCGTAGTTCACCTCACGAGGGGAAAGAACTCTTGATGATGATCAAAGTTCAAAGGGGAACAAACATGACAATGTTTGTGTGGAGTTTGACAAAACTCCCTAAGCTAAATTGAAAAGGGAAAGTAAGAAAATCATGACGATGATTCTTACATAGAGTTGACGAACTCTTTCCTAGGGTTCTAGTTGAAGAACACTCCTAGTATGGGTAGGTTTCTTGGACTTCAAGCAAAGTCTAGAGGTTTCTTATTAGGGTTAGAGTGACTTAACAAAGTCGAAGGGAAAACGGAGATTTTGGTCCAAGACATTGACAGTCAAGTGGACAGACCTTCCTTTGGGGGAACAGTATTGTTGGCAACTGGACGAAAGCTAACGAGCTTCGTCGCTTGGGGATAAAATAAAATACAAACATTATTCAAACATTCATGGTGACAACCAATACAAAGATTAAAGATGGAAAGCAATGATGACAATCAGAGCAATTGTTTTGGTACGAGAACCATGACGACAGTTCGCACCTGTTGAAGATCCTATTTAGCAAGCCAAAAAATGTTGAGAAAACCAGAGGTGATTGGATCCAAGTTTTTGTATTGTGCTTTACTTGAAACTTAAGAAACAAGCCACTTGTGATGCCAAAATGAGATTTATGAGTTTCTGATAATAGATGAAGGTTTGGACAGTTGAGTTATATGGTATGTGAGGTGTATGAGTGGTCACAACCTCAAGGAAATGCTTGGAGATCAGTTTGGTGTTTTTTATGGACTTTGGTCAAAGTAATCCAAGTGAAATGTTGACTTTTTGATTTCTTGTGATTTTTGGTGGTTCAATGGTTTGTACACCTTATATATGTTATTTATAAAGTGTATGGATGATAGTTTGGGTGCTGGAACATGTAGAACTTGATGTGGTAGAGATTTCACTTCAAGGCCATTTTTGAGTGTTTTGGTGAACTTTGTGACTTTTGAGAAATTGAAGCAAGATGATGGAATTGTGATGACAGGGGTTATTTGTGGTTTCTATCAGAAAAGATGTGTTTGAAATGAGGTGAGGGAGCCCTCCTTTTATAGAGAAAATGATTGAGGTGCTTGCTAGGAAGTCTTGCTTAACCATGAAGCAAACTTGATATTTTCAACCACTTGCCAACTTGCCTTGCTTTTTCTGATCTTTGGCTGTCTCCTTAACCCAATGGGCAAGTTTAAATGATGTTTCTACTGATAAATTTCAGCCTAGGTGCTTGGTAGAGTGGCTGGAGCAGAATCACTTTCCACCTCATGCTTGTAAAAGTCAAAAATGACAACTTAGGCAATGAACTTCCAATCTTTAATTCTATGCTATCTCCATGCAATTTCTTTGCTTCAACTTGCTTGAGATGTCCAATATATCAGATAGTATGAGTTTGACAAGTTAGAATTGGCCCACTTGAGTGATAGAGGTGCTTTTGCAAAATTGGTCAATGTGGGACTAGTATGACAAAATACCAACTTTGAACACATGTATCTCTCAGCTCATAACTCACCTTGAGATGTTCTTGTACAATTTAGAAAGCCCTCACATAGTACTAAAACTTTCATGTTGGCCAGAAATCTTGATTCTATTTGAAACTAGGTGAAAAACCCCCTTGAAGTTGGCTGATTTTAGCTTTTAAAGTGAAAATAACTTAGAAATTTTCTAAGTTATTTTCCCTTCTAGGAATGTTTTTGCTTATATCTCAAAAAGTATGCATTTCCTGGTTGTGGACTAGTATGGGACTTTTGTAGGTCTTGTCAAGAGCTTTCAAATGAGACTAGAACCAACTCAATTGGATGTGTGGTTAAGGAGATACGGTTTAGCCCTTTTCAAAACCCTAATTTCCCGATTTCTCGATTACTCTCTCATTCTTGATCCAATGATCATGAAAATTGATATGCAAGTCCATTATGACATAAGGAACAACTTTGATTCACAACTTGGATCCCAATTCTCAAAATTTGGGGAGTTGACTTTTCGGTCAACCGTACGATCGATCGGTGCCGATTGAGTCGCCTGTTGATATTCTGGACATCCTGAGACTTTGATACTTCTTGAATAGTATTTAATAGTCTATATGAACTTCATGGACCTCAATCCCACCATTAAAACATCTTCCAACATCAAAGTCAAACCACAGTTGACTTTCCACTAGTTAAAAACCCTAATCGGGGCCTCCTGACTGCACTGTTCTTGATTCTGAAACGATTTCTTCAAATTGACTTCCCATTTGACTTTGATATTATCTTTGATTTCATTCCATGATTGAATTGGCCCAAATCATTGGTTGATCATTCCTTGATTGTTTTGAATTTGTCGGTGCGAGAACCCTGATTCATCTGTAACTTGACAATAATAAACTTGCACTTGATTTAGGGTTAGATAATGCATGATCATTCTTCTAAAAATGATAATGTGAATCTAAGGGGTCAAAATTTGGGGTACAACAGGGGGATAAGATTTATTTTTATTATTTCTTTTCTTCTTGACATATTGATGAACCTTTTTAGGATTGTCACCTTTTTCTATAGGAATTTGTTCATTAGCTTTGACAAAGATGGTCTTGTTAGAAGTTTGTTTAGAAAATTTTTAGTAACCAAGACCACTTTTTGTCATTTGAGTATCTTTGATTACTAAGAACACATTCCAATCCAATTTTTCCTTTTTCATATCTTTCTAGGACCCTTTTTAATTGGACTATTTGAAAAGAGAGTGACTCACATTTAGTGCATACAAAATTCTTAATTAATTTTTCCTTTTCATCTTTAAAATTATTTTCTATTATCTCAAGGTTTTCTTCTAAAGTTGTTATTTGTTTCTTTTGAGATGAAATGGTTTTATATAATATTTTGCACTCACTTAAAAGTTCATCAATTGCTCCTTGAGCATCATTATCAAAAATAGAGAAATCACTACTAACCTTATTGTCTTCATCGTCGGAATGATGTGATGCCATTAATGCTAGATTTTCCCTTTGATCACTATTGGATTCCGATGAAGAACTTATTTCGTTGTCATCCCAAGCAACGTAGGCCTTCTTTTTGTAATCCTTCTTTCCTTTGTGGTCACGATTCTTTGCGAGTTTAGGACATTCCGATTTGATGTGGCCTTGCTTTCCACATTCATAGCATGTAATGTCTCCATTGGATGTTGATGTTTTATTTTTATTCTTTGAGAACTTCTTTCTTCTTATATAACTAAAGTTTCTAATATTATTTTTTGCACTAAAATATTTACCTAGTCTTTTTACGAGAAGTGTAAAATTTTCGTCCTCTTCGGGATTGTCTTCTTTCTCCACTTCTTTGGATTCAACTTTCAAGGCAATGCTCTTGGATTTCTTCTCTTGAATTTCATGTTTCTTCGTCCAAGTTCCGTCTCATATTCTTGGAGCTTTCCGAATAATGTAGCGGATGTCATTGTTGATAGACTATTATTTTCGGAAATCACCGTCACTTTGGGTTTCCATTCTCTTGATAAGGACCCACTATGCCAAAAAAGACCTTTAGCAGCGCTTTTTTTGGCCTTTAGCAGCGCTTTAAAGCGCTGCCAAAAGTGGCGCTGCTAAAGGTAAAGGCAGCGCTTTTTTCAATGAAAAAGCGCTGCTAAAAGCTCCCTTCAGCAGCACCTTTAGCAGCGCTTTTTTAGCCCTTTAGCAGCGCTTTTGTAAGCGCTGCATAATTCCCCCAACCATCCCCCCCTTTAGCAGCGCTTTAAAAAAGCGTTGTCTTAGACCCCCCCCCCCCTTTAGCAGCGCTTTTGCAAAAGCACTGCCATAGCCCACCCTTTAGCAGCGCTTTTTACAAGCGCTGCCTTAGACCCCCCCCCCTTCCAAACCAATAGCAGCGCTTTTGTAGCGTAATATTTGTGACCTTTAGCAGCGCTTTTATGTAAAAGCGCTGTCTAATGTCCTAGATTTTAAATTTTTTTTATAAAATATTCACCCTGTTTTGTATATTTTACCAACAACCTGCTTATATTACACAAACCTGCTTATAATTAAGGCCTTTATTTAAGCACTTTGGCCTTATAAATAAAATTCAAACTTTGGCCTTAAATATACCATTCAAACTTTGGCCTTATATGTACAATTCAAAACTTTGGATGTAACTCATGACTTTGTTCATAAACATTTTAATATACACATAAACCTGTTTAAATATGTTACAACAAAAATTGACACAAATACATTCAATTCTCAGAATTACAACAACACAAATACATTCAATTCACATATAATTACAAGTCTTCCAATCCGATAACTCTATACAATTCTCAACCCAAGAATAAATTGACACCATTCCTCTTTAATTTCTTCCAATTTTGCTTTCGTGTAAGTAGCGCACTTGAATTCATCATAATACTACTTAATATAACAGATCAAATAAGATTTAAGTTTAAAACTAATTACTCAGATGAAGTATCGGATAATTATCAAAATGAATCATATAACTTATATAATGAATTGATCCATACCAGGACTGAAATCTCAAGTTGACTAGAAAGAATGATTTCCCTCATAAAGCGCAATACAAAATATCCACAGTCAATACCATTACGCTGCCGAGGACACTGTAAATGGAAAAAACAAACGAACATTTATCCGGATATATAGTTGAAATAGTTTTATCAAGGAGAAACATGCGAGAATATACCTCTACTCTGATCCAGTTGATGTTGTTAGCCTTCCTTTTTGGCACCGTTGCATCTCTTTGTGCTCTGAATATTTGTATAACTCTAACATAATATAAACGCATATTTAGAACAATGTCACATAATAAATAAAGATATATAATTAAAGACAACAGTATATGTCATCACTTACGTATCAACAAAGTTCCTCAGATTTTCATATTTTGTTGTATCGCCATCCAATGAATCTATATAATACACTATTTCTTTCGTCGGATTAATTGCGATCAACAACCAATGTCCACTATAAAATAAGACAACAGTTTAGACGGAAATGTTATATATATAGAAAGGGAAAAATCGAACAATTATAATAAATGAATTTAGAATAAAATCTAACCCATGGCCAGTGTTATATGGCAACAAGAACAACTTCTCCGTAGTCGCGTGCATAAATCTCTGCACTGTGTACTCTTTGACTGTATCTGGTGACTGGTCTATTATACGTGAATTGACACAGCTAGCAGATAAGAATGCGAATACTGAAGTCAATTCATTCGGGACCAATAACTTGTCATACAAGAACCTAAAAAAACATAATCAACATTAGAATATTAAGTTAAACGAGCAAATTTTAAAATGTTCAATTATTTAATAAAAATGGATCGGAGTACCTGATGTATGAATGCATAACACCGACGCCCAGTTCAGAATGGTTGAAAACCTGATCAAAATCCTCCTTAGCAATTGTTTCAGGATATTCAAAACCGAAAATACCTGCCTCCATATGTATTTGACGGACGCCACCCTCAGGCACATCTGATGTTCCGACATATGTTTCAAGGCACATCCTAAATCGAGGAACAGTTGCTTTTCTGGGAATCTTGGAAGTTTCAGGCATCTTACTCTTGCTGACTTGTTGCGACTGCTGATCATGAACCTAAAAGTCATATATAAGTTCAGTAATTAATATTGTATAACAAGATAGTCATGTAACTGTAGTAGTAACTGTTTCTTTGATGCAGTTGAATCGGTATCCCGCACAATAATTCTATCATCTTTTAATTTGGATTTTGTAGGAGTCTAAGATCATCATGTAAATAAGAAAATGTAGATGTAAGAATAACTTTCATGTATGAATCATAAAACATTTGAGTATTAAAAGGTTCAACCTACCTCATCATCTATGCAAATCAGATTTGCCGGCCATGCCACATACGATCCTACTGCGTCTCCCACCACTGTTGCGCCTGAAATATCATCTGGTATAGGCAACAATGCACTCCCCTCTAATGCAATATCAATAGATAATTTCAAAAATCCAGAAGGGAGCGGTTTGTGGTGAAGTAAGTCTCCCAGAAAGTTATGCACCTTTCCCTTGCCAACCATTCGATGAGTAGGTGACGATAAATATAGCCGGCAAAGTGAAATGCCCTAAACAAATAATGATCAGTTAATGTGTCAATTAAGTAAAGTGTGCTAAATTAATTTCAATGTAATATATACAATTACCTCTGGAAGCTTCTGTGGACAACCGGTACTATCTTTGTCACTAGTAGCTCTACCCTCTGGAGCGCATCTTTCCGCCATGTATCTCTCCTTATCCTTCTGTAATTCACGGATTTGCGCTTTCAATTCCTCCAAAGTCTCCATCACTTCTTTATTGATTGGATTTTTTTTCTTTGGCTGCTTATATAGTTTGGATGGAGTGACACCAAATCCCTTACCCCTCACACGCCCAGAATACTCAGGAATATTCAGCACTCGGCTCAGTAAGCTCCTGCAATCATTATCCTCGGCGGGAGTTATGGTCTGGGACAGAGTCTCCTGAAATATAGATAAAAACATATATAAATATATTACACACTTTTGATCAGTTATTGACAAAGATAACATTGTACTTACACATTGTTCAAAGACTTGTTGAACTTCTTCCTGAACGACTCCATCTCGTCCCACACGGGCAGCCTTCCATACAACATGGTCCGGAAGAGATGTCGCATCACTCTTCTCCTCTTCCAACTATGAATTAAGACGGATAATAAATCATTGTATCCTATTATATATACTTACTATTTTTTGTAAATATATTATATTAAAGCATTTATATGTACTTACTATTTTTTGTTCTAATCATGCATATCCCAACCGGCCCTTTCTGTATGGATATGCGGGATTTGATGCCCGATGACGATTTACGCCACTAACAACCTGAAAAAATAAGTTTATCAGAACTCTTGTACATGGAATAAGTATATATTATTGATGCCCTTTCTGTACTTACTTCAAATTCTTTTGATCTTCGCTTTGCAACAAACGTCTCCCATTCTTCCTCCGAAATCAAATCCGCGTACTTCATCGGACGCTCTGAGTCAACAAAGTTTCCTTCAGAATCTTTTAGAAACTTGTTTGTTAAAAACGCTTTAAATCCCCTCAAGCGTTTTCCGGCCAATTGAATACAATATTTTCTCCTACGATCTTCAATATTGGAAGATCTCTGCAAACAAACACACATACATATAACATGTTAGTATATTTAATTTAAAGACGTAAATGTCAACAATAATTAAAAAATTCCAATATTATACCTGAATCTCGGTCCAAATCTTATCTTTAGCCGGTTGTAAAGAAACAATTCTCCAATTATCGCAAGTAATCGGAACTTGCGAACGTACAAGTGCTCCGATGTAACTTGTGAGCAACGCACCGTTAGGCTCAACTAACTAGTCTCTTTCATTCCAATGGACATCATACTTTACTCCCTTATCTCTCGCACGGATGATTTTTTTCATAATTGTTATGCCTCTTTTAATATCGCCTTCCACGTCTTTTGTTGTTTGTTTTCCATCATGTGCTGTTTCCTCGTTGCTGGCCATAATATATATACCTGTAATTCAGAAAAACCAAAGTATCAAATGAGACATAAGAAATGTGTAAATAAGAAAAACATGGTATAAAAAAGAAATAACAAAAACATGGTATAAATAAGACATGTGTAAATAAGAAAAACATGTTACAAATATATACATAAGAAATGTGTAAATAAGAAAAACATGGTATAAATAAGAAATAACAAAAACATGGTATAAATAAGACATGTGTAAATAAGAAAAACATGTTACAAGTACCTTTAACATCTCTTTCTTTTTTTCGTTGTAACGGGGTTTACTTGTCTCTTAACAACACGGACAGATGGATTGATCCAAATTCCCTCGTTATGATCATTTCTAATATATGATTCGTCCGCTCCAATATTCTCATCTGGATCATTTATAGTATAAGATTCATTCTCAACATAAACATCCCCCTTTTCTCCAATGTTATCATCGATTACTTTGTTGGAAAAAAGAACTATAGACCATTTCGTACTTGTCGGATCAGTGACATAAAACACTTGTTTAGCTTGCGTGGCTAGAATAAAAGGCTCATCTTTGTACCCCACCTTATTAAGATCCACTTTCAAAAAACCTGATTTATCCATTTGTATGCCACTATTATTTTCAACCCACTTGCATCCAAAGATAGGAATCTGAAACTTCTCATAATCAAACACCCAAATGCGCTCAATAACCCCATAATACGAGGAAATGTGCATTGCTTCGGCAAGCACGGTGACACCACTATTTTGCATTGTACTTTTATCATCTTGTTCCTTGGTATAAAATGTGTATCCATTAATTGCGTATGCGCTATAAGAAAACACATGCAAACTTGGACCATATGCTAAACATCTCAACCTTTCTGTTATTGAAGCGGGATCAGAATAAAACTTTGAAAAAATATGCTCCTTGAACCATGTTATAAAACTCCGATTGTGCTCACGTACTATCCAATTTTCATTTCTATTCAGATTTAAACCTCGGAGAACGTCCTTGTGCATTTCAACATACGGCTCAACCTCAATGTCATTGTGCAGAACATACAAATGCACTTGCTCCCGTTCATCCCTTGAAACTGTCACAACTTTATTTCCAATTAACTGTTTACCATCTATTTTTTCAACAACATGATATTTTGGGAGGCCAATGGATTGAACGTTGGACAAATATTCAGTACAAAACTCGATAGCTTCTTCAACAATGTATCATTCAACAATACATCCCTCTGGTCGACTTCGGTTTTTCACATACCCTTTCAATATTTTCATATAACGTTCAACAGGGTACATCCATCTCATATAGGCAGGTCCACACAGTTGTGTCTCTTTCACAAGATGAACAACTAGATGTACCATTATGTCAAAAAATGATGGAGGAAAATACATTTCAAGCTCGCACAAAGTAATAACTATTTCTCTTTGCAATGTTGGTAAGATCGCAGGATCTATCACCTTACTACAGATTGACCTAAAGAAAAAACACAACTTAGTTATTGCGCCTCTCACTTTTTCTGGCAAAATAGAACGTATACCTATTGGTAGAAAGTGTTCCATTATAACATGGCAGTCATGTGTCTTTAAACTTTTTAACTTGAGGTCTTTCATAGAAACAAGTCTTCTAATATCTGAAGAGTATCCTTCTGGAACTTTAACTTCACTCAGAGACTTACACAGTATCTTTTTCTCCTTTCTAGATAGAGTATAAGCAGCAGGTGGTAGATATGTGCGGTTTCCTTTCTTCAAGGGTCCTAATTCATTCCTTATTCCCATTGCTACCAAGTCCTTTCTTGCTTTAAGGTCATCCTTAGACTTTCCTTGTATATTGAGTAACGTACCAATAACACTTTCAAATACATTTTTTTCAATATGCATAACATCAAGAAAATGTCTTACATACAAGGACTTCCAATACGGCAACTCAAACAAAATTGACCTCTTCTTCCACCCACGCGTGACAAGCGTATGAGCAAAAGGCTTGCCAAACTTAGTACTCACATCTTTCACCTTTTCAAAAATTTGTTTGCCGGTCAATGTAGGTGGAGCTTTACGTTGTTCTGAATCTCCATTGAATGCTTTTCTCCACCCACGGTAGTGATGACTAGAATTTAAGAATCTAGATGACCAAGAAAGACATTCTTCTGACCAAATTCCAACCGCGTCCACTGTGTTTTCTTCACAGATAGGACACGCACGTTGACCTTTAATGCTATACCCCGATAGATTTCCGTATGCTGGGAAATCATTAATTGTGCCAAACACCATCGCCCTCAAATTGAAACTTTCTTTCCTATATCCATCATAAACCTCCACACCGTTATCCCACAAACTCTTTAAGTCTTTGATTAGAGGTGTCAGGTATACGTCTATGTCATTCCCTGGTTGTTTAGGGCCAGAAATTAACATAGATAACATCATGTACTTACGCTTCATACATAGCCATGGAGGTAGGTTATAAATCATAATAATTACAGGCCAGGTGGAATGTGAGATGCTCTGCAGACCATGCGGATTCATTCCATCAGTCGATAATGCCAAGCGAAGGTTTCTAGCTTCTTCTCCAAAATCAGGATAATCATTATCAATTTTCATCCACTGTGGTGAATCTGCCGGATGTCGATACTTCCCATCTACAATTCTATCATCTGCATGCCAAGTCGGGTGTTTTGCATCTGTTTCACTACGAAACATGCGTCTGAATCTCGGAATTATAGGAAAATACCATAATACTTTTGCTGGTGACAACTTTTTCTTATACTGAGATACACCGCATTTAGGACACTCGTTTAATGATGCATATTCATTTCGAAACAAAATGCAATCATTTGGACAAGCATGTATCTTATCATAGCTCATGCCAATAGAGCATAACATTTTTTTAGCTTCATAGGTTCGACTGGGAAGAACATTATCCTCCGGAAGCATCTCTTGAAGTAGGGCTAACAACTCTGTGAAACTTTTATCCGACCATCCATTACCCGCCTTTAAATTGTACAACTTTAATACCGCGGACAATCTTGTGAAAGTAGTGCAACCTTTATACAACGGTTTCTCTGCATCGCTTACCAACCTCTCAAACATCTTGGGACAATCTTGAAGATCTTCTTCAAGTGCTTCTGCAATCTCTTCGACTCGATCACAATCATATGTATCTCTGCCATTGTCCTTTGAAGCACATGTCGTATTATTCCGGGGTTCAACATTCTCGTTACTTATCTCACCATGTAATGTCCAACATGTGTAACTTCGATCAATTCCATGTCTCATTAAATGAGATTCCAACTGAACGGCGTCAACTCGACGCCCATAACAGCATCCTAAGCAAGGACATGTGATCCTACTGGGGTCTTTGGCGTGTTCAACAGCAAACTTAACAAACTTCGATACCCCATTCTCGTACTCTTTTGACAATCGATTACCAGACATCCATTTTTTATCCATACTAATTGAGTAATCTACACTAAACTATAAAAGTTAAACAAAACAGAGAATACCTGTAAGGAAATCACTAACTTTTAAGAATGCTACGCAATAGGATGCTTGGAAACGATCACAGCTTTGCTCTTCACAGGTAACCCCTATAGCAGACAAAATATAAATTTTATTAAATCATACTAAACATATTAAAAATACTAGATATTAAAAATCATATTACTAATAACATATTAAAACCATAATAACATATCATATAATCATTGATATCCTTAAACCAAAATGACACCCTTACTAAATATTGAGAAATCCTAACTAAACATATAAAACTATAATAACATATCATATAATCATTGAGAAATTCATACTAACATATCAACATATAAGTATATATAGTATTACTAATAAAATAAGTATATATAGTATTACTAATAAAATAAAGGTACCTATCATAACTAATAAAAGTGTATATAGAATGACATAAATTAAATAGAAACAGTGTTAGAAATAGAAAAACGGAAGCATTAAAAAAACCGGCGACAAATAAATATTATGATTGTTAAGAATAAATATTATTGGCTTTTTAAGATATAAAACTAAGGCAAATTATGCAGTAAAAGGTTACAATTGATTAATTATGAAATTTTGATTCATGATTTCGCAACTCAAAATATTTGAAAGTTAGTAATATTTATTTAATAATAACTCTAGTAGATTATACTTAAAGTTTCAAATTATATTAAAAATATTTGTTAACTCTTGTGTAGATTATATACTTTAGTAACATTTATACTAATATTCGAAAAGTGAAAATTGTTGCCTTTGAATTTCTAAAATACGCCATGTTGTGATGGAATCAAACTGATAAACAAACGATATAAATGGAAATAAATCAAATTAAAAAAACATTAATCAAAATGAATGAAATAGTATTTTTTTTGTATGTTTTTAATAAGTTTCCTTCCTCATGCTTAATGATCTCTTAATTCATCTGTCCTTTTTTCTTGATTCTGATGTAATTTTCTTACATTCATTTAATAATTATTTCATTTTATCTTGTTTCTTTAGTACAACCTTAAAATCATGTTTTACAGCCTATTCTCATTGCTCCATAATGCAATTGGAACAACTGATTCAAAAAAATTCACATAATCTATATTGTTCCATCTCAAGAAAAGTACGACAGACGTGTGAGTTTGTAACAACAGGCCAACTTGATTCCTTTAACAAATAATATCCATGAATTTACTTACTCTTAACACGTTAAAACAGAAATGACAGTAGCCGTAAAAATCAATTCTCAGTAGCAACCATACATACTATTTAACACAAATAACTAAATAAAAATTGTACACTATCTTCACTATTTTGATTCTATTCATCTCTCACTATCGTAGTGTATTGGTTCTATTCACCTTTTTCTAATTGTACTCTTGTTCTGAATTTATCACATTGAATCAACAAGATATATAACATGCAACAGAGAAACGGTGAACAATGGCGGAAATGCAATGCAGACGGAAATAATATATCACATTGAATCAACAAGATATATAACATGCAACAGAGAGACGGTGAACAATGAATGAAATGCAATGCAACAAGATATATAACCATACGTAAAAAAGAAAACCAAGGTAAAACTTCAAATACCGTAACAATGGCGGAAATGCAATGCAGACGAGCAGAGGGACGGTGAACGGCTGCAAATGCAACAGACGAGGGCGACGGCGACGGTTGGACGGACGACGACGGTTGGACGGCAACGGTGGTTTATAGGGCAACACTCTTTGTTCGCCAGAGAGAAAGAAAGAAATCAACGTAATATGATTGTTCTGTTTCTCATAAAAATTCTGGTGGGTATTTTAAATTAATTCTAATAAACCTATAGCAGCGCTTTTTAATAGCTTTAGCAGCGCTTTAAAAAGCGCTCTCAAAGACCTTCTAATGTAACCCATATAGCAGCGCTTTATGGAAAAAGCGCTCTCGTAGACCATACCTACAGCAGCGCTTTTTGGAAGCGCTGCCTTAGGGCCCCACTTTAGCAGCGCTTTTTAAAAAGCGTTGTCTTTGGGCTGTCTTAGACCCCCCATTTGGCAGCGCTTTTTGGAAGCGCTGCCTTAGGACCCCCCCCCCCCCCCCCCCTTTAGCAGCGCTTTTTAAAAAAGCGTTGTCTTTGGGCTGTCTTAGACCCCCCTTTTAGCAGCGCTTTTTATAAGCGCTGTCTTAGGACCCCCATTTAGCAGCGCTTTCTGAGAAAGCGCTGTCTTTGGTTATCAATTTTTTTTTTATTCCTCTTTAGCAGCGCTTTTTCTAAAAGCGTTGTCTTTGTATGCGCTGCTAAATGTCATTTCTGGCGTAGTGACCTAAACACTTTAAGATTAAGTTCATCATTTTTTAGTGTCTTACCAAGTGCATTCAAGTGATTTGTCAAATGCACGAATCTTTTCTGCAAGTCTAGGATAGATTCTTCTGGTTGCATTATGAATAGTTTGTACTCCTGACTTAATGTGTTTAGTCTGGATCGTTTGACTTTGGCGGTTCCTTCGTGAGTTTTAACAAGAGTGTCCCATATTTGCTTAGTTGTTGTACATGTTGAGATACGGAAGAATTCATCCATTCCAAGTGCACTTTGTAAAATATTTATCGCCTTTTTGTCATAGAGAACTTTCTTTTTATCATCATCATCCCATGATCCTTGCGGTTTTGATGAACCAACTCTATTGACCACCGTTGTAGGAACAAAAGAACCATTTTGAACATCCTCCCATATTTCACTTCTTTGTGCTTCTAGATGTGCCTTCATGCGGATCTTCCAGAAGTCGAAATATTCGCCACAGAACAAAGGAGGCTTGTTGCTACTACCACCGTCTTTGAATACAAGATTGTTATTTGTGGAAGCCAACTGGATTGAATAGGAACAGGTTACCTATAACATGCTCTGATGCCAATTGTAACTTGTAAATGCGCCTAAGGGGGGTGAATTAGTATCTGAAAAATATTTGCAATCTTTTTCGGTTCTTGGTTATTTTTTTCCGGTTACGATGATAGTGACTTGAAAGTAAAGTGCAGAAAGAGAAAGAGACACAAGAAATTTATAGTGGTTCCCCTCACATTCCGAGAGTACTCCACTCCCCTTTCGACTCGAAAGAGATTTCACTATAGTTTAGAATTATTGCACAGCCTAATCACATAAATGGTGAAATCTACTATTTAATCTATAGGTAATCCAAGTGTAGAAGAACAATCCTCTTCAAACACTTCACTTGTTTCCAACAATCCTGGATAACAAGGTAATACATAATTATCTTTGAAATAAGTTGAAATCTTTGAGAGAATGATATTATCAATCTTCACAATCAATCTTCTTCTTGAGACAAATATTACTCAAATAAGTATACTAGTATTCTTGTGAGAGGATTTTAAATGAAGTTGTGATAGTGTGAAATTTTACTCAAAGGCTTCTTTCAAAAAATGTTTTTGAACACTTAAAAATGAAATTTTGAAGGATGAAGAGAATGGGTAATTTTAATGATTTTTGTTTCTTGAAGGTTAATTGGAATTTTGAAAATGATAAAAATTTATATTGATCAAAATACCTTTTCAAAAGGGTGTGATTTTGTGCAGCAAAAATAGTCAGAAATCAAAATGGAAACCAATGCATATTTTCATGAAAAGGTGCCATTTTTGCTTGTTGTTTCAGTGTTAATCAGTTAACACCTTACAACATTTAAAAATATTCAAAATTTAAACATGTTAATCGGTTAACCCTATGTGTTAATCGATTAACACTGTAACAAAATAAAAAATGAGTTAATTTTAAGGGTCGTTAACCGGTTAACCAAAAGGGTTAATCGATTAACACTGAAATATTTTCAGAAAATAATTATTTTTAACAAGAGTGAGTAACTTAAAATGATTTTAAAAGAGTTTGTGGTATATGTGAAGTAAAATGTGAATTTATGAACACTTGTATAGATATTTTCAAGTAATATTTGTTATACCTCTGGCTTGATGTTCAAGACTCAATCTTTATTACTTGAAACTTGTAAGAGAAGCTTTGATCCATAGAAGACATATGCAGGAGCACTATCTTGATGCTTGATGTCTTTGTTGTTTACTTGATTCTCTTACTTTTTTGTGTAATATATGTTGCGTAGAAAGCTTATTCTTGTTGTCTTCATCAAAACATTTAAATGTGCTTGAAGCTTGCTTCTACACAAAGAACCCACTATATTAGCATATGGAGTTTTATTCATGTAAGTTTTTTCGACATCAATGTTGGGACACTGATCTATACTCAGCTTGAATTGAGGGTTTGTCAGAGTCACAACAGGCTTTGAATTCGACATACCAAACTTTTCAAGAACCTTCCGTAGGTATGCCTCTTGAGATAAGCATAATTTCGACTGCTTTCTATCTCTTCAGATGTAAATCCCAAAAATCCTAGACGCAGCTTCTAGATCCTTCATGTCGAACTCCTTATAGATTTCAACCTTTACCCTCATTACATCTTCGACATTGTTGTTTGCTATTAAAATATCATCCACATAGAGCAACAATGTAACAAATGAATTACCATGTCAAAATCTGAAGTAAACACAATGGTCGAATTGACTTCTGATGAAACTTATGCGTGCCATGAACTTGTCGAATCTTCTATTCCACTGTCGAGGAGATTGTTTCAGTCCATATTGAGATCTCTTCAATTTGCACACATAATATTCCTTCCCCCTTTCTAGGGATGGCAAACAAACCCGGGCCCGCCCCGAAATTAATGGGGAAAATCCGATTTAATTGGGTGCGGGTGCGGGTGAAGGTGAAACCCGGTTCTTAACTACGGGTGCGGGTGCGGGTGCGGGTAGACACTAAGGCCCGCCAGCACCCGCCCCCGCCCCCGCCCCGCCCCAAATAATATATTTTATTTTGATTTCCTTATTTTATTTATTTTAATATTTATTTATTAATTATATTTTTAATTAAGTTATTAATATTCTTATTGCAATTAAAATAATAAAATTAATCAAGTTAATATTTATTTATTAATTAAAATTTTAATTAAATAATTATTTAATTTATTAAAATAATCAATTTTTAATTAAATTACTAATTTTTATTATAATTAAAAAAATAATATTTTTTTGCGGGTGAGGGCGGGGCGGGTGCGGGTGCACCCGTTTTCACTGGGGGCGGGTCTGGGTGATAAATTTTCACCCCCGATTGGATTTGGGGGCGGGGGCGGGTCTGTTACATGGAGGCGGGTGCGGGTGCGGGTATAGTTAAACCCGCCCCCGACCCGCCCCGTTGCCATCCCTACCCCTTTCGAAATATCCTTAAGGTTGCCTCATCAGGATTGTTTCATCTAGATCACCATACAAGAACGGAGTCTTCACATCCATCTGTTCCAGCTCAAGGTTAAACTGTGCCACTGTGGCATGCAACATTCGAATGGATCTGTACTTCACAATAGGAGAGAACACATGATTGAAGTCGACACCTTCTTTCTGAGTGAACCCCCTAGTAACCAATCTTGCCTTGTATCTCTTCTACGCCACTCTTTCGATTCCTTCTTTAACTTTAAAAATCCATTTACATCTGACTAAACTGGCTCCAGTAGGTTTCTTGATCAGTTCTCAGGTGTTGTTGTCATGAAGAGATTTCATCTCATCATCCATGGCCTTCAGCCATTCAGTCTTCTTCCGACTCCTCATAACTTCCTTATAGTCTCTAGGTTCTTTGTCTAGAACCTCACTTGCAGAAATTAAGGCATAAGCTATAAGATCTGCATACCCAATTCTCTGAGGTGGCCTGATGACTCTCCTCGACTTGTCTCTTGCTAGTAGGTAGTCATTATCAATCTCCTCATCTTCGAAAACATCTTCTGCGTCTTCTTCGACTTCATCTGGGGTACACAATTCAGCATCAACATGCTCTACCTCAACATGAATTTTTCCCTATTCCATCTCTTCGTCAGCATCATCAGTTTTCTTGAAAGCCATCTCTACTTCATCAAAAACTACATCTCGACTGGTGACACACCTCCTGTGACCTGGCTCTAGACACCATAACCTATAAAATTTGAATTCTTTAGGGTATCTCATGAACATGCATTTTAGAGTTCTAGGTTCGACCTTATCTTGCCTAATATTTGCATAGGCCACATAGTTAAATACTCTCAGTTTGTCGAGACTAGGTGGATGTTCCAACCAAACTTCTTCAGGTGTCTTCATTCGTAAGGCAGTCGAGGGACATCTATTTATCATGTAAGCTGCTATCGAAACAGCCTCCCCCCAAAACACCTTCTTCAATCCAGCACTAACCAACATGCATCTAACCTTTTCAAGGATTGTTCGATTGAATCTCTCAACTAAGCCATTTTGTTAAGGAGTACCTGCTAGAGTCTTATGCCTTGCAATCCCAGACTCAACACAGTAATTGTCAAACTCTTGGTTGCAGAATTCAAGGCTATTGTCGGTTCTTAACCTCTTAACCTTTCTGCCAGTTTGAGTTTCGACCAAAATCTTCAAACTTTTGAAATTCTCAAAAGTTTCATCCTTCGTATTCTGAATGAATACCCATAGGTTTTTGGAATAGTCATTAACGATGGATAGAAAATACCATGTACCTGAGTGTGAAAGATTCCTTGTAGACCCCCAAAGACCAGCATGAATGTAATCCAGGGATCCATGTGTTCTTTGCTTGCCTTTGTTAAACTTCACCTTACAGGATTTACTAAATACATAAGATTCACAAAACTCCAACATTTTGACTTTTTCACCTCCTAGCAGGTTCCGCTTCTCCAATTCGACCAGACCTCTTTCGCTGACATGTTTCGTGGATGCCATAATTCTATCTTTGACACATGTTTCGTGGATGCAAAATTTGTCAAAACACTTACAACCTCAGACTCAAGGGTATACAAGCCTTGTTTCTTCACGCCTCTCAAGACTTCCTTCAACCCCTTTAAGACTCTTAGGATACTTTTCTCTCCTTGAAAAACATATCCCTTTCTGTTGAATTCACCAAGAGAAATCAAATTTATCTTCAAGTCAGGTACATACTTGACTTCAGTCAATAACCTTATTGACTCATCATAGAGTTTGAATCTCACAGATCCATACCTGCAATTTTGCAAGATTTGTTGTTTCTAAGCAGCACTGATCCACCATCTTGATCACATACCTCCTTGAAGAATTTTCTATTTAGAGTCATGTGCCCAGTGCAACCTGAATCCATAGTCCACACTCTTTTCTTGAGTCACCACTTGAAACCACAAAAACATCAGATGAGTCAAAGTCATCATGAACAATGGCTGTGTTGTCATTACCTCCATGATCTTTCAGGCGTTCATGGCACACCTTTCTTGTGTGACCCTTCTTCTTACAATGATAACATTGAATACCATATGTTTCGCCACTATAAGACTTATGTTGACCTTTACCTTTCCTCTTGTCAAACTTACTATCCTTTCGCAAGAAGTTTCCCCTAACGACCGAACCTTCGCCCACCGTCGAAGTTTTATGCTCCTATCGTTCGTTCAAGTCCTTAAAATACATGGATGATTGAACTTCTTCAAAGGTTAGGGACTCCCTTCCATACCAGAGAGTTTCTTTGAAGTGAGCATGTGTTTTGGGCAAAGCACACAACAACAACAGTGCTTGATCTTCATCATCGATCTTCACATCAATATTTTCAAGATCAAGAATCAACTTGTTAAACATATTTAACTACTTAGCCAAAAATTTGCCTTCACTCATCTTGAATGAATATAAAGCTTCCTTCAGGTATAGTTAATTCATAAGAGATTTGGTCATGTACAAACTTTCGAGTTTCACCCATAATCCCGATGTCGTAGTCTCCTTTGATACCTGTCGAAGAACCTTATTACCAAGGCTTAACAATATTGCACCGTGGACTTTCTCAATCATCCCCGTCTTTTCTGTTGTCATTAATGCAGCGTCCATGGCTAACTCTCCCTTCAACGCTTCCAAATAATCCTGCTAAACCAGTAGGGCTTTCATCATCAAGCGCCACAGACCGAATTCGTTCACTCCGGTGAACTTTTCAATCTCATACTTTTTTTAAGACATCTTCTCCATGCTCAATGCACTAATTTATTGTGAATCAGATGTCTTGAAACAAAATATAAATGGTTTCTTTATGATCAAGAAACACACAAGGGTTAGGGTTAACAAAGAAAGCTAGGTAAAACAACAAGGAACAACAAGAATTGGTTATAAACCATTATTCTTTCCTTTCTCTTAAAACAAGATTACAAGTCTACAAGAATAACAAAATAATCTCTCACTTAAAATTAGGATTTTATCTTCCTATTTTTTCTTATGCCAAGATTGAGAAATTAACATCCTATTTATAAGAAAAATAGCACACTAACCTAATGGGATTTTTAACAATTACCCATTACAAGCTAACTTAGAGTACAAGCTAACTTATACAATTGGGCTTACAAGCAATGCCCAATTCAACATGCTAACAACCCTAGAAATATTGACTAATGCATGTTAGAACAAACTTCAACTACAATATGCATTACTACGATAACATCGTGCGAATAGACTTCGACCTCATGCTTAATCCCTGTTGAACCAGAAGCTACCCTTCGACCATACTAGAGTTCGATCTAATATCTCACAAATGAAATAAACTAAAATATGTTATGTTTTAATTTTAAAGAAACGTATTTGATCATAGTTGAAAAGACTAACCCTAGTGAAACATATTAATTTTGGAGAAACATATTACTAGGGTTGACAAATACAATTGTGGTGAAACAATTTACAAATTTTACTATAAGACTAAACAAGTGAGTCATTCACTATTTTATTAAACCTAATTCATTCCACTTTCAACCTGCATATTCCATTCTTCTAAATTTAATATTGTATATTGAAAAACTTTGTTTAAAAGTTAATGTTAAGATTCGGTTTATCAAGTAAACGATAAGTTTAAATCTTAATATTCATGTTTAATGCCAAAAAATTTAAGATATAAGATAAATGAATGAATATTGTGTACACAAAGCATATCTTAGATTGAAAAAACTGTGACTTTCTTTAAAAACTTAACCCTGTGAAAAATAAACTTTCTTTAAGTTTGTGAACACAATATTTCACTCTTGTCATTAGAAGTGATCATTGTGAAAAGTATTTTAATTTTTATATAGCTATATAAATTAAGGGACACACCCTTTTGTAAAAAATTGGTGTTGGAATTCGAAGTTTGTAAGTCATAACATACCACCACGGTTATTAGTATGGATCATAGTGAAAAGTCTTTTAATAAAAAAATGCATGCACCTAAATAAGAGCTATTATTATAGTTAAGTCAATACATTTTACGATATGTATGTTTTGCACTAGTGTACCCAATTCATTTTAGAGACCTTTCCATCAATATACTATTTAACATGCGTCTAAACTAATTCTCCCTATGATTTATCCTTAACCTAATCCTTTGACTTTGAAGTGGCGTAAGAAACAATAAAATTAATTAATTAATTAGAGCATCTTTAATGCAGGTTTTTAATAGTTAAATTTTTTTTATAGTTAACGATAATTATAAAGAATTTGCACTGGAATGACTATGACATAACATTTAATTCACTAACTTTTAGTTTCCGGCAATTATATAGTTAACGTATGCTATTTATTTTGAAGCATATAATATTATTATTTATATTATTAAAGTCTTGTAATTTTTTGAAAACAACGGGCCCACAATTTTTTTAAACCAATGAGAATTAAAATATAGGGTCAAGTTTTAGTTTTTTTATAAGCAACTATCATTAAAGTAAAAACAACTCAAATCGACTATAAATTTTTTAAATCCTACAAATCATTTTGGACCCACAAAAAATATCTTAGTTTACCCACTAAAAATGCTCTTAGTTTAACTAAATTGGAACCACATTTTAACTATTAGACAAAAAGACATGAACATCTACAACAACTTGAATCTGCTGCATTCACCATGAGACATGTGGAACCAGATAATAAATAAATCAGAAAAAGGACCACAGATACATATCTGACACAATACTTAACTTCATTGTTATCCTAAAGTAAATGTGCTTTTGTCATTTTCAAATAGTTTCCAAATTGAGTATCGATTACTTCAGAAGTAGTATACAGATGCATACAATTTGTACTTTGGGTAACTAATAACTTTAACAACCTACGAATGGCTGAAGAACGATGGAATGTGGTCCAAAGTAGCAGAAGAAGGAGCAAGGAATCAAAATGAGATAATTCAGGTGGCTTTAGAGGAAATTATCAAGAGAGGAATAAGGAGGTGACCTCTTTCTTCTTTACAGCTTTTTCGGACAACTTAGGAGCTAGGAATATGTATGAAGAGTTCAAAAGGTATGATGACATTGATGAGGTTGTAATTCCTAACAAAAGAGACATAAGAGGTAGGAGATATGAATTTGTTAGATTTTTTAATGTGGAGAATGAAAGGATGCTACCATTGAAGCTCAATAATATATTCACGGGGAAGAAGAAACTGTTTGTCAACATTACGAGGTTTCAAAGAAAGCAAGGGAGGAGTAACCACGAGGCACAAAAAAGGATAAAGGAGTTCCCTAGGAATATAAAGACAAGAACAAAATTCATTTTTAGAAGTGCTCGTTGCAGAGAGAAGATGTCTCAATCAACAAGCAAGGATTTAGAAGACACAATCGCTTATATGCCAATGTTGTTACAGACAATGGAAGGAGAAATGCTAGGATGAGAAAGAAGGAAGACAAGAAAAAACCAATGTTTGCTCATTTGGATTACAACATCGATGATATTGGGCTGGACAGATTCAAAAAGGAATATGTGGGGTGGTTGAGAATGAAGGGTTAGCATATAGTATCCAAGGGATTCAAAGATGTGTTAGATTTATCTAATATTTTATGGGCTACAATCAATTGTGGTTTAATTTGTAAAAAACGGGTTAATCGTGATTCTGATGGGGGTGCATATATAAGCCCTTTAATTAATTAAGTGATCAATTTTTAACTAATGGCTGAGTATCTGAAACCTGATTGGTGTGGGTAAAAGTGTGGGCTTTAACCTTGGGCCCATAATGGGTAGGGACTAAGGTTATATATATTATATGGCTAGGTCCCCTCTGTAATCACAAAAAGTATCAGAAACATAACTGACGGCTCCATAACTTGCCCCATTGAAAGTTGTGAACGGGAGTGTGAGATACAGAGGAAGATCCGGTCATTCATCCATTCGGAATTCTGAATCATGACTTCAACAAGTAAGTATTGATGTTTTAATCTCATATAATATCCATGAATATTTCCGCTTACATTTGGTATCAGAGCTTAAATTATATGAATTAGGACTCAATTGATTATTCTTAATATATAATTATGATTTAATATAATGGTTAATCATTACGTGAAATTGTAAAGCCATTAAAATTAAAAGTCATTAACAATTATTGATCTCGTGTATTCTTATTTTCTTACTGTAAATGTGTATAAATCCATGCATCAACTAAAGGCATGTTACGCGCAGTGCATTTATTGTTCAATTGATTTTGTTTTCCTTTTCCATATCGTATATATATTTGCACAATGCATTTATTAGCATGTTACTACAGTGCAATTGGTTTTTTTTTCTTTTACGAGTTAATTTTTTTTTTTTTGCGGCAATATTTCACGAGCTGTTTTCTCTTACTACAATGCATTGTTGCTAATGGATTATTATATATAAATCTAATGTTAAATTATTATAATTTTCTCTTCGGAAATTTTATTAAATAAATGTTAGTTTATATAAATTTGTAAAATATTTATTTTGTTAAATATTTGAAATATTATATAATATCTCTATAATATTGAGATTGATACTGTTGAAGACAAAATTTATTAGGAATGTTATATGGTTTAAATTCATGATTGGTTCATGATTTATTTTGGCAAGAATTTTTTTTAATTCCTATGCAAGAAACTCTATAAATTATTGTGTGTGATTACCACCAAAGTGAGATCGCTCGTTTTAATTTATAAAAGTCTCTTTGTAGTTTGAGGAATGGTTTTAAGTCATTATTGTGATTGTCTTCCCAAAGGTGGATAATTGTATGTAAAGATTGTGGTTGATTAAGGATATAACTATTGGAGATGCTTTGGTCTAAGGGATTTATTTACCCAAAGGAAATAAATTTCTAAACTCAATGTATGCTCATTGAGTAGCTTATTCTTGAAATTTGTAGATGAAGTTGTTGGAGGTGTTTTGGTTTAGAGAATTTATCTACCCAAAGGAGATAGATTTTCGAACCCAATGTATGCTCATTGAGCGACTCATCTGAGGTTCTGACCTTGGTTCTAACCTGGGTTTTACGCATTCCACCCAAAGGGGATTGTGTGATAATGTTGGCCTCTTAGTGATAGCTTATGTTCATTAAAGCTATATCTTGCCTTTATTATTTGTTCTAATGCATTCCTATTTTGTCTAATCAGTGACCTTCTCTATGAACAATTGTTCTGCTTCTATTGAGATCCTGAATGGGTCTAATTTTAAAAAATGGAAGAAAGACTTAGAGTTTTCGTTAGGGATTGTTGACGTTGACATGGCATTGCGTGAAACCAAACCTGTGATCAATGATCAGAGTACACCTGAAGAGAAAGAAAAATTAGCTAAGTGGGGGAGGAGTGATCGACTTAGCTTGTGTGCTATGAAGAGAACAATTTCTGAACATCTGATAAGTGGGTTGCCTGAAAAAGAGAATGCTAAAGAGTATCTTACTGCTATTGGAGAGAGATTTTCAGGTATTTGATAATGCTGAATCTGGATGTTTAATGAAACAAACGGACATGAAATATGATAACAATGGGGGTGTCAGAGAGTTCATTCTTAAGATGGTTCATGTCCAAACCAAACTAAAATCCCATGACATTGACCTGAATGAGAATTTTATTGTGTCTCATGCCTTAAATTGCCTACCTGTTGAGTTCACTCAAATCAAAACTGCTTATAATACATTTGGTGATAAGTGGGCTATCAATAACCTCATTACCAAATGTGTAGCTGAAGAAGAGAAACTCAAGAAGGAGAAAAGTGATCTAGCACTCCTAACCTTTCATGCTAAACCCCATTTTGGTAAAAAATCTTGGAAAAATAAGAAAAACACTAATAGTGTTGCTCATAGAATTCCTGATAGGAAACCTGATAATGGTCAACATCATAATATAGGAGGTCCCAAACCTGTTGCTTTTAAGAAATCTGTTTGGTGCTTTTGGTGTAAGGAAAAGGGACATAAGAAAACTGATTGTCATGCTTTTAAAGCTTGGTTAGACAACAAGAACAAATCTGGAGGTAATCATTTAGCTTTTGTCTGTTTTGAGTCTAACTTAGTTGATGTTCCCATTAATTCTTGGTGGATTGATAGTGGTTCTACAACCCATATTGGTGTCTCCTTACAGGGGTTCAGAAACCAGCGGAGACCAAACTTGAGGGAAAGCAAACTCAGGGTAGGAAATGATCTTGAAGTTGTTGTGGAGCTAGTGGGAGATGTTAGCTTAGTCTTAGGAACTAGTTTTGAACTTGTTTTGAAAGATACATTTTATGTACCTTCTTTTAGGAGGAATTTGATTTCAGTATCTTGTTTAGATAAATTTGGATTTCAATTTACCTTTTATGATGGAAAATTAAATTTGATGTTGAATTATCAAGTTGTTGGTAATGGTATCTTGTTGGATGGTTTATATAAGTTATCTTTGGATTGTGATATGATATCCTCATCCTTAAATGTTGAAATCTCAATTGCTAAAAGATCTAAAATTAGAGAAAAATCCTTTTTGTTGTGGCACAAGCGTTTAGGACATATCTCTAAAGAAAGAGTTGAAAGGTTAATTAGAGATGATATTTTACCTTCCTTAGATTTCAATGGTGTAGGGACTTGTGTGGATTGTATTAGAGGAAAATTTACAAAGACCAATAAGAAAGGTTCAACTAGAAGTTCAGACCTTTTGGAAATAATTCATACAAATATTAGTGGTCCCCTTTCTCCAACTATCTGTGGTAATACATCTTTTATCACTTTCATTGATGATTTTTCACGGTATGGCTATCTCTACTTGATTAAGGGAAAATCAGAAGCACTTGAAAAGTTTAAAATTTTTAAAACTGAGGTTGAAAAGCAACTAGGAAAAGTGATAAAGGTGGTACGTTCTGACCGTGGTGGAGAGTATTATGGTAGATATCATTCTACTGGACAACACATGGGACCTTTTGCAAAATACTTGCAAGATTGTGGAATTGTTCCACAATACACCATGCATGGTACTCCTGAACAGAATGGTGTAGCTGAAAGGAGAAACCGCACCCTTAAAGATATGATGAGAAGCATGATTAGTAGGAGTAATTTACCGGAATTTTTATGGGGTGACGCTTTAAAAACAACCCTCTATATACTTAATAGAGTTCCTAGTAAATCAGTTCCAAAAACACCTTTTGAGCTTTGGACAGGTAGAAAACCCAGTTTGAATCATCTCCGTGTCTGGGGTTGTCCTGCAGAGGTTAAAATATATAATCCTTTTGAGACAAAGCTTGACCCAAAAACAAGTCATTATTTTTTTATTGGATATCCGGATCGATCTAAAGGATACAAATTCTTTTGTCATGGTAGAGGTAATAAAATTGTGGAGTCCATGCATGCAAAATTCCTTGAGCTTGATGTTGCTGAGCTTGTCACCGAATCTGATAATATTAATTGTGTTATGCCTGATGTTGTTACTTTGTCACTTCCTAATTTTGATAGTGCTAGATCATCCACGACTCCTGGAGGTTTTGCTCCAAATGAGAATGTGGCTGAACATCCGGTTGAAGATGTGGTTGAACCACTTGTTCAAAATGTAGTGGATCCTCCTATTATAACTGAGGTTGAACAACCTAATGAGCCAGTTGAGCAAATTCATGTTAGAAGGTCAGTAAGACAAAAGCGACCTGCTATCCCTGATGATTTTGTAGTTTATCTTAGTGAGGATGCTTATGATGTTGGTATTGTTATTGATCCTAAAAATTATCTAGAAGCTATTACTTGTTCTCAATCTAGCATGTGGACAGATGCAATGCATGATGAAATGAAATCCATGATAAATAATGATGTTTGGGAACTAGTGGAGTTACCAAGAAACTATAGAGCGATTGGATGCAGGTGGATATTCAAAACAAAGAAGGACTCGAAAGGTAAAATTGAGAGGTTTAAGGCAAGACTTGTGGCTAAAGGTTTCACACAAAAGGAGGGTATTGATTTTAATGAAACCTTTTCTCTTGTTTCCACTAAAGAATCTTTTAGAATCGTTATGGCCCTTGTAGCACATTTTGACTTAGAATTGCATCAGATGGATGTTAAGACTGCTTTTCTGAATGGTGATCTTAATGAGGAGGTGTACATGCAGCAACCAGAGGGTTTTGTAAAAAGTGGTGATGAGCACTTGGTTTGTAAATTAAGAAAATCTATTTATGGTTTGAAACAGGCTTCTAGACAATGGTACTTGAAAGTTGATGAGGTGGTAACTTCATTGGGTTTTGAAGAAAATAAAGTTGATCAGTGCATCTATCTTAAGGTCAGTGGGAGCAAATTCATCTTTCTTGTGTTATATGTTGATGATATTTTGCTCGCAAGTAGTGATCTTGGTCTACTTCATGAGACCAAACTTATGCTAACCAAGTTCTTTGATATGAAGGACCTTGGTGAAGCATCTTTTGTATTGGGAATTGAAATACACAGAGATAGATCACGTGGTGTGCTTGGCTTGTCACAGAGAGCTTATATTGATAAAGTTCTAGAGAGATTTAATATGCAGAACTGTAAGCCAGGAGATGTTCCAATTAAAGGAGACAAATTCAGTAAAGATCAATGTCCTAAAAATGAGATTGAGCGGGCAGAGATGAAGGGAAAACCCTTTGACAGTGCATTGGGCAGCCTGATGTATGCTCAAGTATGCACTAGGCCTGACATTGCTTTCATAGTTGGCGTCTTGGGACGATACCAATCTAATCCTGGGAATGATCATTGGATTGCGGCTAAGAAAGTGATGAGATATTTGCAAAGAACTAAAGAATGTATGCTTGTTTTTAGGAGAGTTGACAACTTGGAAATAGTTGGGTATACTGACTCTGATCTTGCTGGGTGTGTTGATGATAGAAAATCTACTTCTGGTTACGTTTTTATGTTGGCTGGAGGCGCGATATCATGGAAGAGTAAAAAGAAAACTCTTGTCGCCTCTTCTACTATGCAGGCAGAGTTTGTTGCTTGTTATGCTGCTGCCACTCATGTTGTTTGGTTAAGAAATTTAGTAACTGGACTTCGTATTGTTGATTCCATTGCAAAGCCACTAAAGCTTTACTGTGATAATAGTTCAGTTGTGTTCTACTCCAAGAATAATAAAACATCTAGCGGTTCTAAGCATTTGGAATTGAAGTATTTGACAGTCAGAGATCTTGTAAAGAAAAATGACATTGTTGTTGAGTACATTGGTACTGATTTCATGCTAGTTGATCCCCTAACTAAGGGACTTAGACCCATTGCATTCAAAAACCATGTTGAGAACATGGGCATTGTGAGTTCTTTTGATGTACTTGGTTAGTGGGAGTTTGTTCTTTATGTCATTTTCTTTTATCATGTTATATTTTATTTTAGACACTTTAAATGTTGGATTGTCGAGTATTTTCTATTTTAAGCAATTGATATTACAATGATTATTATTATTATTATCATCTGTCATTGTTTATTTACATTTAAATTGCTAAATTTGGGACTCAGTGTCATCGAAACCATTGTGCCTATGGTTGACACTAGTTTGGAGTTCAAGGCATGGTTATTATTTTGAGCTCGGTGTCTTCGGGACCACTATACTGGTGGTTGATGCCATACTGGAGCTGAAGTATGATTTTAAGCTCGGCGTTGTCAGGACCACTGTGCCGGTGGTCGACGCCATGTTGGAGATGAGGCATTATGGTTTGTAAAACCATACAATTTCTTTGTGTTTAATGCATTTGAGAGAAATTGTTAAGGACTGACGAAGAAAATAGCAAATGGTTGTTGGATCACATTAGCATGTTATTTTCTTGCCACACTCCACACTAATGACTAGTTGACGGAGTATGTAGTATTTGTAACCACGAAAGGTTTTATGTCAATGAAGGACATAATAATCGTCGTGATTCAATACTGCTTAACTTTTGTTGGATGGAGTCATATTCAGATACTTCACCTGGAATCATGGATTTCCTTAAAATGCGGCCGCATTTTAAGGAATTAGTCATTAACCCGAGAGTCGTTTTCAAAATGTATTTTAAAATAAAAATCATACAATTGATTTTGCCCAAGTGGGAAAATGTTAGATTTATCTAATATTTTATGGGCTACAATCAATTGTGGTTTAATTTGTAAAAAACGGGTTAATCGTGATTCTGATGGGGGTGCATATATAAGCCCTTTAATTAATTAAGTGATCAACTTTTAACTAATGGCTGAGTATCTGAAACCTGATTGGTGTGGGTAAAAGTGTGGGCTTTAACCTTGGGCCCATAATGGGTAGGGACTAAGGTTATATATATTATATGGCTAGGTCCCCTCTGTAATCACAAAAAGTATCAGAAACATAACTGACGGCTCCATAACTTGCCCCATTGAAAGTTGTGAACGGGAGTGTGAGATACAGAGGAAGATCAGGTCATTCATCCATTCGGAATTCTGAATCATGACTTCAACAAGTAAGTATTAATGTTTTAATCTCATATAATATCCATGAATATTTCCGCTTACAAGATGACCTCGTGAATTTGCTTTCGTATAACATTAGAGGGAGTTGCAATCCGATAAAACAGAAGTGCATTCAAAAACTTATAAAGGATGAAGGTTTTGATGTTTGTTTGTTCCAAGAAATGAAGATTTCAAAGGTGGATGATGCGTGGGTTCAATCCATTTGGGGAAATCAAGAGGTGGAATGGTCAGCTAAAGAAGCTCATGGGCGTTAGGAGGTATTGCAATCATATGGAAATCAGGGTTGTTCCATTGTATTTCAAGTAGAATGGCAAGGACAATCTTATTTCTTTATCAATGTTTACTCAGCTATTGACCTTAGAAGTAAGAGGAAGTTATGGAACGATTTGAGAGAGATTAAAGAAAGAATTGCTGGTGATTTCTGGTGCACTGCAAACGACTTCAATGCGGTTAACAAGGGAGGGGAAAGGAAAGGAACAATTACTTATGTCAATAGATTGGAAATTACAAAATTTAACGACTTCATTGATTCTGTCAACCTTATCAATGTACCGATAGTTGGAAACAATTTCACCTGGTTTAACAATGAGAGAAGTTCTAAAAGCAGGCTTGACAAGTTTCTACTTTCTGAAAATCTAATTGAGAAATTGGGAGTTGAAATTCAAATAGTTGGCAACATAAGCATATCTGACCACTGCCCTATTTGGATTAAATCAAATAGGATGAATTGGGGTCTGAAACCATTCCGCTGTTTTACTTGTTGGTATGAACATCCTGACTTCGTTCCTTTTGTTTTGAAAAATTGGAATCATGAGGTCTTTGGCCATATCAATTTAAGGGTGGATAAGGCAATTTCAGAGTTGAATATTTTGGACCAACAAGTATCAGAAGCGGATGAAACAGGTTCTTTTTCAATGATGGAAAGGCGTAGAGAGGCAAATAGCAGGGTTTGTAAAACTTTGCACTTGAAGGAAGCTATTCTTAGAGAGAAATCTAGAGTGAAATGGATTCGGGAGGGGTATTCCAATTCTAAATATTTTCATACGGTGAAGTATCGCGGAGTTACAATCTAATAAGGGTCTGTTAAACAAAGTTAGGGAGATTGAGTCGGAAATTTTCAACTTTTTTAGTCTCACTTTCAAAGAGACAGAATTGCAGTGTCCTCTTCTTCAAGGGGTGAAGTTTAATGGTTTGACAAAGGCTGAGGTGGGTTTGCTAGAGGAACAATTTGCAGACGGTACTATCATTGTGGGAGAAGCCTCGTGGCAGAATTTATGGTCAATAAAAGCAGTTTTACGAGGATTTGAATTAGCTTCAGGTTTGTCGGTGAATTTCAACAAAAGCAAGGTGGTAGGTATTAATCTTGATCAAGAGTTTCTGGAAGCTGCGTCAAGTTTTCTGGCTTATGCAGTTAGCAGTATTCCTTTTATGTTCTTGGGCATATCCATTGGAACTAATCCAAGGCGGAAACAGTCGCGGCCTCTAGTGTTGGATAAACTTCGGAATTGTCTCTCTAAGTGGAAGTGCAAACATCTATCCATCGGAGGTCGAGTGATGCTTATTAACTCGGTGCTTAAATTGGTTCCAATATATTGGTTATCGTTTTACAAGGCCCCTAAAAGTGTCATTCAAGAAATAATACACGGAATTTCTTGTGGGGTGGTAATGTTGAGAAGAGGAAAATAGTGTTAAATAGTTGGTCATCGGTTTGTAAATTGAAATCAGGAGGTGGACTTGGTATTAAACATTGTCAAACATTTAATCTTTCGCTCTTAAGTAAATGGAAATGACGCGTTCTTGTTGAATAGAAAACTATTTGGTTTGGTTTGTTATCATTGAGATACAAGGATATAAAGAGGATAATGTTTGATGATGTAAGGCCATCGTTTACCAAATACGATTCCCTTTGGTGGAGAGACATGTCTTTAGTATGCTTTTCACAAGTTCATGATGACAATTGGTTTTCACACAACATTTCTTGTAATCTGGGCAATGAAAGTGATAGAACAATCACGCAATGATGCATCAAAAAATAAGGTGAGATTGGTGATGATAGTTGTGATTAGATGTGAAATAAAATAGATGAAATGATGGAACTGAATTGTGAAATTCTAGGTACACAACAGTGGATGTTATCACAGATGTTATGACATTCACTGTTGCACTGACTATTGAACTTAATAACAAGCTGTAAATGAAAACAGTAAATAACACAAGTAATTGTTTATCCAGTTTAGTGCCAACCACACCTACATCTGGGAGCTACCAAGCTAGGGAGGAAATTCACTATTAGTAGAATTAATTCAGAGTCAAACAACCAGTTTGCACTCTTCACTTAAGACCTACCCAATGAAATTTCAGCCTAATACTAGACCAGAGTTTCCCACTTACTCCCCCTCAATCACAACAGTGATATTAACCAATTCAAAGTTACAAAAGGGTATGAAGTCACACTTCAAACACACCTTGATCTTGCTTCACAACTTTGATCAAGTGACACAACTCTCTTGCTTAAAAGCTTAGAGTGACACACTGAACAACCAGTTCACAAACACTAAACCAAAGCAATTATGCAGCAGACAATTGCTTGGAATACAAGTATCCTAAGACACAATACACACGTGAAGAACAACTGATACAATCCGACTTCTTCACTCACAAATACACGTTCTATGAAACCCTGTCAAGAACTGTCTTCAATTAGGATTGCTCCTTCAGTATATATATGCATCATACAGTCCTTGAGCCTTCGTACATAGGTTAGATTTACCCAAGATAAACCTCTCTTTATGAAGTTGTGCATGTCCAATTGAGTCAGGGGCATTCCATGTTATCCTAAGCAATGCCTGATATGTCGCCTAAGATAACTAGACTTCCTAAAATGTTTCTTGAAGTATAGCCTGAGCTAATAACAGAAACTAATACCTGCGCGACCTGATGTCATACGCTTGATGTCATAACATTCAGTCATGACATCCAACTTAAGTGACTCTTAGCTATTTAAACTTACCCTGCTGAATCCTCATTATGTATGTCATAACATCAATCATGACATTCATACATCCATCAATGTTTTGCCATAAAATGCAGCCAATCAAAAGCATCTACAAACTCCCCCTTTGGCAAATTTTTGGCTAAAACATTTTGTTACCATATCAGAGATTACAAGCAGCAGAAATTATACCATACATGCAGGAAAGCTACTAGCTAAACACACACAACTATAATACCATATCAGAGTCATCTTCCCACCCTAAGGACTACCTGCTAGGTATCACACTGATCTGTGGATCATCTAGTGATACTCCCCCTCAACTGATGCACAACACATCAGTGCACACACAACCTGCACACACAGCAGTCACACACAAATTACCCAGGCTTTTCTGGATGTCAAGACATTCAGGATGACATCCTGAAGAACACAATCACCTGTGAAACGTAACATCCTATGCTACTCCCCCTGAAAGATGCACAGTCACACACACATTCTGCAAACATCCTGCAGACACACACACACACACACACACACACACTAATAGTAGCTCTACTACTACTAGGTTCCATCAAGGAACACACACATCACCTCATGCAAACCTGCACAGCAGCAACTGCACAGCAGCAACAACAAACAAGTCTTCCACCTGAAGTCTTCCACCTGCTATTACTCAATTACTACTATCACTTCCCCCCTTTTTAGCCATAAATTAGATTATAAATAGACTAATAGTATAGATCAACAAAAGTATGGAAGTGCATTTGTTAGGAGTTATTACAACATACTGCTCATGAAGAGCAAAAAAAATTCATGTTGTCACAATAAAACAAAAGTCTAACCAAGGATGACATCCAAAAACTATTCAAGCCAGCAGCACACTATCATCAGCCCAAGCAAACCATCATCCTGAGCCACACAACAAGCCACCACCATTTTAATCTTCCTCCTCAGAGGAGCTGGAGTCACTGTCATCACTATCTATTGAGATATCCTCACCACTGTCATCAGAACCTTCATGTGGCCTAGCTGCGCTGCTGGAGCCATGAGTATTATCGGAGTTGTGAGGAGGATCAATGCGGGCAAGAGGAATAGTTATGCCACGCACAGGTAGCCCTTTCTGGAAAATCTTATCGACAATTTCCCTAGTGGATTTGTCCACATATGCTGAGCCTTCCCTGTTGCTGATTCGCCTAAGCTCGTCAGCTGTGGGAGGAGGATACTTGCCCTTGGACTCTTCTGCTGAGGATTTGGGAGGGGTATTGGATGAAAAGGCACCATGATGGAAAGACATTTTTTATGCTGAGTGGAGACTAAGAATGAAGGTCTGAGAGAGATTTGGGAGAGTAGTAAAACTGGGTGAATGGGATGAGTGATAAGAAAAGTGGTGTGGGATGCCGAGTTTTACTGGTCAAGGGTGTGGAGTGAATTAAATACGCAGGTTTGACCACGTGTTTTCCAATCAAACATCGTTTGTTCCGAACACTCCCTCTGGCCAGTAATTTCTATAGGTCCTCATACATGCAAATTCCCAATTTTCCTCTTAGATTCTCAAATTGAGCAGCATCTAAAGCCTTTGTAAAAATGTCAGCTAGCTGTAATTCAGTGGACACATGTTCTAGGGTGATCACTTTGTCTTCTACAAGGTCTCTTATGAAGTGATGCCTGATATCTATATGCTTGGTTCTGCTATGCTGAATTGGATTCTTGGAAATGTTGATAGCAGTTAGATTGTCATAGTACAATGTCATGACATCCTTAGTGACATTGTATTCGGTCAACATTTGCTTCATCCAGACCAGTTGAGAACAACTGCTACCAGCTACTATGTATTAGCTTCAGCAGTGGATAATGAGACACAATTTTGCTTTTTGCTAAACCAGGATATAAGGTTGTTCCCTAAGAAGAAGCATCCACCAAAGGTGCTCTTTCTATCATCAGCACTTCCAGCCCAGTCAGCATCACAATACCCAGATAAAGTAGGATCACACCCATGAGAGTAAACTATACCATAATCACAAGTTCCATTCACATATTTGAGAATTCTTTTGACTTTATTTATTTGACTTACCTTAGGGTTTGCTTGATATCTAGCACACACACCAACAGCAAAGGCAATATCAGGTCTGCTAGCTGTTAGATACATCAAGCTTCCAATCATGCTTCTGTACAGGCTTTAATCAACACTAGTGTCACTCTCATCTTTTGATAACTTCAGATGAGTGGGTGCAGGAATTCTTTTGTGGCCAACATTGTCCATCCCAAACTTTTTAACTATGTTTTTGGTATATTTACTTTAAGAGATAAATATAGAATCTTCAATTTGCTTGACTTGCAATCCAATGACGTAAGTTAATTCACCACATATACTCATTTCAAACTCAGATTGCATGTAATTGACAAATTGTTTCACCATTTTGTCTGACATCCCTCCAAACACTATGTCATCCATATAAATTTGTGCAATCATGATTTTACCACCTTCATCCTTTACAAAAAGGGTCTTGTCTATCCCTTCTTTTCTGTATCCATTGGTGGTAAGGAATTCAGTCAGTCTCTCATACCAAGCTCTAGGAGCTTGCTTCAATCCATAAAATGTCTTCCTCAACTTGTATACATGGTCTGTCAAGTTAGGATCCTTAAATCCCTTGGGTTGTGCCACATATACTTCCTCATTCAGATATCCATTCAGAAAAGAACTCTTCACATCCATCTGGAATAGTTTAAATTTCAGAATGCAGACAATTCCTAACAACAACCTGATTGACTCAAGTCTTGCAACTGGTGCAAAAGTTTCATCAAAGTCAATTCCTTCAACTTGAGTATAACCTTGTGCTACTAGTCTAGCCTTGTTTATGGTTACAACTCCTTGTTCATCAGACTTGTTCTTGTAAATCCATTTGGTTCCAATGATGTTTGTTCCTTTAGGTCTTGGAACCAATTCCCACTCTTTATTCCATTTAAATTGTTCCAATTCATTTTGCATGGCCTTGATCCAATATTCATCAGTTAATGCCTTCTTCACATTTTTGGGCTCAATCTTGGATACAAAACAAGAATTGGAGACAGTTTCTCTGGTTCTGGTTCTTACACCACTGTTGGGGTCTCCAATGATAAGATCTTTGGGATGATCTTTCAGGATCCTGATGGAAGGTTCTCTATTGGGAGTTTCTGATTCAGAATCAGGAGTTACATCTTGAGTATCTTCAGTATTGACCATACCATCTGCAGGTGTCTCAAGGAATGTTTCAACATCGTCCATGACATTGGTCTCTTCATGTTGATCATCAATAATCACATTGATGGATTCCATCAAGACTTGTGTTCTGGAGTTGAATACTCTATATGCTCTGTTGTTGGTAGAGTATCCCAGGAATATCCCTTCATCACTTTTGGGATCCATTTTTCTCATTTGTTCACGATCTATCAATATGTAACACTTGCTCCCAAAAACATGAAAGTACTTTACAGTTGGTTTCCTTCCTCTCCATAGTTCATACAGAGTGGAGGAAGTTCCTTTTCTTAAGGTGACTCTGTTGTGAACATAGCAGGCTGTGTTCATTGCCTCAGCCCAGAAATGCATAGGTAATTTCTATGCATGAATCATGGCTCTAGCAAATTCTTGGATAGTCCTGTTTTTCTTTTCCACTACTCCATTTTGTTGAGGAGTAATAAGGGAGGAGAATTCATGACTGATTCCTTCAGATGAGCAGAATTAAGCAAACTTAGAGTTTTCAAACTCCTTACCATGATCACTTCTGATCATGACCACACCACATTCTTTTTCTCTTTGAAGTATGATACACAGCTCTCTGAAGACTTCAAATACATCTAATTTTTCTCTGATGAACCTTATCCAGGTGAATCTGGAGTAATCATCAATAACTACATAAGCATACCTTTTTCCACCAAGACTCTCTACCTGCATTGGTCCCATCAAGTCCATGTGCAGCAGTTCAAGTACCTTGGATGTTGCAAGATGGCCAATTCTTGGATGTGACATCTTGGTTTGGTTGCCAACCTTACATTCACCATAGACCTTACCTTCATCAATAGTCAGCTTTGGAATTCCTCTCACAGCTTCCTTTGATATGATCTTTTTCATCCCTCTAAGATGAAGGTGTCCAAGTTTTTGATGCCATAGTTTGACTTCCTTTTCTTCTTTAGCCATAAAATAGACAGTGGTGTTACTTGAGATTTGAGGCTCCCACAAGTAGCATTTATCTTTAGACCTAGCTCCCCTCATGACTTCCTTTTCATCTCTATTTGAGACAATACATTCTCCCTTTGTGAAGTTGACATTGAGTCCTTGGTCACAGAGCTGATTGATACTGGTTAAGTTGGCAGTCAGTCCTTTCACCAGCAATACATTGCCTAAGTTAGGGACTCTAGGACAATCTAGTTTCCCAACACCTTTGATTTCCCCTTTTGCTCCATCACCAAAGGTCACATACCTAGTGGAATGTGGTTTGATGTCCACCAATAGATTCTTTATTCCAGTCATGTGCTTAGAGCAGCCACTATCAAAATACCAGCCTTCTTTAGCTGACACTCTCAGAGAAGTATGAGCTATCAGGCCAACCTCTTTTGCCACCCATTGTTTCTTCTTGACAGGAGCATCTTAATGAGAGTTACTAGGAAATCCATGCAGACTGAAGCAAAATGGTTTTATGTGTCCAAATTTACCACAATAGTGACACCTCCACCTTTGGGACTTTCTCCTTGCCTGATTCATGTTTTTGTTCTTCTGATGTTGTGACATCGACCGTGACATCCGGTTTGGTCTATGCTTTTCAACCTTTGGTTTCTTGAATCCCAAGGTGGGTTTCTGTTTACCAACAAATCCTAGTCCAGACATGTTTCCAGCTTGCTGACCACTCTGTAAGATTTTTTCTAGAGTTTCAGTCCCAGGGTTTAGCATCCTGACAGATTTTGTCATCTGATCAAGTTTGGAGTTTGAAATTCTGACCTCACTGTTGAGTGAGTCAATGGTTGCAAGATTCTCCTTCTTCTCTGCTTCCAACTTCTTAATGATTTTCTTATGCTTCTCCCCTAGTTTACATAGTTTAGCACTTCTAATGTATAGCAGTTTATATGAGGCTGCAAGTTCATCAAAGGTCAGCTCATGTTCACTTGAGTCACCATCAGATATGCATGCACTGTTCAGAATAATGACATGTTTGGCTAATTCTTCTTCTGATCCAATATCAGAACCTCCATCAGACCAAGTGACTGCTAGGCCCTTCTTTTGTTTCTTGAGATAGGTGGGACATTCAGTTCTAATGTGCCCATATCCCTCACATTCATAACACTGAGCTCCTTTGTCTTGGTTGGACTTTTCTTCAGACTTGGCTCTTTTGTTATGTCAGATGAGATGTTATTGACATTAAATCTACCCTTCTTATCTACCCTTTTCATGAGTCTGTTGAATTGTCTTCCAAGCATAGCTACAGCTTCTGAGAGATTCTCCTTGCTTCCATCATTGTCTTCATCATAGTCTTCTGCTGACTTTGAGGCAAGGGCTATGCTTTTGTTCTTCCTCTCAACCTGATCACTCATTCCCATCTCAAAAGTTTGGAGAGAACCAATGAGTTCATCCACTTTCATGTTGCATATATCCTGAGCCTCTTCAATAGCAGTGACTTTCATGGCAAACCCCTTAGGCAAGGATCTTAGAATCTTCCTCACAAGCTTTTCTTTAGACATCTTCTCTCCTAAAGCACCTGAGGTGTTGGCAATTTCAAGGATATTCATGTAGAATTCATGAATAGTCTCATCCTTCTTCATTCTCATATTTTCAAACTTGGTGGTCAACATTTGTAATCTTGACATCTTGACTTTAGAGGTTCCCTCATGAGTTATTTTAAGAGTATCCCAAACCTCTTTAGCCAGTTCACAATGATGCACTAGTATGAAAATGTTCTTGTCTATACCATTAAATAAGGCATTCAAAGCCTTAGAATTCCCAAGAGCCAAGACCTCTTGTTCTTTGGTCCATTCTTCCTCAGGTATTAACACAAATAATCCATCCTTGTCAGTCTTCACTGGATATTCCCATCCTAAATTTGTAGCTCTCCATGCCTTGCTGTTTAAAGACTTCAAGAAGGCTATCATCCTAGGTTTGCAGTAGTCATAATTAGAGCCATCTAGAATTGGTGGTCTATTTCCGAATCCTATATCCTTATCCATAGTACCATAATTTTTCTTCCCTAGATCTCACCCAGAAAATAACAGGCAGGGTGCCTACTCTGATGCCAATTGAAATTCTAGGTACACAATAGTGGATGTTATCACAAATGTTATGACATCCACTATAACATTGACTACTGAACTTAGTTAGCTATAAATGAAAACAGTAAATAACACAAGTAATTGTTTATCCAGTTCAGTGCCAACCACACCTACATCTGGGGGCTACCAAGCCAGGGAGGAAATTCACTATTAGTAGACTTAATTCATATTTAAACAACCAGTTTGCACTCTTCACTTAAGACCTACCCAATGACACTTCAGCCTAATATTAGACCAGAGTTTCCCACTCACTCCCCCTCAATCACAACAGTGATATTAACCAATTCAAAGTTACAAAAGGCTATAAAGTCACACTTCAAACACACCTTGATCTTGCTTCACAGCTTTGATCAAGTGACACAGCTCTCTTGCTTAAAAGCTTAGAGTGACACACTGAACAACCAGTTCACAAACACTAAACCAAAGCAATTATACAGCAGACAAGTGCTTGGCATACAAGTATCCTAATACACAATACACACATGAAGAACAACTAATACAATCAGACTTCTTCACTCGCAAATACACGTTCTATGAAACCCTGTCAAGAACTGTCTTCAATTAGGATTGCTCCTTCAGTATATATAGGCAGCATACAGTCCTTGGGCCTTCGTAGATGGGTTAGGTTTACCCAAGATAAACCTCTCTTCATGAAGCTGCGCACGTCCAATTGAGTCAGGGGCATTCCATGTTATCCTAAGCAATGCCTGATATGTCGCCTAAGATAACTAGGCTTCCTAAAATGTTTCCTGAAGTATAGCCTGAGCTAATAACAAAAACTAATACCTGCGCGCCCTGATGTCATACGCTTGATGTCATAACATTCAATCATGACATCCAACTTAAGTGACTCTTAGCTATTTAAACTTACCCTGTTGAATCCTTATTATATATGTAATAACATCAATCATGACATTCATACATCCATCAATGTTTTGCCATAAAATGCAGCCAATCAAAAGCATCTACAAATTGTATGAAACTTGCAGTAATTGCATTACATTGTACACCACATAACATTGGCTTTTATAACAATCCAACTAACTAACTAACTGGCTTAACTAAATTTAACTAACTAATAGAATTACAAAGTGTTGCACCCCAAATTTGTCCTACCTTTACATAGTCTCTAGTGACATTTTATTTCGAATGAATAAAATGGCACAATTGGCAAGAGACCCTTTTTGTTCTAACTAAAAAAAACCATTTTTGTGAATTATAACTAAAACCAGTTTTTGATTATAATTACGGTAAGTAAAAACTTAAAACTTTTTCTAATTAAAACACTAACCACTAGCAATTTTTTTAAAAAATAAACATGTTTAAAACACTTTTATAGTTAAGTGAAAACATTTTTACTAACTTAAAATTAACCCACTCCTAAAATTAAAACCTTCTTTTTTTTTTTTAAGTATTAAAATTAACATTTTTTTATGTTAAAATTAAGTTTTAAAGATTAAAAATTAAAACATGTTAGAAAGGGTTAAAACTTTTTTTTAAACTAGAACTTTCTTTAAAATTTTAAAACTAACATTCTTTTAAAGTAAAACTAACGAGTTTTTTTAAATGTAAACTTCTTCTTTTAAACAAAACTTATGATTAGAGTTTTTTTTTTTTTAATTTAAGACTTTCTCTTTTAAAAATTAAAATTAAAACTTTTCTTTTTAAATTAAGATTAAAACTTTCTAAAGATAAAAAGTTAAAACTAAAGTTTTGTTTATTTAAAAATTAAAACCTTTTAAAATTAAGACTAAAATTTTAATAAAAACAAAATATAAAAATTAACAAAACAATAATAAAAATTCCAAATTGCATTTTCGTGTTTGTTTTAATATAAACTGTGTCTGCCATATTTCCGTCTAACTTTTCACTAATGCTCTATGTTTCTCTCCTCAGATTATACATAGATTCCGATTCATATTTATTTCAATTTATTTTGTTCCATGGATGTAATTTACGCGAGGCCATGGTCGCGGATTTTATCTTTTTTTTTTGGGATTTGTAATTTACGCGAGTGATCGTCGCGACGCTTTCTTTACTTTCTGCATTTTAATTTCTGCCATATAATATCTTGCCATGTTTGCATAATTTACCGTTAAAACCCTCCGAAGGAATTAGGTTTAGCCGTTTGACCGTCGAGTCAATAACCCTAATTTTTTACCATTTCAAACCCTAATAGTCTAGGTGTTCCGCCGTGGACGAAAATGCACTTTACCCTAGCTTTAGGTCAAAGAGTCGCCGTACTCTGTTTAGGGTTTCCCGCCGTGGAATCCCTAATTTTATTTAACAAATTCAACGTAGAAATAAGAGTTTTAAGACTCCACGTAAGCGTGTCCTTAAGATACGTTTATTTCCCATTGAAACCTTAACCACAGTCAAGAAGTTTCTAACCTCCCTTTCAAGGGGAACTACGATTACTCTGATTCCATTCCCTATCCAGGATACGTAGGCACAAGATGCAACGTCTTGCCGAGTAAACTTAGGTCTAACCCTTAGGTCTCTTTTAGGTCACTCTATCCCTTAGCTCAATATATACATCAAGCAGATAATAAAATAAAAAAAGCATACAATAAACAAAAGGTTCCCGTAGAGTACTACAGAAGTTTAGGGTGCTAATACCTTCCCTAAGCTTAATCAACCCCTTACCTAGGTCTCTTCCCGCATTGTGTTTACGATGCAAAAATAGGTTTTCCCTCTTTTGACCTTTTCCTTTGGGCAAATCAAAGAGCGGTTGTGAATTAAGAATTCTGATTCAAACTAATTAATAGTTTGATATCCTATTTCCACCACAACAGAAAATGGCGACTTCACTAGGGACCCTCCTAATTTTTAAGGGTTACCCCTATTTTGTTTATTGTATGATATTTTATTAATTATTTTTATATATCATTGTACCTAGTGGGGATACCTATTATTGTGAGATAAGTCCTAACCCGGACTTGAGTGACCTTATTATAGGAAGGTGAGATATTCGACGAGGCTTGCCGGGAGTAAGTTCCGACCAAGTCGACTCGAGAATCAACGCTCAGTTGAGACCCTTTCGAAAATGGTTCGCTTGATCGAGTGCAGTCGTGAAAACTTTTACTATTTTCAATTGAAGTCTGTGATACTGGGGACCGTAGTACCTTAACACCACCTTGGCCTTATATAGGACGTAGTGCGGGAACTATGTGGGAGTAGTCCTACAATAGTTGCTACGCGATACTACACTCAAAAGAGGTTCTCTTGAGAATATTATCGACCTCCGAGTCAGTTGGAAAGTTGATATAACCGAAGGATGGACTTATGACTTTGGGCACCTCTTTAGAATCTTGTTCTGCAGGTACAACTACCCCATAGTACATACCTTTGGGGAAGGGTAGACCTTAACTTCATTCATTGTTCCTCTAACCTAGGACTTTGTTGTTTGTGTGTATTTGTGCATGGAATTCATAAAATATCATTCCTAGTTTCAAGGAATTCAACAGTCTTTTGCGAATTTAAAAGTCCTACATTTCAAAGTTTAAAACCGTTTCCAACTTTCCAAAAAAAGAAATGTTTGCAATCGACCGTTGAAGTTCTTGTAACTATCGCATTGCATTAGCATCATGTCTTGCATGACATCTTTCCCCGGGTTTCTCATGTCCGATTGTCTTTATCTTCCAGTGTTCCGTTGAGTCGTCAAGTTGATTCCTCGACACAGATATCAGACTAGAGCTAACTATAGACGCCAAATGTCAGAACAAGAGGAACATAATGCGGAGGTCTGAATGGAGATTGATGAGTTGAAAGCAGGCATGACCAGGCTTACCGAGATGCTTCAAGTGTTGATTGCCATAGGAGAGCTACCTCAGAGGACTGTCATTCAGGAAGTTTCAAGTGTTGATCCACCTCTTGTTTCAGTGTCGCCCTCTACTTGGCCTGAGTTTGGTTTACCTCCTAACTACTCTCCACCTGTTGCATCTGCTGCTATGATTGGTCAGGCTGTCAGACCGGTTTTTCAAGCTCCTGTCCTTACTGAGGCCCAACCTGTGGTCCACATGGTTAATCAGAATGTCCAAGCTCCCGTTGAGAATCCTCCCTATGAGTACAATGTTGCTGGTGTTCAAGAAGATTTTGTTGAGCCTGAGATCACCCGTGAACAGTTTCAGATCATAAATAAGAGACTCCAAGCTGTCGAGGATACTGATTTCTTCAACGTTGATGCCGATAATATATGCCTAGTTTCTGGTCTTGTTTTGCCTGCCAAGTTCAAGACTCCTGAGTTCGTGAAGTATCAAGGTCATTCCAAGAGCCAATCTAGTCATGTACTTCCGAAATATGGCAGCTTACACCAACAATCAGAAGTTGCTCATCCATTGCTTTCAGGATAGTTTGAGTGGCGCTTCTCTTAAATGGTATATGAACTTAGAGTATAACAGTGTTCACTGCTTCCAAGATCTTGCCAATGCTTTTATGAAGCAATACAAATACAATTTAGATATGGCTCCCGATCGTCGTCAGCTTCAAAGTATGTCTCAGAAGGAAAAAGAGCCGTTCAAGGAGTATGCTCAGCGTTGGAGGGAGTTAGCTTCCCAAGTCGAACCCCCTATAAAAGAGAAGGAACTGACAGGAATGTTCATGGATACTTTGTCTCCTTTCTATTGGGAAAAGATGATTGGGGGTGTCTCTTCAAGCTTTACAGATCTAGTGACTATTGGCCAAAGGTTAGAAGAAGGTTTGAAAAATGGGAAGGTATCCAAAGCTGCCGAATCTTCTAATGGTGCAAAGAAATCCTATGGGAAATTCCATAAGAGGAAGGACGAGTAGACCAATGCTGTCATGACCGAATCAAGAAAGCCTCGCCAGGGATCTCAACCTGTTGTTGCTCCACAGCCAGCTCAGACCGCTCAACATCCAGTTATTAGACAAGACCAGTCTCGAAATAGGAACCAATTTGATCCTATTCCCATGACTTACACAGAGCTATATTCATACTTGGTTCAACGAGGGCTGATTACTACCAGGGCTTTACCACCTCCTAATCCTCTTCCAGCTGGATTCAGGGCTGATTTCCAGTGCGCTTTTCATGAGGGTGCTTTAGGCCACGACTTGGAGCATTGTTTTGCACTGAAAGCCAGAGTGCGTGAGTTAATGAGGGAGGGAATACTTGATTTTGAAGATAATCCTCCAAATATCTAGAAAAATCCGTTGTCAGCACATCAAAAGTGAAGCTTCGGGCTGACCCCAGAGGATGGCTCACTGATTTAATCATTAGGCTTTTGTTTCTCATTGTTTGTATTTTCCTTATTTTATTAGCTGTTTGCTTTCGAACTATGTTTGTACTTTTATATTAATGAACTGAGCATTGCAACTTTTGATTTAATTCATTTTATCTATTATTTTCATCTCTATGCTTTATCTTTCAAATATTTATTTTTATCCGAATTTTTGGTATGCAAATATTGGAGGGAGGATGACGAAAACGTTATACCCATAACTGCTGTCAGTATGCTTTCAATCAAACATTGTTGACGATGTAAGGAATTGTTTCGATCCCCAAACACTGGAGAAATAAGGAAGTTATCCCCTTGTCACCCCCTTCGAGCTTAGAAGTTGGAGTTTCTTTACAAAAAACCGCAATTTTAACCTTGGGGCATGGGTAGTTCTCAGTTAACTTGATTGTGTGTTCATACAATACACCTTTCATACAAAGGTCGCACTCACAATTTTCCTTCGCACACAGTAAGTAAGTGTTGAAGATGTTTTTCAATCAGAAGTCGATGATGGTTCACCGTGATCATTAAGTTAGGCTGTCACTTCCTTTCAAAAAAAATCAAAAGAAAAGCCCGATAAGTCAAAATCTATGAAGGAGACTTATGCAAAATTGGGGCATCCCGTTGACTGTAATCTTCGTAAGAAACAGTTCAGGCAAAAGTTAAGGATAATAAAAAGAGGAGATCTTTAAATCCTTACCCTGAAAATCCTCAATGTCAAAAGAACCATATGTTGTAAAGAAGCATTGGCTGCCTTTTCGTAGGTCCCTTGACTTTTGAACCATCCCTGCTACCATCAGTGCAATTCCTAACCTATAGGAACCTGAATGCATAATATGAGTTAATTGAGCGTAGGACTGAAGATTATCACGTAGATTGGGTGGGAACAAACAAGTTTTGAGACTTTATCCTTCGTTTCATAAACCGTGAACCAGGCCATGTTACAACCCTCAAAAGACCTAATTGAAACAAGGATATTTTGAAAGCATGCTACAGCAAGGTTGCGTAAGCTGACTCCTAAAGATCTTTGTGAATCATTTATTTTGGCCGTATATTTGTATTAAACTTCGAGCGACCTGGACCACCGCGTTCTAACCGATGACTCATTTATTTTTCATTTTTCAAAAACAATTTTGATTTTAAAAGTTGCATGAACTTTGCATTACCATGTTCATATGAATATTTTTGTTTGCAAACTGGATTTCCTCTAAGGAATTTTCAAACAATCGAGACTTGGTCAAGTGACCCTATCAGGGGCAAAGTCTTATCAGATCTGGTTTATCCATGAGATTTTCAAGACTCGGACTGGGGCAAACCTTCCGAGGGTACAGTAAAACAGTCATTTTCAGGATCAGACAAGCTGAAGCAATTATTAGTTCATCTGTAATGGACAATTTAATCTGGGGCAGTTTACTTGAAATATCTCCAAGCGGCTTTCCATCCTTCCTACGAAGACCATCAACTTGATTACAATTTAGCAAGTGGCAGTGATCTCCGGGTTGAGGAATCAGTTTTCCAGTCTTGTCATCTTACCAGAAGAGTCAAGCCTTGTCGTCGACATCTGCATTTGCATTTGATCATATCTCATAACATGATTCATATACATATACATTTCATACCTATGCATAGCATGAGTGTTTCATCCTCATTTGCATTTCTCCCGAGGTCGTGTTTTATCCAGGTCTTACCTTGTGGTCGAAGTCCAACTTACTTGGCACCTACCAAACAACTTTGTGTAGTGTCCATCTGATGTTCTTCCAAATATGACGTTTTCTTATCCGATGGTTTTCCGGATATGCCTGTTCCTTTTACGTCCAATACTATCCTCATATATTGTGTTTATACCTTTCATTCAAAGCCATTGTTGGATGTCTGGTACCCTGATTTTAATTCCTCCTTCTGATGGTTTTCCAGATCGAGTCTTTGTTCTGATGTTCTTTTAGAACTCTATCTGACGATTTTCCAGATACCCCTGTGATTCTGATGGTTTTCCAGAATCTTACTCGATGGTTTTCCAGATCTGTTCTCCTTCTGATGGTTTTCCAGATTGAGTTTTTGTTCTGACGTTCTTCAAGAACCCCCTTGTTGCTTATCTGATGTTCTTCCAGATAGGTCTTCAAAACTTGCCCCGTACATTTATTGCTTTCCTAAATGTTTCGGATTTACCTTCAGAAACTTGTCATCATCTCATACTCCTATAGATGTCGTCCTTTTGTTTCTGGATATAGCCCAGGGTTTATTCGATGTTTTTCCGAGTATTTCTGGTATGTTTTAGAGTTCATTCGATGTTCTTCCGGATGTCCCTGAAATTTATTTCTTTGACCCCGAGGTTATTCGATGGTTTTTCGAGTATCTCTGGTGTTTGTTTCTCTTTGTATAATTTCCGATGATTCCTGAAGATCCCGCTCGATCTCTTCGTTTAAAGTAATGACCCGGAAATTCCAGCACTTGTCATTTACATGATCCTACCGCCGTGTGGATCCTGTGTTACTGTTCGTTCTAAAGTGACAGTTGTCGCGCTATTCCACCAGTGCGTCGTATTCCCCAGTGTAGTTACTCGTCGCGTCTGTCCCCTATGTCGTCGTGTCGTCTACATCCTCGCATTCATCATTCCATCATACGCATCATATTAGATTCATGGCATTGTCAACATTATAGTTTGTGGTATTTTGTCCATATCATTGCATATCACTGCATCTAGGGGCCAAATTTTCGGTTATCTATATTTAAATCCCTTTCACCGCGATTTCTCGAGTCTCTGCTGCTCAAATCATCCGGTAAAGCTATTTAAATAGGGGCATCTGTTGCACCCCAAATTTGTCCTACATTTACATAGTTTCTAGTGCCACTTTATTTCAAATGAATAAAATGGTACAATTGGCAAGAGACTGTGTGTAAGGAGTTGTGAGTGTGAGAGGTTGAGAGTTCAAATCCCACCTTCTTCACTTTTTGTTTTGTTTCTTATTTTTTTTTATAATATTTTTAATGTTTAGTAAATAAATAGGGTTTTAAGTTTGTTTTAATTTGTTTTAGTTTTGACTAATTCTTTAAGTTGGGCTTTAAAGTGGGCATTAGGTTAGAGTTAACCCTAATTTGTTACCTATATAAACATGAGTTGCATTTGAGAAAAGAGGGAGAAGGAGACAAAAAGAAAAACGACGGTCGTCAAGATCTAGAGGTTCAGAAGAGCTTCGAAACTCATCATCATCACCTCCATTTGAGAAAGAGGAAAAGAGATCCAAAGAAGTTCGTCGAGAACCGTTGCCGCCGGCGAAGAACAAGCGAAAGCATCACCAACCGGCAACTGAAATGTAAGCTTTTCTGTTATCCCAATTAAAACCTTTTCCAAATAATTAAACCTCCATTTCATTTTTTAAACCATTTTTTTGTTCTAACTAAAAAAACCCTTTTTGTGAATTATAACTAAAACCAGTTTTTGATTATAATTACAGTAAGTAAAAACTTAAAACTTTTTCTTAATTAAAACACTAACCACTAGCAATTTTTTTTAAAAAATAAACATGTTTAAAACACTTTTATAGTTAAGTGAAAACATTTTTACTAACTTAAAATTAACCCACTCCTAAACTTAAAACCTTCTTCTTTTTTTAAGTATTAAAATTAATATTTTTTTAATGTTAAAATTAAATTTTAAAGATTAAAAATTAAAACATGTTAGAAAGGGTTAAAACTTTTTTTTAAACTAGAACTTTCTTTAAAATTTTAAAACTAACATTCTTTTAAAGTAAAACTAACGAGTTTTTTTAAATGTAAACTTCTTCTTTTAAACAAAACTTATGATTAAAGTTTTTTTTTTAATTTAAAACTTTCTCTTTTAAAAATTAAAATTAAAACTTTTCTTTTTAAATTAAGATTAAAACTTTCTAAAGATAAAAAGTTAAAACTAAAGTTTTGTTTATTTAAAAATTAAACCTTTTAAAATTAAGACTAAAATTTTAATAAAAACAAAATATAAAAATTAACAAAACAATAATAAAAATTCCAAATTGCATTTTCGTGTTTCTTTTAATATAAACTGTGTCTGCCATATTTCCGTCTAACTTTTCACTAATGTTCTCTGTTTCTCTTCTCAGATTATACATAGATTCCGATTCATATTTATTTCAATTTATTTTGTTCCATGGATGTAATTTACGCGAGGCCATGATCGCGAATTTTATCTTTCTTTTTTTTGGGGATTTGTAATTTACGCGAGTGATCGTCGCGGCGCTTTCTTTACTTTCTGCATTTTAATTTCTGCCATATAATATCTTGTCATGTTTGTATAATTTACCGTTAAAACCCTCCGAAGGAATTAGGTTTAGCCGTTTGACCGCCGAGTCAATAACCCTAATTTTTGACCATTTCAAACCCTAATAGTCTAGGTGTTCCGCCGTGGACGAAAACGCTCTTTACCCTAGCTTTAGGTCAAAGAGTCGTCGTACTCTGTTTAGCGTTTCCCGCCGTGGAATCCCTAATTTAACCCTAATTTCATTTAACAAATTCAACGTAGAAATAGGAGTTTTAAGACTCCACGTAAGCGTGTCCTTAAGATACGTTTATTCCCAATTGAAACTTTGACCACAGTCAAGAAGTTTTTAACCTCCCTTTCAAGGGGAACTACGATTACTCTGATTCCATTCCCTATCCAGGATACGTAGGCACAAGATGCAACGTCTTGCCGAGTAAACTTAGGTATAACCCTTAGGTCTCTTTTAGGTCACTCTATCCCTTAGCTCAATATATACATCAAGCAGATAATAAAATAAAAAAAAAGCATACAATAAACAAAAGGTTCTTGTAGAGTACTACAGAAGTTTAGGGTGCTAATACCTTCCCTAAGCTTAATTAACCCCTTACCTAGGTCTCTCCCCGCATTGTGTTTACGATGCAAAAATAGGTTTCCCCTCTTTTGACCTTTTCCTTTGGATAAATCAAAGAGCGGTTGTGAATTAAGAATTGTGATTCAAACTAATTAATAGTTTGATATCCTATTTCCACCACAACACAAAGCTAATAGGAAATTGATTTTATAACGAATGTTATGACATCCGCTACTGAACAGACTATTAAGCTAATACACCTCCTTAATTCGATTAGTTAGATGCTTCCACCATGCCTAGCTTCATCCTTAGATCATCAAATCTGCTTGTTTTTAGTGGTTTTGTGAGCAGGTCAGCCAATTGCTCATTTGTTTTGCAGTAGCTCATCTCTAACTTTCCATTATTCACTTGTTCTCTTAAAAAGTGAAATTTGGTTTAAATATGCTTGCTTCTACCATGTGCTACAGGGTGTTTTGCCAAGTCTATGACTGATTTACTGTCAACTCTAAGTTCTACTCTTCCATTCCATATCAGCTTTAATTCAGTCAATAACATGTTTGTCCACTGAGCTTGACAGGCTGCCATGGAAGCTGCTATGTACTCTGCTTCACATGAGGATAAAGCCACCACTAGTTCCTTCTTTGAGCTCCATGCAAAGACTGCATTTCCAATCATAAACACATATGATGTTGTACTCTTCCTGTCATCTTTATCACCACTCCAGTCTGAATCTGAATAGCCTATTAACTCACCTCCTTGACCTTTATAATATTGAATTCCATACCTGTATGTACCCTTCACATACCTCAATATCCTCTTGGCTGCAATTAAATGAGAAGTGGTTGGCTTCATCATGTACTTGTTGATCATCCCTACATCATATGTGATATCAGGTCTTGTGTGACACAAGTATCTTAGGGAACCAACGAGCTATTTGAACATAGTAGGATTTACTCCCTCTTCATCATTCTCCAAGGATAACTTTGTCCTTGTATCAACATGAGTTGCAGCTGACTTGCAGTTTTCCATGTTAAACCTTTTTAGCACATCTTGGGGATATTTCCTTTGATGAATAATCATTCCTTGATCATTTCTGTCAAACTCAATTCCTAGGAAGTATGTGAGTCTGCCTAAGTCAGACATCTCAAATACCTTCATCATGTTTTCCTTAAAAACCTTCATTTCGGCTTCATTATTTCCAGTCACTATCATGTCATCCACATATAGACATACAATGAGATTATTTGTAGTATTTCTACTATAAATTCCATGTTCATTTACACACTTCATGAAACCTTGCTGAACAAGAAAATTTTCTATTCTCTTGTTCCAAGCCCTTGGGGCTTGCTTCAGCCCATACAGAGCTTTGTTCAGCTTATAAACATGTTCTTTGTTAGATACCAAATTTCACTTATTTGATCTATCAAATGTTGGCATCTTTCACTCATTTTTTTCAAGAAAGTGTTGAAAACCGCTCTTGCTTTGTTTAGTTTGCAATATATTGTGAAAATCTCTTGGTACCTTTGATTTGTGTGCTATTGTGCAGGAATTAGGCACAAAACAAATGGAAATTAAGACATAAGAAATATGACAAAGAAACTAAGACAACATGCAAACAACAAAATGTTGTCATGTTCGCTAGGCGAACATGACAGATCCTGAATGGGTTATTTAAGTGTTTTTATTGCTTTTTAGAAGGATTCAATATATTGTAACATTAGATACATCATAACTTATCTCTCTTCATCTATTTTAGAGAGAGAAACATAAAACCCTAAGAGGGAGGAGGTAAGAACTTTGATCTCTTGTTGGGGTTTGGATGTAATCTTTTGATACCTTATGTATTTCATCTAATTTATGTTTGTGAACTAGTTTAGATTCTCTATTGATTGATGATCTTTGATTATGTATTTGTGGGTCTTGACAAAACCTTTTCACATCTTTGATCTCAGATTTTCTTCTATCAATGAACAAACTTTTGACATGGTTTTGAAGTTGATATTCATTGTATCTTTTATCCTGTTGTGTTGATTAAGTAGCATGGATAGGATCAATATGATATTGTGTGGGCATGTTATAATAGTGATGAAGAATGATGTTCATAACCATTTGGCAGATTAGGTGAATACATGTAAAAAGGGTTAAATGTGTGTACATATTTTGATCATTGTGTTTTATGCGAAACAGTTGTTTATCCGATATGGGTGTCGTCCTTGTTTACCTGTTTATCTTTGATCTGAACCGTAATAGAGATATACTCTTCAAATTTGGATCTAGGATGATTGTCTATTAGGTCCTAAATGCTAGAGATAAGTTTAGGCTTAGCATTTGCTTGAGTATCAGATCTTAATGCTCTGTGTTGTGTTTATGTTGGATGAGAGATCATCAATGAGACAACATGGTTGTTCTCTCGACGCTGCGTTAGAGATAAGCTTTGTCGTGAGTGATACATGAGGATATTAGATGAATGACTGTGTTATGTTTAATTTGATCAGAAGAATGCATATGTTATCAATTGATGAAATCCAATCCCAACAAGGCTCTGTTTATATTTCAGTCTTTATTTTATAATTTCTTTTTTTTATTTATGGTTCCTAGAACTTTTAAACCAAAACTTTTGAACAATAAGCTTAGAATTGTAGAGGTCGTTGAACGGCGTTCATATCACACTAATCCCTGTGGAGACGATAAAACTAGGTACTTAATATTTTTTACTTGCTGCTTTACCGCACCAACATTCTTCCTTTCCTTCTATCTCAAGTCTTGGTGGCTGATTCACATATACTTCTTCTTCTAGCTCACCGTTCAAAAAAGCTGACTTTACATCTAGTTGATACATAGACCAGTCATTCTGAACTACTATTGCCACAATCAGTCTGATTGTTTCCATTCTTGCTACTGGAGCATAGACTTCATAGTAATCATGTCCATGCTTTTGTAGGAATCCTCTTGCTACTAATCTAGCCTTGTATTTTGCCACTTGCCCATCTGACCTTAGTTTTGTCTTAAAAACCCACTTGACATCAATACACCTCTTGTTAGTAGGTAATTTAACTAATTTCCAAGTCTCATTATTTCTATAGAACTCAGTTCTTCAATCATGGCTATCTTCCAATGTTTATGTTTTAAAGCTTCTTCAAAAGACACTGGTTCAGTTTCAGCCAACATTGCTAATTGCACTATATCACCCTCATTTGTGACTGCTTGATCAGGGAATCTCTCATAGTCCCTCAGCCTGGCTGGTGGTTGAGTATTCCTTGTTAGTCTATTGATTACTTTTGCACCTTCTTCATTTGTATCTTCATCAACTTCTTCTTGTTCCTCAATCTCACCTTCTTCTGTCTCTGAGTAAGAGAGAGCTAAGTGATTGTTACCTTTATGTGAGACCTTTTCTTTCCAATCCTATTCCTTTGATTCATCAAATCTTACATCTTTGCTGAATACTATCTTCTTATTATTTGGATTATATAGTTTGTATGCACTAGTTTGATGATAGCCAACCATAATCATTACTTGGGATTTATCATCTAACTTCCTTCTTAGTTGATCAAGCACATGTCTGAAACATAATGAACCAAAGATCCTTAAATGTTGAACACTTGGTTTGACTCCACTTTATGCTTCCTCTGGTGTCTTGTCCTGCAACTTCTTTGTAGGACTTTTGTTTATGAGATATGCTGCAGTAGCAACTGCTTCACCCCACATGAAATTAGGCATTTTCTTTTGCTTCAACATACTCCTTATCATATTTACTAGGGTTCTGTTTTTCCTTTCTAATATCCCATTGTGTTGAGGTGTATAAGGTGCAGTGATTTCATGACTAATGCCATTTGATGAGCAAAACTCATGAAATTCAGTAGAGTTGTATTCACCTCCTCCATCATTTCTTAACCTATTAATTACTTCCCCGCTTTCATTTCGAACTATAAATCTGAACTTCTTAAACACATTTAACACTTCGCTTTTCTTAACCAACAAGTAAATCCACAGTTTCTTAGTGAATTCATCTATGAATGTCACAAAATAGCTGTTTCCACCTACTGGCCTTACTTCAAAAGGTCTGCATACATCTGAGTGAATTACCTCTAGTTTCCTGGTTGCTTTGAATGGTATCTCTTCTTTGTATGAGCTTCTGGCTTGCTTTCCAGTACAACATACTTCACATACTTCTTCTGGCACTTTTAGTTTTGGTAGGCCTTGCACCATCTTCCTTTCATGCAGCATATCCAGATCTCTAAAGTTAATGTGCCCATATCTTTGATGCCATAACCAGTCCTCATGCTTAGTCTCAGTCAACAGGCAATGATCTTCAATCACACTGATATTAATCATGAAGGTTCTTTGCTTTGACAATGGAGCTTTAATGATCAGCTTGTTCTTGTGATCAAAGATATTCATAGCTTTTGCCTCCATTCTCATGGTATATCCCTTCTGTAATAGCTGGCCAATACTAATTAGATTGCTCTTCATGTTTGGAACATATAGCACATCAGTAATACAGGCCTTCTTGCCATCATTTCTGTTTACTGATTCATCTAGTTCAGAAAACCAAGACTTCTTGCCTGTCATGTGATTGGAACACCCTGTATCTAGATACCATTCATCACTTCTTTCTTCTTCATCCTTGATTGTTACCATCAACAACACTTCATCTGAGTCTGATCCTTCATTCTGAGCAAACTAAGCCTCATCTTTGTTCCTTGATACTCTCTTTGATCTGCATTCAGATGCATAATGGCCCCATTTTTGGCAATTATAACACTGAACCTCCTTCTTGGACTTTCCTTTCTTCACATACTGAGCCTGCAATGCTTGATCCACAGATGTAACTTTTCCTCTTTCTTTGATCCTATCTGTTAACCTCAGTTCATGTGCTTCTAGGCTTGCTTGCAATTCTTCAATCTTCATGGAGTCTAGATCCTTTGACTCCTCCAATGCAACTACAATATGATCAAACCTTGGTGTTAAAGTTCCGAGAACCTTTTCTACCTTCATCACATCAGTGAAGTTTTAACCATTCCTTGTCATCTGGTTTGTGAGAGTGATTACTTTATCCAGGTATTGGCTGATGGTTTCTTCTTCTTCCATTGTCAGCACTTCATACTAAGTCTCACCTTCTTTAGCTTTCCATCACCAGCATACAATTTGTCTATCGCATCCCATGTTTCTTTTGCACTTTCATAGTGCATGATCTTCTCAAAGATCTCATTACTCACACTTTGATGTATCAAGAACATGGCTTTCCCATCCTTCTTCTTCAGTTCTTTGTGTGCAACTTGTTGTTCTTCTGTTGCATTGGCTATTAAGGTTGGTACTCCTTCATTAACCACTTCAAGAACCTCTTGAAACTTGAAAATTACCTTCATCTTCACAATCTATTGATCGAACGTTTTACCTTCAAACACTGGTAATCGTGTAGAGATGTTGTTGCCATGATTTCCCATTCTTCGAGCGTCTTCTTGCAGCAATTATGAACCGGGCTCGATTATACCAATTTGATAGAACAATCACGCAATGATGCATCAAGAAATGAGGTGAGATTGGTGATGATAGTTGTGATTAAATGTGAAAGAAAAGAGATGAAATAATGAAACTGAATTGTATGAAACTTGCAGTAATTGCATTACATTGTACACCACACAACATTGGCTTTTATAACAATCCAACTAACTAACTAATTGGCTTAACTAACTTTAACTAACTAACAGAATTACAAAGCTAATAGACAGTTGATGTTATAACGGATGTTATAACATCCGCTACTGAACAGACTATTAAGCTAATAGGAAGATCTATCGAATTTTGGAACAATAATTGGTTGGGTTTGACACCTTTTCACACTTTATTCCCTCTCACTTATGCACGTATGAAGAGTTCAAATTCTAAAGTGGCAGATATGGGATTTTGGGAGGATAATAAATGGTACTGGGTTGTTAATGGTGCATCTGATTTGCAGCTTCAGGTGGATGAACAAAAAGAGTTGGATGCACTTGTAAACATTTTGCAGAAAACCCAAATTCAGATGCAGATTGAAGACAACTTTGTGTGGTGGACGAATAAAACAGAATTTTCAGTTCAAAGTTGCTATCGGGCGGCTGCTGCTATTATTAATTTTGGTCTGCAGGTGGAAGATAGTCTAGTGTAGAAGCTGAACAAGTCGTGGATCACAAATGCCCCTAGTAAAGTCTTGATTTTTGGCTGTAGGCTGTTGTGGAATTTATTACCTTCTAGAGTCGCTTTGACTAGAAGAGGAATTATTACCGACAATTGAAAGGTTTGTCCTTTTTGTTTGGTCCAAGATGAATTCATTTCCCATCTGTTTGTCGATTGTAGGAAGGTGAGTGTTGTTTGAGAAATGATTTTTGCTTGGCTGAATATAGTGTGTCATAATGAGTTGGATGATTCTAATACAAACTTTTGTTTTCTATTCGTCCATAAAAGATAGGGTTAATAAACAGTTCCAATTTATTGTCTGGTTGGCGGTGTGTTGGACTATTTGAAATAATAGGAATGAAATAATTTTTAAGGGAGTTCAGTTTCGAGTTGAAGATTTAGTGTGTAGGATTAAAATGCTTTCTTGGAAATGGTTTGTAGGTAGAAGCAAAACATCAATTGATTGGTGTGTTAATTCGTTGTTTTGTCTTTCAAATTAGTTTTAAATTTTCTCGATGTAATTTGTTTGTATTGTAAAGGTTGAGTACTTCTAATACTCTTGATATTAATACAATTTTTGTTTATAGAATTTTTTTTTCATAAATAGTAAAAACCAAAGAAAAAAAGTGAATTTGATAAAGAATTGTCTAAGATTAAACAATGAATAATTATTTTTCAAGAATGCCCGTTCGTAAAATTAGGTTTCATACAAAAAGAGAAGAGTTAAATTAAATACAATTTCACATTAAGAATGTAAAGCCTAAAATTAAATATAAATTATAATTAATTAATATTTTAAAAATATTAACCAACTTAATTATATTACATAGTAAAGTTTGTTTACATAGAATATGTCACGTCTTAAACGAAAACGTCACATTCGAAGGAGTCAAAGAAATCTCAAATATTGTGAAATACGGAGAAGAAAAAAAAAATAAACTAGAAAACAAAAATCTATCCAAAAATACATTTAACCTTAAATAAAATTTTAACCAAAAGCGGGTTCTATACAAACAAACAAATATATGGTGACATATTCACCATTATAAATGTAATTATATTTCAAAAAAAAAATCCAATGAACAACCATTATATTAAAAGACCACAAATAAAAAATATGGAAATAATAATAAAATTATTAGTTATAAGACTGTATAAAATTTAATATATAATTTTTAAAAATTATTTTTTATATTTATCTCTTAACTTATGTCCATTGACACATATTAACGTTACGAATAAAATAAAATACTCCGCAGACACATGACATTAATGTCACGTCATTGCATATGAAACAAAAAATACTTTGATTTTTCTTCTCTAAAAATAACATCACTTTAACACCATTATCTTTGCAAATTCTTCATAGCTAACTTTACCATCACCATCCAAATCTGCCTCTCTAATCATTTGTTCAACCTCTTCATCTGTTAGTCTCTCTCCCAATCTCATCATTACGTCTTTCAACTATAAAACATAAACAAAAATTAATAAAACCCTAACAACTAATTTAAGTAAATATATCTTTTTATGCATTTGTATGTTTACCTCAATGGCTGAAATATATTCATCTTGATCTCTATCAAATACTCTGAACGCATCTTTCAACTCCTTAGATATATTTTCCTATTCAAAATTTATTTGATAATAATAACACCATTAACTCAAACAACAAATAAATAAATAAAATAAATATATGCAATGATAACTAATTACCTTCATTTTTGTACTCATAATATTCAAGAACTCTTCAAAAGCAATGCTTCCTCTTCCATTAATATCCACTTCAGTAACCATATTTTGGATTTCTTCTTTTGTTGGATTTACACCTAATGATTTGATTGTGGTTGTTAATTCATCCTCTGTGATGAACCCTAAACATCAGCAAGAATTCCAGAAATCAAAAATCAGTTCCTAAGAGCTATTGTTACACCAAAACTGAAAGTGAAGAAAATAAAAAACACACCATCAGAGTTTTTGTCAATGAGGAAAAATGCTTCATGGATTTCAGCAATTTGAACATCGCTCAAAGAATCTGTCATTACTTACTATGATGAAGACAAAGTTTGAAAAGTTTTGTTGTTCAATGTGATACCGGTTTCTTTGTCTTTGCTTCATTTGACTTATATATAGAGAATGGAGATGTTTCATAACATGAGTTTAATAGTTTGTTCAAATAGTCAAATACCGAGAAGTTCCAATTACAAGTTCATGAACTTTTCTTGAAGGAGGAATTTTCAATATTATATAATTGATAGAATATTATATATTATTATTGCGTCATTTATAGAATATTTTATATTTAAATACTATCTAATTACTATATTTTAATTAATATTATTTAAACATATATATATTTATATTAGTTATATTAAATTGAAGAAGTAGAAGAAGGTATGAGAGTGACTTTGAGATTCTGGAATGCAAAAGTTTTATTTAAAATTCAAATATTTGACTGTAGACTTTTATTGCCTATATAGATATCAACCAGAGATCAACTTATCAAAAGAGGTATCATTCAAGGAAGTAGGGTTAAGGTATGTGTATTATTATGCTTTTAAGAAGAAGAAACCTCATAAAACATGTTCTTTTAGTGTAATGTCACTAAAAACATTTGGAGGGCAATGTAGAATTGGGTCGGAATCGAAATTAATGTAGATAGAGCTAGTTGAAACTATAGGAGGGATCTAAAGAGAACAATTAGTAAAAATAGTGATGGAATGGTTTGGTTAGCTAGATGATCGCGTGTTTGTTTAGTAAGTGTGGTATTTGGATTGAACTCTAACATCAATAAGGATGATTTCATGGTTCAACAATAGTCGAAGATGTGCATGTCGTAGTCGAAATTTATTTTTGCATGCATATGTCTTAGTTAGCTTGTTGGATTGGCCTAATCTATTTGACCAGTTGTTTATTATGTTAGTTGAAAGTTAGAGTTTAGTTTTTTTTTTTATTAATAACATACTGATGTTGTATGTTGTCCATCCTATTCAGGATAAAAAGGACAAGATTGTTTGGATTGCTAGGTCGTCTGTCGTTTACACTGCCGAGGAAGGATATATGCAGTTGAGAGGATCATATATTCCTCATTGGCTAGAACTTAAGACTTGCAGAGTTCTCGGTATGTTATGGAAGTCGCATGTTCCAGCTAAAATCAAGTCTTTCAGCTGAAAAAAATTTCTCAACAGGGTGGTTATGTGGGACAATTGAATGTTAGAGGTATTTATCTCTCAGAGTCAGATAGGAAGTGTGCATTGTGCAATCTGTATGAAGAGGATTTGAATCACTTTTTCCTATCATTTTTCAACGAAGGTTTGATGTTTGGAAGGAGAATGGATGGGTTGTTATGCTTTGTTTGCAGGAAGTATTTTGCAGAACTTTCTAGCTTGGCTTGGTAATAAGAACTCAGCTAGAACTAAAAACAGGAGAAGTGATGTGTGGCTGGCAGTAATGTGGAGTATTTGGAAGGTTAGGAACGAATTTAGTTTCGATAATGGTAAATCTAATGTGAAAAACATCATTTGGAACATTAAATTATTAGCCTAGAAATGGGCTTGCATAGGAGATATTACATATTCCTACTCTAATTTTTACGACTTTAGTAAGATGTTGTACGTTTAGGTCTGTTGGTGTTGGTAGGAAATTTCTTCATATGTTGTTTATATTGTAATGGGAGTGAGTACCCCGTGTACTTAGGGATGACAAAAAAGCCCGTGCCCGCGGGTATCCGTGGATATAATTCGTCACAGATACAATGTGGATAGCTTAATGGATATCCATGGATAAAATAAATGGATATTTAAATATCCGTTATTTAATGGATGTGGATGCGGGTTTAATGATACACGTACCCGCGGATATCCATACCCGTTAATAAATTATAAAAAGTATTTAAATATTTTTAATTTATTATAGACGTCATTACATCTTCCAAGAAATTTAGTCTTTTCATATTTCTTTTTTTTAACGTTTTCTTGAAAGAAAAATAAAACCTTTCACATTCCAGGAAAAATCATATTTAGTCATTTTATATTTATTTAGGCTTTTTCTATATTTTAGACCTAACATCTCTTTCACTTTCACAATTCCACTGTCCAACTCCAACCCAAAGAACCAGTACCGTCTTTTCTCTATCCAACACTGCAACTCAGAGTCCTAATTTCCTAAATGATTAAGGTAATCTATCTACCTTGTTACATTTTGTTCTTGTTCTTGCTATTTTAATTTTAATTTTGGTTGTTGCAACACTGAAGTAGTAATAGGTGGGGCTGCAAAATAGTTTCTTATTTTAAGGCAATTATAATGCAAAATACTAAACCCTAAACTAGTAAAAAGAAGAAGCACTATATACATTCTTTTTCGTTTCATTGATATAAAAATGATATTCATGTGTGCATATTCTTTCCATCTATAGGCTCTTTTATTTGTTGCTATATTCATGTGTTATTAATATATGCAATGAAATATAATCATACTATATCAAGTAAATGATAATTTTTTCTCATTATAGGTTTTCTCATATCTACGTTATGCATCTTTATAGGTTTCTTTGTTTTTTTATTTTAATGTAAACGTTTCACCATTATTATAATATTAATATTGTTATAGTTAATGCTTTTTAATTATTAATTTATATTTTTAATTGCTAATTATTCATTATCTCTTAGTTTTTTTTTCCGGTTCAAGTTTACCGTTGATAATTTGAACCACAATTGTTATACAGTATTGAATATTGATATTGATATTAAAACTATCACATTAATACAGTATTGACAAATTTATCTTTTTTTTGTAGAATGTCTTTTGAACAAACCTTTACTCCTATAGAAGTTATGCAAGAGAATTTGGCAGTCTCAAACGCAGATGAGTCTAACGTTGTTGCTTCAAATGGTCCGAATGTAGAAATTAATTCAACTCCTAATGAAATTGAAAGTCCTATTTAATGTGAAGTTGACACTGAAGGTCTTAAAAGAAAGCTAACTTCTGAAGTTTGGAACCATTTCAAAAGGCAAAAAATAGATGGAAAGTTGAAGGTCATTTGTAACTATTGTGGTGCAAAACTCTTGGGTGTTCCAAAACAAGGAACGTCACACTTAAAATCACACATTAAGTCTTGTCCACGTCGAACAAATCGAGATATAAAGGAAGCTTTGATAAAAACTGAACAAGTTGATGGTCAAACTGTAATGGTAGGTTCTTATGCGTTTAACCAAGACATAGCAAGGTATGGTGTTGCTAAGATGATAATTCTTCATGAGTATCCTCTAGCAATGGTTGAACACATTGGTTTTAGAGAATTGTGTGCTTCTATGCAACCTCTATTTAAGGTGGTTTCTCGTAACACTATCAAGAATGACATCATGAAAATTTATAACGATGAGAAAGAGAATACCATCAAGTTGTCGTAAAAGAATCAAAGTCGTATTGCAATCACCAGTGATATGTGGACTTCAAGTAACTAGAATAAAGGCTATATGACAGTTACGGCTCACTTTATTGATGATTCATGGACCCTTCAAAGTCGACTTGTAAGGTAATAACAGTAAATTATTTTGATTTTTTTTTGTGTGTATAATGTTAGTAATATTGTTCTTGAAAATTTAATTTATGTTAGGTTCATTTATGTGCCTGCTCCTCATACTAGCTGTCGCTACTGCGAAAATCGGCGCCGGCTGAACAGAAGAGTCGCCACCGTGCGTTATTTATCCCAACGGAGGGAAAGGAAACTCTCGAGGTAAACCTACCACAAAGACGGGAAAGGGATGGTCATCGCAACCAAATCCTGGATTCGGGAGTCGGTTATGCAAGGGGAAGGTATTAGCACCCCTTACGTTCGTCGTACTCGACGGGATCCACGCTTGTTTTCTAGTACGGATTGTTATTCTATCTGTTCTACAGGTCTGGGGTTAAAAGAAAAGAAAATGACTCGGCAAAGTATCGCACTTTATGCCTACGTATTCCCGTCTGGAACGAGAAATCAGAGTCAATGTAGTTTGCCTACCTACGGGAAAGGAGGGGAAGGTTGCTCGCTAGGATATCGCATCCTATGCCTACGTACTTTCATACAGCATGAAAGATCAGAGCAAACGTAGTTCGGGCTACGGAAGACACAGATTTGTCTGACTATTTTTTATCCTTCTGAAAAAGGTTTTCTCCTGATTACGCGTCCAAGCGGACAAAAATGACTCTTTGATTGGTTTACAGTCTTTTACACAAGAACTGCTTTTTATTGATGTTTATCCTTGTATTGTATTTTTCTGATTGTTTTGAGATAGAAGAGAAACAACAACTCTAAAACCTATGGTTGAAAAGGGGATCAAAATCTACCCTAATGTTGTCATGCATGGATAAGAATCCTAATGTCTGTCATATTTCTCTCTTGCGCAGAGAGAAACAGAGATCCTAAGGGGATAAACGGAAAAGCAACAACATATATACAGTAAAGCAGTAAAATGCATGAATGCAGCAGTACAAGCGAGGCAAGAGAGTCCCACTCAACCTCGAACCTAGAAAACAATGAGCCAGGTGAAACAAATTCACCTCAACCTCGAGGGGAAAATATAACACACAATACAGCAAAGGAAAATAAACTCCAAAACCCAGCTCTGACAGCTCAACAGCTCCTACAGCAGCAGCTCTGAAAAACTTCCAACTCTGACGGTTGATAAACAGCAATCTCCTAATGAACCCCAAAGTCAAGCTCCAATGAGACCCAAGCTACAATAAGCCTCCATCTTCAAGAAATCACCAAGCTCAAGCAAGCACAGAATCCTAACCAGTTGACCGCATCAGACATCAGGTAGCTCCAGACAGCAGTAAACCCTAGCTTTAACAGTTGCACAGCTTTGACATGAACAATCTTCATCTTTTTCAATCTTCGATCTTCATCTCTATCTTCAATGGCTTCTTTCTTCAAAACAAGCTCTCCCAGATGAGAATTGATTTACCAGGAAAAGTTGAATGTCAAACAGTTCATTGACAACCAAAGGAAGCCTATAAACAGTTGACATTGTAACAGACTGTTTCCCTCAAAGTTCTACCTCTAAGGTAAGGCCACTTATCCCTCCAAAGGAGGGAGGTGAATACCATAGAGGGACTTTATGTCATAGAGAGGAATGGAAGCACAGGAAGCTATCCATGTTTGTGAAAAAAATTCAGTCTATTCTAAGGCTCTGCTTATTCCTATTATTTCCTATGCCTTCAATCAGCTTCAAGCTCAAGCAATCTTCAAGCTTTAACATTTTGATCATCCTCTTCAATCTCCTCTTTTGATGTCTTCATGCTCCACAAGCTCAACCCAAGCCCCATACCCCAAATAAAAGCCCAAAAGCCCAAGCAGACAGATAAAACCCCAAGTGGGCACACTAAACAACCACACCATTTGCAAAATATACTAAAAATAGTAAAACAGCATTTAAAATTCTAAGATTTATTCTAAGGGGATTTCTATATCTACCCTACATACCCTATATGTCCCATGACCTAATTCATGCTAAAAACCCAAAAATAAAATGGTATAATGCACCTATGTTGAGTTTAAACCCTAAAATTATCACCCTAATGCTCTCTAATCAAAACTAATCAAGATTTAATCACAAAAATATGAAATAAATCTCTAAGGGAACTTCATGCTCTAATCTAGCTAGTACAAAAAGAACGGGATCAAAATACGAATTTAAATTGTTAAACGAAATTCACCAAAATGTATGTACAAACAAACATGAAAATACAAGCAATTAAGTTTGAAAAATCACCATAAATGGAAAAATGCCTAAAATGATATTTTTATTTCTTCACAATTTTCTTGAAACAATCATTAAAATGCAGGAAAAAAAATCTCATGTTAAAAAGATTATTTTCTGATTTATTATGATTTATTTTGGTAACCAATATGCAAATGAAAAGAGAAAAAGAAAATCAATTGAAATATACAAGGGGGGGGGGGGTGACGAAAGCATTATTATACACTTCAGAAATATAACTGGGCCCAGGAGGGAGGTGCACTCAGCAACGCGCTGGGCCCAGTCCACCAGTTCAGAAAAAACCACAAAAAACCTTAGGGGGTGCGAACGGCACCCAGTTCACTTGTTATCCATTCTGGGCCTCCAAACGGGGGTGTTAATGGCAATTAGGGTAAGCCCACATTTTGCTTCAGAAAACAAAAACGAAAAAGGGGGGCGCAGGTAGTAAACAAGGGAGTATGGTTCAGAAATTGCCATTGGGCCTAAAGCCCGAGTCCACTTTCAATCCAACTTCAGCAAACATCAAACCCTAAAACTAACTAGCTCCTCTACTGTTCATCTTTCCCCCAAATCGAAACCCTAGCGCCGTCCTCCATCTCCCAATTCTCTCTCTCTGAAACAAAACATTTCACCACCTTCTTCATCTCTACGCTCAACCTACCCTTCCCTAACACAAACCTCACCAAGAAACCATCGCGAATTCTCACACAGATTGTCCTATCCTAAACAAACCCTAGTTCTACAACTAAACAATCAACAAACTAAACAAGTTTAATGGATTTCGAAGGGAACCTGGGGATACGAAGGAGTTGATGGTGCCGGTAACGATGACGAGCAATAAGCTTCCACTATGCGTGTTCTGGATGCGTGGAGCAGCTTCAATGGATCTTGAAGAATCAGCGACTCTGGGAACCTCTTCTTCAACGTCAGAAGGTGTTCAGCGAGTACCAGACGAAGACGATCTTGATGTCTTATGGATCTTGACGCGTGAGGAAGCGACTTCGCTGAAGTTCTTGAAGCAATTTCTGGAGAGAAAAAAATCTTGAACGGAGGAAGATTTATGAAGAGCGTTGCCTTTCTGGAAAAAGTAGATCTATGAGGTTTGGAATTTCTGAAGAGTTGGATGAAGACCGTGGGAGATCTTGATGATTCTGGGAATATTGCTGAAGAACATGAAGTTTCCGGTGAGACTATGGTGTTTCCGGTGAAGATGGATGAAGGTGGTGGATGAAGATCCAAGGTACTTGAATGGATTTTCTGGAAAAATCCAGATTCCGGCGAGTTTACAGATTCCGACGGTTAGTTGTGGTGGTCCGGCGTCTGTTAGGATGGTTGCATGGCCGGCGGTGGGAGTGTCCGGTGAAGGGGCAGGTGGCAGGAGGGAGAGGTGAGGGCGAGCCACGTGTGTGGGAGTCAGGTCTGAGAGCGGACAAGTGTGAGGTGAGAGAGGGTGAGGTGGCAAGCATGCAGAGTGAGAGAGAGTGAGGTGGAAGAGAGAGGCACGCACGCGTGGCGTTGCTATATATACGACACGTGTCCCTCTGGACTTGGACTTTTGACTCTGGGCTTGGATACTAGATACTACATAATGACGGCCCAATTGGATTAAAACCTGGATTAATGGCTAAACACTGAATTAAAATATGATTAGCTCTAAAACAGAATTAATACTAAAACCTAATTACTGTAAAACGAAAATTAACAAATTAAAATCTAATAAACCTAATTAATCCTATTATTAATCCTAATTAATATCTAAAACGAAAATAAAAAAATAAAACCTAATTAAATCTAAAAAATCTAAAAAACTATTATTTAATCTAAAAAAAAACTTTTTTAAAATCCTAATTAATTCTGAAAAAATAAAAATAAAAAAAAATCTAAAAAAACCTTTAATCTCTATTTTTCTTTTAAAATCTATCCTATTAAAATTTTCTTTAAAACAATACAACTCTAATAAAAATCTAAAAAAATAACACTATCTATTATTATTATTTTCTACTCTTTTTAAAGGAAAAATAACTATTTATCTATTAAAACTTTAAAAGAAAATTAATCTCTAAAAATTATTAAAAACTATAATATCTAAAAAAAATTTAAAATCTATTAATTTCTGAAAAAATGAAAAGAAAATTTATTTAAACTCTAAAAAATATTAAAAAACTCTAATAAATCCAGAAAAATCCATTAAATGCACTAAAAATCCAGAAAAATGACAGAAAAATCCTAAAAATGCCAGGAAGTCGATTAAATCGAATAAAACCCAATTACGCAACCGTAGCGGAACCTGGGCACCGAGATGGTCTAAAAACACGGGAGACGAGCACCAATTCTCGACAGACTTTTATTCTGACTGGCCTGTATTGCCTGAAACGCCATGGGCTCTAATCTTGATAAAAAGCAATCTCGATTGATAAAAAAGTCATGCATGCAGTATACGAATGCGAATGCAAAATGTATTGAAACATAAACCAGATAGGGAACCGGTTGGTCAAATTTTAGGGTGCAACACTAGCAAAACTCTAGTTGATACCTTGATTCAATCTTTGATGGATTGGAATCTAGATACAAAGTTGTCCACAATGACTGTTGATAATTGTTCTACGAATGATGCTATGATTGAACACATTTTAAATAAGATTACACCTAGGTCATTGATATTGGGTGGCAAATTGTTTCACATGCGGTGTTCTGCACATATATTGAATTTAATTGTGAAAGAGGGTTTATCCATAATCTCTAGTGCCATTGAGAATATTAGAGAAAGTGTTGTCTTTTGGACAGCAACCCCTAAAAGAGAGGAGAAATTCATAGAGGCATGTGGTCAAGTGAATATTTCTTATGATAAAAATTTGGTTCAAGATTGCAGAACTAGGTGGAATTCTACATTCTTAATGCTTAATGTTACCATACAATATAAAGATGTGTTTGGTCGATTGGCAAGACGAGATACTCAATATAAAACCTTGCCTTGTGAAAATGAATGGATGAAAGCAAAAGAAATTTGTGAAAGGTTGGAAGTTTTTTATGATGTTACACAACTATTTTCTGGTACCAAGTATCCAACTGCAAATGTTTATTTTCTCAAAGTATGTGAAATGAAATTGGCTTTAGTTGAATGGCTTGGTTCTACTGATTATGTCCTTAAAGACATGGCTTCAAGTATGCTTTCTAAGTTTGACAAATATTGGAAGGTGGTCAATGGAGTGATGACAATAGGCATTGTGTTAGATCCAAGGTACAAAGTTGATTTGTTAGATTACTTTTTTCCTCTAATTTATGGAGATGAAGCTGATAATGAAATTGAGAAGGTAAAATCTTTGTTTTAAAATATGGTAATTGAGTATAATTTAAAAATAAAGGAGAAAGAGAATGTTTCTTCATCCTCAAATCAAACTCAAATTGTGTCTGATGCAATTGTTGTTGGCAAAAAAGAAGCTTGGAGGTCTAATTTTGCAAAACATGTCAGTGCAAAAAAAAGTGTCACGTCTAGTAGATCAGAATTTGACGGATATATAGAGGAGAAAGTGTTACCGGATGATGAAAATTTTGACATCTTAGGTTGGTGGAAGGTTAGTGGATTAAAATATCCAATCTTGCAAATGATTGCAAGGGACTTCTTAGCAATTTCTATTTCAACGGTTGCTTCTGAGTCTTCTTTTAGCACAAGTGGTCGGATTTTTACTCCTCATCGTAGTAGATTGCGTTCGGATACTTTAGAGGCATTGATGTGTGTCCAAGATTGGCTATGGACTGATGTGAAAGGTAATCAATTTTATAACATGTTTTTATTATAGTGATTAATTATAATAAATTATTATTTGACATATTTTTATTACAGTGATTAATTATAATAAATTATTATTTGACATATTCTTATTTCTTTTCAGGTTATACCAAATCAAAAGTTGAGGTTATTGAAATTAATTCAGTATTGGAAGATATGGATGCTGATATTATTAGTGAATGAAATTGTTAGTGTATCTTATAAGATTTGGTTACAAATATCACTATTATTTTGAATATTTTATTTGGAATCTTTTAAGTTTTTAATTTAGGAGCTAGAAAACCAAAGTATGAATGTTAAGCAAGGAATGCGTAATATGGAATTTTGTAATGATTGATGAAAACTATTTGCATTATTACTTTTTGTTTTATTTAAACAATTACTATATGGTATGATGAATTTTATTTTGTTAAAAATGAAATGTATGGATATTATGTTTGAATGTTATTATGTTTTAGTGAAAAAAGAATGAAAATAATATGATGAAGTTTAGTTGTTAAATTGAGAGCGAAAAAATATATTTTTAAAAAATAATTTTAGACAAAAAAAGTTATTCATGGATATCTGTAAATATCCGCGGATACCTTAAAACTCGTGGATTACCCGCTTAACTGATATTCGCATGGATATGGGGCAGATACGGATATCATATTTATCCAACGGGGCAGACACGAATATCATACTATCCGCCCCCATGGATATCCATTTACATCCCTACTTGTACTTTTTAATGTCATCTTGCTTTTCGAAAAATTCATCACTGAATATATTTTTTTTTTAAAATTAACCATATTTTTCAAATAAATTTTCAAAATAGCCATATTTTTCAAGAAAAATATCAAAATAACCATGTTTCGAACAAAATAAATATGCACACAAGAGTATGCGACACTGCCTATGACGTATGCATGTACCCTCTAGGAGTATGTGCCATAGCCAGTAGTTACTGTGTTGTTTTGGTTTTTTTATAAATAGTTCATTCTCTCCCACCATTTTCAACCCATCTTCTAATTCTCTCCTTCAATTTTTCTTCAAAATGTCGTGCAATATATTATCAAGAGAAATGATAATTTGATTTATTCAGCAATAAAACCTCTAATGAAGATCCGACTCTGGAACATGGATACTTTCGAGCATCTTCAAAAGAGTTTGATCTATTGGTTAGATGAGGACATTGCAGACGGTGAAAAGATCAGAAGAATTCATAGACTTCTTACGGTGTACAACAACAAGGAGGAAAGTCGGGTCTAAGAGTTAGTTAAAAATGTCAGTAATTTCTGTAGTATATGCATAGTTCAAAGGAAATTTCCCTAATGGTTGTAATCGCATAGAAATGTTGGTTTAATTGTTTTATTTGTTTGTCTTGTTATTTAGTTGTTGTTTAAATTGTTTTTTAGTTGTTATTTAAATTGTTGTAACCAAATGTTGTGATATTTATGAAATTAACGTTGTTTTCAATATCAAATAAAGTGGTTACATAAACTGAATTACATACTAAATGCAGGACTAAAAGTGAATTATTGAATTATGTTAGGGAGTGTGTTCCAATATTGGGACGGTTTGTACGGTTGTGTTCGGGATTATGGCATGAACTACATAATCTCACCATTTTATTCGTCGTATCCATTTCGATTCGAATATGTGTGCTATTAGATCGACCCTCTTTCTTTCTTTGCATATTTTCATTGTGTCTAACTATCTCCACCTGATATGCAAGCCAATAATCCTTATTTTTTACCACCGAAAAACTATTGTTGTACATATTGCATAAGTTTATGACTTTATAAACTACAAATATTATGTTGGAAAGGTCTTGCTGAGCCTTTGAACAGACCGTTATGACATGAGATCACGACATATGAAAAACTCTTCTACAGGAAGTATAAATGAACACTACTCATGTCTTGTCAATGATCTCCCACATGAAATTTTAAATGATGTGTCTAATGCAGTAGACATGCGTAAGAGGAGGATCTTGCCAGCCCTAAACCCTAAACCCTAAACTCCATCCACCAGCTGTCTCCCGTTCAACTAGAGCAAAGGCGATTGAAAAAATATTCTTGTCGCCATCTTGTAACACTGCCATGAGTGTGTGTGTGTGTGTGTGTGTGTGTGTGTGTGTGTGTGTGTGTGTGTGTGTGTGTGTGTGTGTGTGTGTGTGTGTGTGTGTGTGTATATATATATATATTCATCGTAATTGATAGAATATTTATATTAAAGTATTATTTAATTATTATATATTGATTATTATTATTTAAATATATATATTTATATTAGTTATATTAAATTGAAGAAGTAGAAGAAGGTATAAGAGTGACTTTGAGATTGTGGAATGCAAAAGTTTCATTGAAAATTCAAATATTTGAGTGTAGATTTTTATTGGATCGATATGAATCAGAGATCAATGTTGTGCATCAGACGTCTTTAAAAAAAATATAAATGGTTTTTTTATGATCAAGAAACACACAAGGGTTAGGGTTAACAAAGAAAACATGGTAAAACAACAAGGAACAACAAGGATTGGTTATAAACCGTTATTCTTTCCTTATTCTTAGAACAAGATTACAAGTATACAAGAATAACAAAATAATCTCTCTCACTTGAAATTAGGATTTTATCTTCCTATTTTTCCTTATGCCAAGATTGAAAACCTAGCATCCTATTTATAAGAAAAATAGCACACTAACCTAATGGGCTTTTTAACAATTACTCATTACAAGCTAACTTAAATAATTGGACTTACAAGCAATGCCCAATGGAATTCAACATGCTAACAACCCTAGCAATATTGACTAATGCATGTTAGAACAAACTTCAACTACAACACGCATTACTCCGACATCAACATGTGAATAGACTTCAACCTCATGCTTAATTCCTGTCGAACCAGAAGCTACCCTTCGATCATACTAGAGTTTGATCCAATCTCTCACAATCAACTTACTAAAAGAGGTATCATCCAAGGAATTAAGGATAAGTTATGTGTATTATGATTTCAAGAAGAAGAAACCTCATAAAACATAAAAGTTGTTGTTGCAATGTAATGTCACTAGAAATATTTGGAGGGAAATGGAAAATTGGGTTAGAATTGAAATATTTAACACTCTAATTACACAAATCCTCCGCTTCAACCCCACATGCGCGATAACTATATTAAAAGTTAGAGTAAATTAAACATTTTTGCAATTAAGATGCTACAATTCAACATACACATCTTCATACATTCAGATATGTAACACGCGTCACCTTTAAAAAAATTATTAATAATAATGATAATGAGAACAGTAATCAGCTAGACCAACACCATACTTTTATTATTAACAATGGAACATCAACCAAGTAAATATAATCATGACATAACAAAACTAAAGTGATTATCAAATTTGGGAGCTAAGGATAATAGTCTCCCTAAAACATAACATAATAAACAATGTTCTATCCCTTCCCATGTGTTACATATTAGAGCAGACGCCGACTCGACATAGAAAAAAAGAGCATCCTCTTTCACTCATATTTATGCCTCTATTGTGGATTATCTTGACGATATCCATGTAAAGGCAACATTCAAACAGAAGAGGTGAGATATCACAATTATATAAAGCAATACATAATAATAAGTAAGCATTATATTATTACATGCATAATCACCTATACCACCAATCACACCTCCACATGTAACACCCCCTTCTATACCCCCAAATAAATGCATATACAAATTTATCAGAGTGAAAATTTTAGAATAAAGTATAAAGGAAGAATGTCACAATTTCACCAATGAAACACTTTAAAATTTACTCCATAAAATATGTAACATTTTCATGGTTTTAGAAATCACATTTCAACATTTAAATTTAAGCGGAAGATAAAATCATTTAATCATTTCCAAAATATTAATTCACATACACATAAGATATCCAGATTAATACATCATGTTAGGTAATTACAAAACCACATCAGCTGATACATCGCAATGTATCACAAAAGAATAATTATACTAGTCTAACTACCCGGTGTTACATATCAGAGCAGCCGACTCAAAAGAATGAAGATAACTTCACAAAAAAAAAGACTCCAGCATCCTAATCTGCAATGCCTCGTAGAGCATTATAAATCAGCAGAAGGGTGAGAAATATAACCATAATAATCAAAGCATAAGATTATATATATATATATATATATATATATATATATATATATATATATATATATATATATATATATATATATATATATATATATATATATATATATATATATATATATATATATATATATATATATATATATATATATATATATATATATATATATATATATATATATATAGGTAATCATATAATTCAACTCCATATTTCTCACCACAATTCACCCTCTTAGTCATATATATTTACCACACATATATAGACAACATGAATATTCACAAAGCATTCCCACATCATGCATACCCTCACATTTCCACAATCATATCATTCACACATAAGCATTTCTTCATGCATATGTCATATCTCAATGTGACTCAACAACTCAATGCAACTCATGCAATGCGGTACCGACTCTCGTTATCATTTTTCGGTTTTTACATTAAACCGGGTCCACTCTTCTAGACCGATAACCCGTTATCATTTTTCGGTTTTTATATTAAACCGGGTCTACTCTTCTAGACCGATAACAACAAAGGCCCGTCCTCTAAGCCTTCAAACCCACTCTTCTAGGTTTGGGACAAGCCACTAGTTTCCACGAAACTAACAGACATTGCCTCTTAACTAAATGATGCATATGCAATCAACCACAACAATGCACTTAAGACCGTTCTCGCATCTTAATCTCATGCATTTAATAATTCATCTCTTCAATAATTACACAATGATTGCACATACAACATATATCACAACAATCAAGGTATTCACATCACAGTACCAATCATACAATTACAAGTTATGCACACATATTCACAATGTTCTCATGCATACTCATCGCATAATTGTATATACATCAAGCATATACAAGTTCATTAAATAGTACACACATAATCACCTATTATGTTCACATGTATTTATACTTGATGCAATTAACATTCAAATCACAATTCTAGGATTCACGCCCGTAGGCTACCCACAACACATATCATCACAATAGATCACATACATACTCAAAATATAGAGGTATTAGTCTATGTGAAACAACTAAATCATCAACACATAGAAACCACAGCAAAGAAAAGATGCTGTCAAATTCGCCCATATTCGCCTGGCGAACCCTCCCAGCGAACACTCGTTAGGCCTTCGCCTGGCGAGACTCCCCAACGAGCCAAAGTCAGTAGCTACTAGGGCTGGCAATGAACCAAACCAACTCGAAGATAGTTCGGAATTCGACTCGACAATTAAATCGTTGAACTAGGTTCATGAACCAAATGAGTTGAGTATGAGCGAAAAATTAAGTTCGTTAACTAAATGAGCTGAACTTGAACTATACATAGTTCGACTCGTTAGGTTCATGAGTCAACTCGATTACATATGAAAAGAATTATACTGTCTTTAAGATTAGGTTTAAATATTTACTTCAAATCTTAGACAAATTTAATCTTCAATTTAGTAGTTTTTGAATTAGACTCTCAAATGTATCTCTTGAAAGTTGTGTAGGTTTTGAATTAGTAGATTTCGAAGATAAAGTTAAATTTCAATATGATAACTTTTATTTTATTTTAATATTTTATTTAAAAAATATATATTTATTTAAAATGTCAAATATAATAAAAAATATATATTTATTTAAAATGTCAAATATAATAAAAAATATATATATTTAAAAAATAGTTTTTAAGTTCGTGAACCATGTGAGTTGAACCTAGTGAGATGAACCTAATGAGTCGAACCGAACTGTTCGTGAACTTATAAAGAGTCGAGTTTGAGCTTAAAAAAAAGTTCGTGTCGAACTCGAACTCGAACTCGAATTCGAACAATTCTTAACGAGTCGAGCCGAGCTGAGGTGAGTTCGACTCGACTCGACTCATTTCCAGCCCTAGTAGCTACTGACTTTGTTCGCCACCATTCGCCAGCACCTTTGCTGGGCGAACCTTCGCTAACCAACCTTCGCTGGGCAAACTCGCCAGCGAAGTCCACTGGGACTTAATCATAATTATTCGCCAGCGTTCGCTAGGCTTCGCTCGCCTGGCGAGAGCCAGCGAACCTGCGCAGAACAGAATTTTGTTATGTCTTCTCCTTCTCAAACCACCACCAACCAACTCCCAAACATCAAAACCCGCTCAAACAACATCACTACATGTTACCCGACTATTCTACGACATTATTACTCAATTCCAACTGATTCAATCACAGTTCTACCGATTATTCTAACTTTTGCCCTAAATGGAAAAGGATGGAAACTACACCAAAACCCCAACCCAACATAGATAACATCATGCAATGATCAAATAGAAACATTTCTCACCCTTACCTCGATTAATCGGAGCTTTGATGTTGGCTCTTGATGATTTTCCACTTTCCTCTTCTTCTCTTCTCTTTCTCTTCTTCTTTCTTTCCAAATGTTTCTCTCTAACTTTCTTTTCTTTTCCTTTTCTATTATATATTTCCTTTATTTTCCTTCCTTCCAATTTCCTTCTCAATTCTCTATTAATTCCCATTAATAAAAATTAATTTCCAACATTAATAAAAATCCCACTAAATCAATTAATTACTATAATTAATTATTTAATGAAATTCGGGCTGTTACAACCCTCCCCCACTTTAGGAATTTTCGTCCTCGAAAATGATACCCGGTTCAAACAGTTCTGGATAAGACTCTTTCATCTGGCTCTCAAGCTCCCAAGTAACGTTCCCACCAGTCGGTCCTCCCCAAGCGACTTTCACTAAAGCAATCTCTTTACCTCGAAGCTGCTTCAATTTCCGATCCTCTATCCGCATAGGTGATGTCTCAACAGTCAGGTTATCTCTCACCTGCACATCATCTAATTGGACTACATGAGACGGATCCGCAATGTATTTCCTGAACTGAGATACATGGAATACGTCATGAAGATTAGCAAGCGACGGTGGTAAAGCCACACGATAGGCCACTTCTCCTATCCTCTGCAAAATCTGATAAGGACCAATGAAACGCGGCGACAACTTGCGCGACTTCGATGCCCTACCAACACCTGTCATCGGAGTGACTCGAAGAAACACATGATATCCCTCTTGAAATTCGAGTGCCTTCCTCCTCTTGTCATAATAACTCTTCTGACGACTCTGACCAACTCTCATCTTCTCTTGAATCATCTTGATCTTATCAGTAGTCTGTTGAACTAACTCGGGTCCAACAACAGAACTCTCTCCGGACTCAAACCAACACAATGGTGTCCTACACCGCCTACCATACAACGCCTCAAATGGTGCCATACCGATACTCGAATGAAAACTGTTGTTGTAGGTAAAATCAATCAAAGGCAAGTAGCTATCCCAAGCTCCTCCTTTTTCCAATACATAAGCTCTCAAAAGATCTTCAAGCGACTGAATCATCCTCTCCGTCTGACCATCTGTCTGAGGATGATACGCTGAACTCAAACGCAACTTAGTACCCAAAGCACTCTGCAAGCTCTCCCAAAATCTCGAAGTGAACCTCGGATCTCTATCTGAAACAATACTCGACGGAATACCATGCAAACACACAATCCTCTCAATATACAATTTAGCCAACTTCTCCAACGGGTAATCCACACGCATAGGGATAAAGTGAGCAGATTTAGTCAATCTATCCACGATAACCCAAATAGCCTCAAAATTACTCGGCGTCCTCGGCAAACCCGATACAAAATCCATGGAGATACTATCCCATTTACACTCAGGAATAAACAACGGCTTCATCAAACCCGATGGCTTCTGATGCTCAATCTTTAACTTCTGGCAAGTTAAACAAGAATACACAAATTCCGCAATATCCTTCTTGATACTAGGCCACCAAAACACTTTTCTCAAATCCTGATACATCTTAGTAGCACCCGGATGAATACTCAATCCGCTACGATGTCCTTCCTCAAGGATACTCTTTTTAAGCTCAACAGCATTCGGAACACAAACTCGATCTCGACATCTCATAATCCCATTCTCATCAATCCGAAAATCACCACCTTGACCTTGGTTGATTAAAGTCAACCGATCAACTAAACTCAAATCCGATTTCTGTCCTTCTCGAATTTCATCCAAAATACCACTTGTAAGCTTTAACATACCCAACTTAAATCCAAAAGAAGTTCTCTCACATACTAAACTCAAATCCCGAAATTGCTCGACCAATTCCAACTCTTTCACCATCAACACCGACATATGCAATGATTTCCGACTCAATGCATCCGCTACTACATTCGCTTTACCCGGATGGTAATTCAAACCAAAATCATAATCCTTCAAAAGTTAAAGCCATCTTCTTTGTCTTGCATTCAATTCCTTTTGATCAAAAAGATATTTCAAACTCTTGTGGTCACTAAACACTTCAAATCTTGCACCAAACAGATAATGCCTCCAAAGTTTCAACACGAACACAACGGCGGCCAACTCTAAGTCATGCGTCAGATAATTCTTCTCATGCATTTTGAGTTGCCTCGAAGCATAAGCCACAACTTGGTTATTCTATATCAACACACCTCCTAAACCCATCAAAGAAGCATCACAATACACAACGAACGGCTCTTCCGGATTTGGCAAAATCAAAACAGGGGCTGTCGTCAACCTTTTCTTAAGTTCTTGGAAACTCGCTTCACACTTGGCATCCCAAACAAAAGCTTGAACCTTCCTAGTCAACTGCGTCAACGACAACGATAACTTAGCGAATCCTTCAATAAACTTCCGATAATAACCGGCTAAACCAAGGAAACTTCTAATCTCAAAAACTGACTTCAGAGTCTCCCATTGCGATACCGCTTCAACCTTCGACGGATCAACCGCAATACCATTACTCAAAATCACATGACCAAGGAAACTAACTTCCTTCAACCAAAACTCACACTTAGAAAGCTTTGCAAACAACTGCTTCTCTCTCAACACAAATAACACAATCTTCAGATGCTCGGCATGCTCTTCTTCGCTCTTCGAATAAACCAAGATGTCGTCGATAAACACAACCACAAACTTATCCAAATAAGGATGGAAAATCCTATTCATGTACTCCATAAATACACCTGGTGCATTAGTCACACCAAATGGCATCATAGAATACTCATAGTGTCCATACCTCGTCCTAAAGGCCGTCTTCTGAATATCCTCAGCTTTCATGCGAATCTGATGATACCCAGATCTCAAATCAATCTTGCTGAACACACTTGCACCAACCAACTGATCCATCAGATCATCAATCCTCGGAAGTGGATACTTATTCTTAATAGTCACCTTGTTCAACTGTCTGTAATCCACACAGAGCCTCATAGAACCCTCTTTCTTCTTAACCAACAACACTGGTGCACCCCACGGCGACACACTCGGACGAATAAACCTCTTTTCAAGCAAATCCTCAAGTTGACTCTTCAACTCTTTCAATTCTGATGTTGACATACAATAAGGAGCCACCGATATCGGACTAGTTCCAGGAATCAAATCTATTGAAAACTCCACTTCTCGCTCCGGTGGTAAATCCTTTATCTCTTCAGGGAAAACTTCCGGAAAATCTCTAACAATTGGTAAAGCACCAATCTCTTCACTTCCACAAATTCTCAAAGTTGCCATAATCATAAATACCTTAGCTCCATCTTGCACTGATTCTTTCACTTGTCTCGCTGTCATAAACAAATCTCCTGCAACGTCCGATTCTGGAAAAATAACCGTCTTGTCAAAACAGTTAATATATACCCGGTTGAATTCCAACCAATTCATCCCAAGGATGACATCGAGTTGGTCTAGGTGAAGACACACTAAATCAATTCCAAAATCTTTACCGAAGATACTCAACGGACGATTCAAACAAACATACGGTGTAGTTACCGAACCCATAGCAGGAGTATCAATAACCATACCGCCACCAATCACAAACAACTCAAGATTCAACCTTCTAACACAATCCAAAGAAATAAAAGAATGCGTAGCTCCGGTATCAATTATAGCGATCAAAGGTGTACCATTAATGAAGCACGTACCTCGGATCAATCGATCGTCGCTAGCAGTCTCAGATCCAGATAGAGCGAACACTTTTCCGCCCCCTTGATTCTTCTTAGGCTTATCACACTTGGTACTAATATGCCCTTGCTCACCACAGTTGTAGCAAGTCACACCGGTACCGCTTCTACACTCAAGAGCCTTGTGGCCTGGCTTGCCACACTTGAAACACTTCTGTTCAACACTTTTGCATTCGGGAGCACGATGTCCCGCTTCACCACAGTTATAGCATCTAACCGGAGTAGAAACTCCCCCACTTGGCCTCTTGCCATAACTCATTCTCTGCTTCCCTTTGTCTGCAGGAGTCACATAAGGTTTTCCTCAGAATTGACCTTTTCCTTTCTTATCATTTAAACTCTTGTAGTGGCTAGACTGAGCCCTACTGTCTTCATCATAGATTCTGCTCTTGTTCACTAACTCAGAAAACCGCCTGATTTCCTGATATCCAATAGCTTGCCTAATCTCGGGTCTCAAACCGTTCACAAACTTGAGGCACTTAGACCTCTCGGCATTAGCAGTATTGTAATGAGGACAAAATTTGATCAACTCTTCAAATCTTGCCGCATACTCCGCTACCGTCGAATTACCTTGTTTTAACTCAAGAAATTCAATCTCTTTCTTCCCTCGCACATCCTCTGGAAAATACTTCTCCAGAAAAGTCTCTCTGAACAGATCCCAAGTGATCACAATATCATCCTCCTCAAATCTTTGGCGAGTATTACCCCACCAATCTTCAGCTTCTTCTTCGAGCATGTGAGTCCCAAACTGCACCTTTTGTGCATCTGAGCAATTCATAACCCGAAAAATCTTCTCCACAGCTTTCAACCAAATCTGTGCTTTGTCAGGCTCATGGGTTCCCTTGAAAATCGGAGGATTGTTCCTTTGAAACCTCCCCAAAGCACGTAATTCATCTTCAACAACATTCCCCGCATTCACATTGGCCGGAGGATTCTGCCCAATCGCTCCCGCCAACCTTGTCAAAGCTTCTGCGATCGCTTCATCGTTCCTCCCTGCAACCATCTTACTAATTCCAACAACAGAACCACGTAAGAACAACCAATATTGATAACGCAACACACGCATATCAATAACACACAGGGAAAAACACTCTAACAACTTGGCCGGACGGACCGACCTGCTCTAATACCACTATTGTAACACCCCCTTCTATACCCCCAAATAAATGCATATACAAATTTATCAGAGTGAAAATTTTAGAATAAGGTATAAAGGAAGAATGTCACAATTTCACCAATGAAACACTTTAACATTTGCTCCATAAAATATGTAACATTTTCATGGTTTTAGAAATCACATTTCAACATTTAAATTTAAGCAGAAGATAAAATCATTTAATCATTTCCAAAATATTAATTCACATACACATAAGATATCCAGATTAATACATCATGTTAGGTAATTACAAAATCACATCAGCTGATACATCGCAATGTATCACAAAAGAATAACTATACTAGTCTAACTACCCGGTGTTACATATCAGAGCAGCCGACTCAAAAGAATGAAGATAACTTCACAAAAAAAAAGACTCCAACATCCTAATCTGCAATGCCTTGTAGAGCATTATAAAACAGCAGAAGGGTGAGAAATATAACCATAATAATCAAAGCATAAGATTATATATATATATATATATATATATATATATATATATATATATATATATATATATATATATATATATATATATATAGGTAATCATATAATTCAACTCCATATTTCTCACCACAATTCACCCTCTTAGTCATATATATTTACCACACATATATAGACAACATGAATATTCACAAAGCATTCCCACATCATGCATACCCTCACATTTCCACAATCATATCATTCACACATAAGCATCTCTTCATGCATATGTCATATCTCAATGTGACTCAACAACTCAATGCAACTCATGCAATGCGGTACCGACTCTCGTTATCTTTTTTCGGTTTTTACATTAAACCGGGTCCACTCTTCTAGACCGATAACCCGTTATCATTTTTCGGTTTTTACATTAAATCGGGTCCACTCTTCTAGACCGATAACAACAAAGGCCCGTCCTCTAAGCCTTCAAACCCACTCTTCTAGGTTTGGGACAAGCCACTAGTTTCCACGAAACTAACAGACATTGCCTCTTAACTAAATGATGCATATGCAATCAACCACAACAATTCACTTAAGACCGTTCTCGCATCTTAATCTCATGCATTTAATAATTCATCTCTTCAATAATTACACAATGATTGCACATACAACATATATCACAACAATCAAGGTATTCACATCACAGTACCAATCATACAATTACAAGTTATGCACACATATTCATAATGTTCTCATGCATACTCATCGCATAATTGTATACACATCAAGCATATACAAGTTCATTAAATAGTATACACATAATCACCTATTATGTTCACATGTATTTATACTTGATGCAATTAACATTCAAATCACGATTCTAGGATTCACGCCCGTAGGCTACCCACAGCACATATCATCACAATAGATCACATATATACTCAAAATGTAGAGGTATTAGTCTATGTGAAACAACTAAATCATCAACACATAGAAACCACAACAAAGAAAAGATGTTGTCAAATTTGCCCATATTCGCCTGGCGAACCCTCCCAGCGAACACTCGTTAGGCCTTCGCCTGGCGAGACTCCCCAACGAGCCAAAGTCAGTAGCTACTGACTTTGTTCGCCACCATTCGCCAGCACCTTTGCTGGGCAAACCTTCGCTAACCAACCTTCGCTGGGCAAACTCGCCAGCGAAGTCCACTGGGACTTAATCATAATTATTCGCCAGCGTTCGCTAGGCTTCGCCCGACGAAGCTTCGCCTTCGCTCGCCTGGCGAGAGCCAGCGAACCTGCGCAGAACAGAATTTTGTTCTGTCTTCTCCTTCTCAAACCACCACCAACCAACTCCCAAACATCAAAACCCGCTCAAACAACATCACTACATGTTACCCGACTATTCTACGACATTATTACTCAATTCCAACCGATTCAATGACAGTTCTACCGATTATTCTAACTTTTGCCCTAAATGGAAAAGGATGGAAACTACACCAAAACCCCAACCCAACATAGATAACATCATGCAATGATCAAATAGAAACATTTCTCACCCTTACCTCGATTAATCGGAGCTTTGATGTTGGCTCTTGATGATTTTCCACTTTCCTCTTCTTCTCTTCTCTTTCTCTTCTTCTTTCTTTCCAAATGTTTCTCTCTAACTTTCTTTTCTTTTCCTTTTCTATTATATATTTCCTTTATTTTCCTTCCTTCCAATTTCCTTCTCAATTCTCTATTAATTCCCATTAATAAAAATTAATTTCCAACATTAATAAAAATCCCACTAAATCAATTAATTACTATAATTAATTATTTAATGAAATTCGGGTTGTTACAACCCTCCCCCACTTTAGGAATTTTCGTCCTCGAAAATGTTACCCGGTTCAAACAGTTCTGGATAAGACTCTTTCATCTGGCTCTCAAGCTCCCAAGTAACGTTCCCACCAGTCGGTCCTCCCCAAGCGACTTTCACTAAAGCAATCTCTTTACCTCGAAGCTGCTTCAATTTCCGATCCTCTATCCGCATAGGTGATGTCTCAACAGTCAGGTTATCTCTCACCTGCACATCATCTAATTGGACTACATGAGACGGATCCGCAATGTATTTCCTGAACTGAGATACATGGAATACGTCATGAAGATTAGCAAGCGACGGTGGTAAAGCCACACGATAGGCCACTTCTCCTATCCTCTGCAAAATCTGATAAGGACCAATGAAACGCGGCGACAACTTGCGCGACTTTAATGCCCTACCAACACCTGTCATCGGAGTGACTCGAAGAAACACATGATCTCCCTCTTGAAACTCGAGTGCCTTCCTCCTCTTGTCATAATAACTCTTCTGACGACTCTGACCAACTCTCATCTTCTCTTGAATCATCTTGATCTTATTAGTAGTCTGTTGAACTAACTCGGGTCCAACAACAGAACTCTCTCCGGACTCAAACCAACACAATGGTGTCCTACACCGCCTACCATACAACGCCTCAAATGGTGTCATACCGATACTCGAATGAAAACTGTTGTTGTAGGTAAAATCAATCAAAGGCAAGTAGCTATCCCAAGCTCCTCCTTTTTCCAATACACAAGCTCTCAAAAGATCTTCAAGCGACTGAATCGTCCTCTCCGTCTGACCATCTGTCTGAGGATGATACGCTGAACTCAAACGCAACTTAGTACCCAAAGCACTCTGCAAGCTCTCCCAAAATCTCGAAGTGAACCTCGGATCTCTATCTGAAACAATACTCGATGGAATACCATGCAAACACACAATCCTCTCAATATACAATTTAGCCAACTTCTCCAACGGGTAATCCACACGCATAGGGATAAAGTGAGCAGATTTAGTCAATCTATCCACGATAACCCAAATAGTCTCAAAATTACTTGGCGTCCTCGGCAAACCCGATACAAAATCCATGGAGATACTATCCCATTTCCACTCAGGAATAAACAACGGCTTCATCAAACCCGATGGCTTCTGATGCTCAATCTTTAACTTCTGGCAAGTCAAACAAGAATACACAAATTCCGCAATATCCTTCTTCATACTAGGCCACCAAAACACTTTTCTCAAATCCTGATACATCTTAGTAGCACCCGGATGAATACTCAATCCGCTACAATGTCCTTCCTCAAGGATACTCTTTTTAAGCTCAACAAGATTCGGAACACAAACTCGATCTCGACATCTCATAATCCCATTCTCATCAATCCGAAAATCACCACCTTGACCTTGGTTGATTAAAGTCAACCGATCAACTAAACTCAAATCCGATTTCTGTCCTTCTCGAATTTCATCCAAAATACCACTTGTAAGCTTTAACATACCCAACTTAAATCCAAAAGAAGTTCTCTCACATACTAAACTCAAATCCCGAAATTGCTCGACCAATTCCAACTCTTTCACCATCAACGCCGACATATGCAATGATTTCTGACTCAATGCATCCGCTACTACATTCGCTTTACCCGGATGGTAATTCAAACCAAAATCATAATCCTTCAAAAGTTCAAGCCATATTATTTGTCTTGCATTCAATTCCTTTTGATCAAAAAGATATTTCAAACTCTTGTAGTCACTAAACACTTCAAATCTTGCACCAAATAGATAATGCCTCCAAAGTTTCAACACGAACACAACGGCGGCCAACTCTAAGTCATGCGCCGGATAATTCTTCTCATGCATTTTAAGTTGCCTTGAAGCATAAGCCACAACTTGGTTATTCTGCATCAACACACCTCCTAAACCCATCAAAGAAGCATCACAATACACAACGAACGACTCTTCCGGATTTGGCAAAATCAAAACAGGGGCTGTCGTCAACCTTTTCTTAAGTTCTTGGAAACTCGCTTCACACTTGGCATCCCAAACAAAAGCTTGAACCTTCCTAGTCAACTGCGTCAACGACAACGATAACTTAGCGAATCCTTCAATAAACTTCCGATAATAACCGGCTAAACCAAGGAAACTTCTAATCTCAAAAACTGACTCCAGAGTCTCCCATTGTGATACCGCTTCAACCTTCGACGGATCAACCGCAATACCATTACTCGAAATCACATGACCAAGGAAACTAACTTCCTTCAACCAAAACTCACACTTAGAAAGCTTTGCAAACAACTGCTTCTCTCTCAACACAAATAACACAATCTTCAGATGCTCGGCATGCTCTTCTTCGCTCTTCGAATAAACCAAGATGTCGTCGATAAACACAACCACAAACTTATCCAAATAAGGATGGAAAATCCTATTCATGTACTCCATAAATACACCTGGTGCATTAGTCACACCAAATGGCATCACAGAATACTCATAGTGTCCATACCTCGTCCTAAAGGCCGTCTTCTGAATATCCTCAGCTTTCACGTGAATCTGATGATACCCAGATCTCAAATCAATCTTGCTGAACACACTTGCACCAACCAACTGATCCATCAGATCATCAATCCTCGGAAGTGGATACTTATTCTTAATAGTCACCTTGTTCAACTGTCTGTAATCCACACAGAGCCTCATAGAACCCTCTTTCTTCTTAACCAACAACACTGGTGCACCCCACGGCGACACACTCGGACAAATAAACCTCTTTTCAAGCAAATCCTCAAGTTGACTCTTCAACTCTTTCAATTCTGATGCCGACATACAATAAGGAACCACCGATATCGGACTAGTTCCAGGAATCAAATCTATTGAAAACTCCACTTCTCGCTCCGGTGGTAAATCTTTTATCTCTTCAGGGAAAACTTCTGGAAAATCTCTAAAAATTGGTAAAGCACCAATCTCTTCACTTCCACCAATTCTCAAAGTTGCCATAAGCATAAATACCTTAGCTCCATCTTGCACTGATTCTTTCACTTGTCTTGCTGTCATAAACAAATCTCCTGCAACGTCCGATTCCGGAAAAATAACCGTCTTGTCAAAACAGTTAATATATACCCGGTTGAATTCCAACCAATTCATCCCAAGGATGACATCGAGTTGGTCTAGGTGAAGACACACTAAATCAATTCCAAAATCTTTACCGAAGATACTCAACGGACAACTTAAACAAACATACGGTGTAGTTACCGAACCCATAGCAGGAGTATCAATAACCATACCGCCACCAATCACAGACAACTCAAGATTCAACCTTCTAACACAATCCAAAGAAATAAAAGAATGCGTAGCTCCGGTATCAATTATAGCGATCAAAGGTGTACCATTAATGAAACACGTACCTCGAATCAATCGATCGTCGCTAGCAGTCTCAGATCCAGATAGAGCGAACACTTTTCCGCCCCCTTGATTCTTCTTAGGGTTATCACACTTGGTACTACTGCGCCCTCGCTCACCACAGTTGTAGCAAGTCACACCGGTACCACTTCTACACTCAAGAGCCTTGTGGCCTGGCTTGCCACACTTGAAACACTTCTGTTCAACACTTTTGCATTCGGGAGCACGATGTCCCGCTTCACCACAGTTATAGCATCTAACCGGAGTAGAAACTCCCCCACTTGGCCTCTTGCCATAACTCATTCTCTGCTTCCCTTTGTCTGCAGGAGTCACATAAGGTTTTCCTCGGAATTGACCTTTTCCTTTCTTATCACTTAAACTCTTGTAGTGGCTAGGCCGAGCCCTACTGTCTTCATCATAGATTCTGCTCTTGTTCACTAACTCAGAAAACCGCCTGATTTCCTGATATCCAATAGCTTGCCTAATCTCGGGTCTCAAACCGTTCACAAACTTGAGGCACTTAGACCTCTCGGCATTAGCAGTATTGTAATGAGGACAAAATTTGATCAACTCTTCAAATTTTGCCGCATACTCCGCTATCGTCGAATTACCTTGTTTTAACTCAAGAAATTCAATCTCTTTCTTCCCTCGCACATCCTCTGGAAAATACTTCTCCAGAAAATTCTCTCTGAACAGATCCCAAGTGATCACAATATCATCCTCCTCAAATCTTTGGCGAGTATTACCCCACCAATCTTCAGCTTCTTCTTCGAGCATGTGAGTCCCAAACTGCACCTTTTGTGCATCTGAGCAATTCATAACCCGAAAAATCTTCTCCACAGCTTTCAACCAAATCTGTGCTTTGTCAGGCTCATGGGTTCCCTTGAAAATCGGAGGATTGTTCCTTTGAAACCTCCCCAAAGCACGGAATTCATCTTCAACAACATTCCCCGCATTCACATTGGCCGGAGGATTCTGCCCAATCGCTCCCGCCAACCTTGTCAAAGCTTCTGCGATCGCTTCATCGTTCCTCCCTGCAACCATCTTACTAATTCCAACAACAGAACCACGTAAGAACAACCAATATTGATAACGCAACACACGCATATCAATAACACACAGGGAAAAACACTCTAACAACTTGGCTGGACGGACCGACCTGCTCTGATACCACTATTGTAACACCCCCTTCTATACCCCCAAATAAATGCATATACAAATTTATTAGAGTGAACATTTTAGAATAAGGTATAAAGGAAGAATGTCACAATTTCACCAATGAAACACTTTAACATTTGCTCCATAAAATATGTAACATTTTCATGGTTTTAGAAATCACATTTCAACATTTAAATTTAAGCGGAAGATAAAATCATTTAATCATTTCCAAAATATTAATTCACATACACATAAGATATCCAGATTAATACATCATGTCAGGTAATTACAAAACCACATCAGCTGATACATCGCAATGTATCACAAAAGAATAACTATACTAGTCTAACTACCCGGTGTTACATATCAGAGCAGCCGACTCAAGAATGAAGATAACTTCATAAAAAAAAGACTCCAACATCCTAATCTGCAATGCCTCGTAGAGCATTATAAAACAGCAGAAGGGTGAGAAATATAACCATAATAATCAAAGCATAAGATTATATATATATATATATATATATATATATATATATATATATATATATATATATATATATATATATATATATATATATATATATATATATATATATATATATATATATATATATATATATATATATATATATATATATATATATATATATATATATATATATATATATATATATATATATATATATATATATATATATATATATATATATATATATATATATATATATATATATATATATATATATATATATATATATATATATATATATATATATATATATATATATATATATATATATATATATATATATATATATATATATATATATATATATATATATATATATATATATATATATATATATATATATATATATATATATATATATATATATATATATATATATAGGTAATCATATAATTCAACTCCATATTTCTCACCACAATTCACCCTCTTAGTCAAATATATTTACCACACATATATAGACAACATGAATATTCACAAAGCATTCCCACATCATGTGTAACACCCCACTTCCCAAAATCAATTAAATTAATAAACATTATAAATAAACAAAATCAGAGTTCCAATCCTCCCAAGTGGGATATCACATAAAAACAACGTTTCCTTATAAAAAGGTTTTTCTCCAAATACAGCGGAATGTTAAATAATAAAATTCACTAAAAGTTTGATACGTTCACAGGGAAATAAAATATAAGTTCAACATAAAACAAATAAAAACGCCCAAGTCCCATGCTACGTATCAGAGCATCCTAGACTCGACAATCACACCAATATCCAAGCTAGCTAAGCACCTGGATTATCTGTACTTCCGAAGAAGCACAGACCACAACAACAACAAGAGGGTGAGAAAACATGATCAAAAATATAATGGTAATGTAATACATGTAAATAAGGTAGTACAACACACCAACACACCAAGATTCCCCCCTAACAACACCATATGACGAACCTACTGTTCAAATTACAATATAACATATTATAATGCAAAATGCAACTCAACACCATGCATGCGGTACCGACTCATTGGTTCATTCAATCGAACCCACCATTCTCCACAAAGGAGTACGGGTGAATCACTTACGCTCCATCCGAGACATGATTCAACCCCACCATTCTCCACAAAGGAGTACGGGTGAATCACTTACGCTCCATCCGAGACATGATTCAACCCCACCATTCTCCACAAAGGAGTACGGACAGATCACTTACGCTCCATCCGAGACATGATCCATCCCACCAAGACACCATGATATGCACACACCAATGCATAACTATTATGTTCAGGCACACTAAGTGCACACGATCCACCTGATCATATCATCATAGATCACATATATATGCATAGATATAACATGCACCAACACCATATAAATCAATCAGTTAGTAAACAAGTTCGTATTCTATCACCAAGATACAAACACATCCCACTACTCGGGGATACACGATCCTACTGATCACTACATACATATACATTAACTAATTGTCCACCAGTCAATATTACGGGAAACATGCACTATCACCAAGTACACAAGCTAGTTCCCACACTCATCATTCTTACAGTGCATCGAGGCCAAAGGGATCACACAAGCCCAAGCTCAAGGCCAAAACATCACAAAAATCACATTCTGGTTCTGCTACGTTCGCTGGCATTCGCCAGGCGAAGCCCCGTAGCGAACCTTCGCTAGCATTCGCCAGGCGAACCTGCTGGCGAAGCCCTCATTTCACTATCGTGCACTCGCCAGGCGAAGCATTCACTCGCCAGGCGAACCTTCGCTGGCCACACTCGCCAGGCGAAGTTCCTACCCTTTAGGTCTGGGACTTAATTCTGAATTATTCGCTGCCACTCGCCTCAGCTCGCCAGGCGAACACTCGCCCCCATTCGCCAGGCGAAACTTCGCCAACACTCGCCAGGCGAAGCTTCGCCAACATTCGCCAGGCGAAGCCCAGCGATTGCTGCGATTCACCAAGTTTTCTCACAGCTCTGCAGTGTATTCTAGGCCAAATTGTACCTATCATCTCAACTCAGATCCTCAGTCTATTCTAGTACCAATCTTGCACATTACCGTAACCAATAGGTTTCTAATTCCTATTCCCAAAATCATCACCTACACACTTTATCGGTACCTCAAAAGCCATACAGAATTTTCCCTAAAAACTGTAAAACACCCTATATGCTCTATATGCCAAATCAACCCAAAACACCAATTCATTAACGATTACTATATAATTAACAACAATCATCATCAATCATAACATAACAATATATATTATCATATATCGATCAATCTCCTACGGGGTTAAGGAATCCCCAACTACCCTGTACATGTATAAACCATTCCCAATCAAGTTTCTCCCCCTTACCTTATTAATCGGTTGATCGATGAAAGAATCCTCCAAGGTTTTGCCAATTCTGATTTTCCCCCGTTCCTTCGTTCTTCGCTCCCTTTTCCGTTCCCTTTTCCGTTCTTCTCACTTTTCTCCTTTCTATCGTTCTTTTTCCACTTTCTCTAACTTCTCACAATGTATCGTGAAAACTGCTAACCCCTCACATCCTCTATTTTAATTCTCTAATCCCAATAATAATAATAATTTAATAATAATAATAATAATTTAATAAAATAATAATAATAATATTGTTATTATTATTATTATCTCACCAAAATAATAATAATATTAATAACAATAGTAACTATAATAAATATAATAATAATAATAATATTCCCACCAATATTAATATTATAAACTATATTATTATATTCACCAAAACACCACCAATAATCCTCCCACATTAGGGACACCCACCAAACATCACCAAATACACCCCCACCAAAGGGCACACCAACACATAATATTTAAAATAATAATGAAATGACTAAATAATTAAAATGGGTGTTACAACTCTCCCCCACTTTAATTATTTTCGTCCTCGAAAATTACCTGATGGAAATAGCTCCAGATACGCTTCTCGCATCCTGCTTTCCAACTCCCAGGTCACACTGCCTCCTGCAGCACCTCCCCAAACTACCTTCACCAAAGGTATCTCTTTCCCTCGGAGCTGTTTCATCTTACGGTCCTCGATCCTCAACGGCATCGTCTCAACAGTAAGATTCTCCCGAATCTGAACATCATCTCTCTAAATCACATGAGATGGATCAGAAACATACTTTCGCAATTGCGACACATGAAACACATCATGTAAGTTTGACAACTCAGGCGGCAACGCCACCCTATAAGCCACATCACCAATTCTATGCAAAATCTCATAAGGTCCAATGAACTTAGGATCCAGCTTCTTGGACTTCAGTGCACGACCCACACCAGTCATCGGATTAACTCTTAGGAATACGTGATCACCTACATAGAATTCCAACTCTTTCCTCCGATTATCATGATAGTTTTTCTGCCTACTCCGAGATACTTTCAATTTCTCACGAATCATTTGAATTGTCTCAGTAGTCTGCTGTACAATTTCTGGCCCAAGCACCATATTCTCACCAGTTTCATACCAACACAGAGGAGTCCTACACCTCCTCCCATACAAAGCTTCAAACGGTGTCATTCCAATACTCGAATGGTAACTGTTATTGCACGTGAATTCAATCAATGGTAAATGAGTATCCCACGCACCACCCTTTTCTAACACACAAGCTCTCAACAAATCTTCAAGCGACTGAATAGTCCTCTCCGACTGACCATCAGTTTGCGGATGATAAGCTGAACTCAATTTCAACTTAGTTCCCAAAGCTTCCTGCAAGCTCTTCCAAAATTCCGAAGTAAACCGTGGATCTCTATCCGACACAATACTGGACGGAACACCATGTAACTTCACAATTACCCGAATATAAATCTCCGCCAGCTTCGTCAATGGAAAACTAATATTAATCGGCACAAAGTGTGCAGACTTCGTCAATCGATCCACAATCACCCATATAGCATCAAAACCTCTCGCCGTATTCGGCAAACCTGTCACAAAATCCATGGTAATGCAATCCCATTTCCAAACCGGAATCTCTAATGGTTGCATAAATCCAGAAGGTCTCTGGTGTTCCACCTTCGACTTCTGACATGTCAAGCAGGCATACACAAATTGAGCTATGTCCCTTTTCATACCAGACCACCAAAATAATTTCTTCAAATCATGATACATTTTCGTAGCTCCCGGATGAATACTCAGGCTACTACGATGTCCTTCGCTCAAAATTGACTTTTTCAATTCTTCATCATCTGGTACACAAATCCTGCCTCTAAATCTCAACACACCTGTACTATCCAATTTAAAGTCACTATCGGAGTCACTCCCTACTCCAGGCATCAAATCTACCAATTTCACATCCAACTTCTGATTTTCTCTAATCATATCCAAGAAGTCATTATTTACCTGCAACATACCCAACATTACACTATCTGCAGTAGTCTCACAAACCATGCTCAAATCTCTAAACTGTTCAATTAACTCAATTTATTTCACCATCAGAGCTGCCATATGAATTGCTTTCCTACTCAAAGCATCTGCCACTACATTGGCCTTTCCTGGATGATAACTCAAACTGAAGTCATAATCCTTCACAAATTCCAACCATCTTCTCTGCCTCATATTCAGCTCTTTCTGATCAAACAGGTATCTCAGACTCTTATGATCACTAAACACTTCAAATCTTGAACCATATAAATAGTGTCTCCAAATTTTCAACACAAAAACAACCGCAGCTAATTCAAGGTCATGAGTCGGATAATTTCGCTCATGTACTCTCAATTGCCGTGATGCATATGCTACTACTTTACCATTCTGCATCAGAACCCCGCCTAATCCCATCTTAGACGCATCACAGTACACCACAAATGGTTCACTCGGAGTCGGTAACACTAACACTGGTGCCGTAGTCAATCTCTTTTTCAACTCTTCAAAACTTTCTTCACAAGCAGCATCCCATACAAAAACTTGGTTCTTTCTCGTCAACTGAGTTAATGGCAATGCCAAATTAGAGAACCCTTCAATAAACCTGCGGTAATAACCGACTAACCCCAAAAAGCTTCTAATCTCTGTCGCTGTCTTCGGCGGTTCCCACTGCAATACTGCACTTACTTTTGACGGATCCACCGCTATTCCATCTTCAGATATTACATGCCCCAAGAAACTTACTTTCTTCAACCAAAAGTCACACTTTGACAGTTTAGCAAATAATTTATTTTCCTTCAACACTTGCAAGGCAATTCTCAGATGTCCTGCATGCTCTTCATCGGATTTAGAATAAATTAATATATCATCAATAAACACTACAATGAACTGATCCAAGTAAGAATGGAAAATTCTGTTCATATACTCCATAAATACTCCTGGTGCATTAGTCACTCCAAACGGCATTACAGCATATTCGTAATGTCCATATCGAGTCCTAAAGGCAGTCTTCTGAATATCACCTTCTTTTACTCTCATCTGATGATAACCCGATCTTAAGTCGATCTTACTAAATACACGAGCTCCCACCAGCTGGTCCATCAAATCATCAATCCTAGGTAAAGGATACTTATTCTTAATAGTTACTTTATTCAATTGACGGTAATCGATGCACAGACGCATACTACCATCCTTCTTCTTCACCAACAACACTGGAGCTCCCCACGGCGATACACTTGGTCTAATAAACTTTCTATCCAACAATTCTTCAATCTGAGATTTCAACTCAGCCAATTCCACTGCAGACATCCTGTACGGCGCCATAGAAATAGGTCTCGTACCAGGAACAAGATCAATACCAAATTCTACTTCTCGCGTCGGAGGCAATTCCGTAATGTCGTCAGGAAACACTTCTGGAAATTCATTCACCACTGCTAATTCCTCCATTGGCACTTTGTTATCCCTCGATAAAGTTGCAAATAAAGCAAACACTCTAGTTTCATCTTCCAACAAGGCCCTCAATTCTTTATCAGACAAAGAACTTGCCACAACTTCCTCTTCAGGGGTCAGGAACAACAATTCCTTCCGAAAACAATCGATGTAGACTCGGTTGAACTCTAACCAGTTCATACCCAGAATAACACCCAACTTACCAAGTGGTAGACAAATCAGATCCACTCCAAATTCTCTACCGAAAATAGTCAGCGGACACTTCAGGCATACTAAATAAGTAGTCATTGAACCTATAGAGGGTGTCTCAATAGTCATCTGTACCTCCATAGTGGACGGCACCAAACCTATCCTCTTCACACAATCTACAAAAATAAACGAGTGTGTTGCACCCGTATCAATAATAGCAATCAAAGGAATATTATTGATAATACAAGTACCTCTGATAACACGCTCATCACTGGCAGCTTGAGTTCCTGCCAAGGCAAACACTTTTCCACCAGCCGGAAACGTTTGAGGCTTCTTCGGCTTCTCACAATGTGTACTGATATGACCCTTCTCACCACAGTTATAACAGGTCGGCATAGTTGCTTTGCAGTCAGCTATCACATGACCTGGTTTCCCACACTTAAAACACTTCTTGGCTTTATTAGGACAATCATTAGAACGGTGCCCCATACCACCGCACCGAAAACATTTCCCTTCAGCAGATGCTCTCCCATCTCTAGGCTTCTTATCAACAACAGCTTTACGTTTTCCCTTATCAGCAGCAACACTATAAGGAGTACCACTAAACCTCTGCTTACCCTTACGGTCATTAACAGCTTTGTAGTGCGCAATCCTTGCTCGGTTATCGTTATCATAAATCCTACTTCTGCTTACCAACTCGGGATAGCTCCTGATCTTCTGACAAGCAATCCCCAACTTAATCTCTGGACGCAGTCCATTCTCAAACTTTAAGCACTTAGAGGTCATTGCCCCTTCCACATTATAGTGGGGACAATACTGCACCAGTTCCTCAAACTTGGCAGCATATTCTGCTACAGTCATGCTACCCTGTTTAAGCTCTAGGAATTCAATCTCCTTAGCGCTTCGGATATCTTCCGGGAAATACTTCTCCAGAAAACCTTTCCGAACCACCTCCCAAGTAATGGTAGTTCCAGCAGTTTCCAACCTTTGGCGACTATTGTCCCACCAGGCTTCAACTTCACCCTCCAGCATGTGAGTACCAAACCTCACCTTTTGCTCATCGCTACATTCCATAGTCCTGAAGATCTTCTCAATTGCCTTCAGCCACTTCTAAGCAGCTTCGGGGTCCAGAATTCCCCCTTCAAATGTTGGCGGCTTGTTGCTCCGAAACTGCGCCAAACTCCTGATTTGGGCATCTGCAGTTTGATTCTGATTAGCAACAGCCTGTGCCATTGCTTGCATAGCAGCAGCCAATGCAGCATCGTTCCTTCCTGCCATACTGCTCAAAACAACAACACCAGGTTTAAAAGATATTCAACTCCATCCATAAGGACAGACTCAACTCGACTCAACAACACTGGCTGGACGGACCGACCTGCTCTGATACCAATTGTAACACCCCACTTCCCAAAATCAATTAAATTAATAAACATTATAAATAAACAAAATCAGAGTTCCAATCCTCCCAAGTGGGATATCACATAAAAACAACGTTTCCTTATAAAAAGGTTTTTCTCCAAATACAGCGGAATGTTAAATAATAAAATTCACTAAAAGTTTGATACGTTCACAGGGAAATAAAATATAAGTTCAACATAAAACAAATAAAAACGCCCAAGTCCCGTGCTACGTATCAGAGCATCCTAGACTCGACAATCACACCAATATCCAAGCTAGCTAAGCACCTGGATTATCTGTACTTCTGAAGAAGCACAGACCACAACAACAACAAAGGGGTGAGAAAACATGATCAAAAATATAATGGTAATGTAATACATGTAAATAAGGTAGTACAACACACCAACACACCAAGATTCCCCCCTAACAACACCATATGACGAACCTACTGTTCAAATTACAATATAACATATTATAATGCAAAATGCAACTCAACACCATGCATGCGGTACCGACTCATTGGTTCATTCAATCGAACCCACCATTCTCCACAAAGGAGTACGGGTGAATCACTTACGCTCCATCCGAGACATGATTCAACCCCACCATTCTCCACAAAGGAGTACGGGTGAATCACTTACGCTCCATCCGAGACATGATTCAACCCCACCATTCTCCACAAAGGAGTACGGACAGATCACTTACGCTCCATCCGAGACATGATCCATCCCACCAAGACACCATGATATGCACACACCAATGCATAACTATTATGTTCAGGCACACTAAGTGCACACGATCCACCTGATCATATCATCATACATCACATATATATGCATAGATATAACATGCACCAACACCATATAAATCAATCAGTTAGTAAACAAGTTCGTATTCTATCACCAAGATACAAACACATCCCACTACTCGGGGATACACGATCCTACTGATCACTACATACATATACATCAACTAATTGTCCACCAGTCAATATTACGGGAAACATGCACTATCACCAAGTACACAAGCTAGTTCCCACACTCATCATTCTTACAGTGCATCGAGGCCAAAGGGATCACACAAGCCCAAGCTCAAGGCCAAAACATCACAAAAATCACATTCTGGTTCTGCTACGTTCGCTGGCATTCGCCAGGCGAAGCCCCGTAGCAAACCTTCACTAGCATTCGCCAGGCGAACCTGCTGGCGAAGCACTCATTTCACTATTGTGCACTCGCCAGGCGAAGCATTCACTCGCCAGGCGAACCTTCGCTGGCCACACTCGCCAGGCGAAGTTCCTACCCTTTAGGTCTGGGACTTAATTCTGAATTATTCGCTGCCACTCGCCTCAGCTCGCCAGGCGAACACTCGCCCCCATTCGCCAGGCGAAACTTCGCCAACACTCGCCAGGCGAAGCTTCGCCAACATTCGCCAGGCGAAGCCCAGCGAATGCTTCGATTCACCAAGTTTTCTCACAGTTTTGCAGTGTATGCTAGGCCAAATTGTACCTATCATCTCAACTCAGATCCTCAGTCTATTCTAGTACCAATCTTGCACATTACCGTAACCAATAGGTTTCTAATTCCTATTCCCAAAATCATCACCTACACACTTTATCAATACCTCAAAAGCCATACAGAATTTTCCCTAAAAACTGTAAAACACCCTATATGCCCTATATGCCAAATCAACCCAAAACACCAATTCATTAACGATTACTATATAATTAACAACAATCATCATCAATCATAACATAACAATATATATTATCATATATCGATCAATCTTCTACGGGGTTAAGGAATCCCCAACTACCCTGTACATGTATAAACCATTCCCAATCAAGTTTCTCCCCCCTTACCTTGTTAATCGGTTGATCGATGAAAGAATCCTCCAAGGTTTTGCCAATTCTGATTTTCCCCCGTTCCTTCGTTCTTCGCTCCCTTTTCCGTTCCCTTTTCCGTTCTTCTCACTTTTCTCCTTTCTATCGTTCTTTTTCCACTTTCTCTAACTTCTCACAATGTATCGTGAAAACTGCTAACCCCTCACATCCTCTATTTTAATTCTCTAATCTCAATAATAATAATAATTTAATAATAATAATAATAATAACTTAATAAAATAATAATAATAATAATATTATTATTATTATCTCACCAAAATAATAATAATATTAATAACAATAGTAACTATAATAAATATAATAATAATAATAATATTCCCACCAATATTAATATTATACACTATATTATTATATTCACCAAAACACCACCAATAATCCTCTCACATTAGGGACACCCACCAAACATCACCAAATACACCCCCACCAAAGGGCACACCAACACATAATATTTAAAATAATAATGAAATGACTAAATAATTAAAATGGGTGTTACATCATGCATACCCTCACATTTTCACAATCATATCATTCACACATAAGCATCTCTTCATGCATATGTCATATCTCAATGTGACTCAACAACTCAATGCAACTCATGCAATGCGGTACCGACTCTCGTTATTATTTTTCGGTTTTTACATTAAACCGGGTCCACTCTTCTAGACCGATAACCCGTTATCATTTTTCGGTTTTTACATTAAACCGGGTCCACTCTTCTAGACCGATAACAACAAAGGCCCGTACTCTAAGCCTTCAAACTCACTCTTCTAGGTTTGGGACAAGCCACTAGTTTCCACGAAACTAACAGACATTGCCTCTTGACTAAATGATGCATATGCAATCAACCACAACAATGCACTTAAGACCGTTCTCGCATCTTAATCTCATGCGTTTAATAATTCATCTCTTCAAGATTTACACAATGATTGCACATACTACATATATCACAACAATCAAGGTATTCACATCATAGTACCAATCATACAATTACAAGTTATGCACACATATTTCACAATGTTCTCATGCATACTCATCGCATAATTGTATACACATCAAGCATATACAAGTTCATTAAATAGTACACACATAATCACCTATTATGTTCACATGTATTTATACTTGATGCAATTAACATTCAAATCACAATTCTAGGATTCACGCCCGTAGGCTACCCACAACACATATCATCACAATAGATCACATACATACTCAAAATGTAGAGGTATTAGTCTATATGAAACAACTAAATCATCAACACATAGAAACCACAGCAAAGAAAAGATGCTGTCAAATTCGCCCATATTCGCCTGGCGAACCCTCCCAGCGAACACTCGCTAGGCCTTCGCCTGGCGAGACTCCCCAACGAGCCAAAGTCAGTAGCTACTGACTTTGTTCGCCACCATTCGCCAGCACCTTCTCTGGGCGAACCTTCGCTAACCAACCTTCGCTGGGCGAACTCGCCAGCGAAGTCCACTGGGACTTAATCATAATTATTCGCCAGCGTTCGCTAGGCTTCGCCCGGCGAAGCTTCGCCTTCGCTCGCCTGGCGAGAGCCAGCGAACTTGCGCAGAACAGAATTTTGTTCTGTTTTCTCCTTCTCAAACCACCACCAACCAACTCCCAAACATCAAAACCCACTCAAACAACATCACTACATGTTACCCGACTATTCTACGACATTATTACTCAATTCCAACCGATTCAATTACAGTTCTACCGATTATTCTAACTTTTGCCCTAAATGGAAAAGGATGGAAACTACACCAAAACCCCAACCCAACATATATAACATCATGCAATGATCAAATAGAAACATTTCTCACCCTTACCTCGATTAATCGGAGCTTTGATGTTGGCTCTGGATGATTTTCCACTTTCCTCTTCTTCTCTTCTCTTTTTCTTCTTCTTTCTTTCCAAATGTTTCTCTCTAACTTTCTTTTCTTTTCCTTTTCTATTATATATTTCCTTTATTTTCCTTCCTTCCAATTTCCTTCTCAATTCTCTATTAATTCCCAATAATAAAAAATTAATTTCCAACATTAATAAAAATCCCACTAAATCAATTAATTACTATAATTAATTATTTAATGAAATTCGGGTTGTTACACCACACAAATCTAACACAACAACACAACAATCATACTGTCGCTTGCGCGAAAATAAGGTGCCGGCATGACAGAAGAGTCGCCACCTTTCGTTATTTATCCCTCGGAGCGGGAAAGGAAACGATCGGAAAAACCTGACGAATAAGGGTAAGACAAGGTCGTCGCAACCATTGTCTGGGTTCGGGAGTCGGTTACGCAAGGGGAAGGTATTAGCACCCCTCACGTACGTCGTACTCGACGGGATCCACGCTTGTTTGTTTACTTGGGTGGGTTGGTTTTATTCTATCTACCTATCAAGGCTGGCTGAAAAAGAAAAGAAAAATGACTCGGCAAAGCGTCGCACTTTATGCCTACGTATTCTCATCAGAGAATGAGAAATCAGAGTCAACGTAGTTCGGCTAACTACGGGTGAAGGTGGGGAAAGGTTGCTCGCTAGGATATCGCATCCTATGCCTACGTACTTCCACACAGCATGGAAGATCAGAGCAAACGTAGTTCGGGAACTACGGTTTATTTCCTGTTTTGAAAGAAGTGTTTTTTATTGTTTTTGCAATTTCAACCGCACTAGAGACTATGACCTGGGAGTGAATGCGTCGCATGTCACCCAAAGGGTACCATACTAAACATCCAGACTGTGGAAAATAAACTCTCCCACAATCCTTTCTCAGATAGCTTAAGGCTCGTAACGTACGAAAGAAATCATTCATGATTACTGTATCTTAAACTGTTTTGAGATGAGAAGAGAACAGGCCCAACTAGGAGGGAGACTATCGAGTCCTACTGTTATCATGCCATGGATTCATCCTATGGTTGAGGTTTGAACAGGGAACTCCTAGAAGTTGTCATGCATAGGTTTCAACCTAATATTCTATCATCAAATCCTTATCAAAGGAAATGAGAGTCCTAAGGGATCATGTCAATGATACACCAAAACAGATAAAGCATCAGCTTAACAGTAAAATGCATGCAATGCAAGTGAGGGAGGAAATGTGTGTAGGGCTTCAGCCTCCACAAGCTCATCTCAACCTCAAGCCAGTCATGAAATAACAGTAATCATACTGAACATGCTATCAAGCAATATACAGATAAAAGAAATGAAGTGCCATCAGGCAAACAAACCACATGCTTGAGAAAGAAATTATCTACATCTAAGCTCTCCCTAATCCTAACCTTAAAACAAAACCCTAATCAAATCTAAGCAAAGCCCTAAAGCAAAACCCTAATCAAAAGAAATCAATCCCAGTCTTCAAGCTTCAAAACAAGCTTACCAAAGAAAGGGGGCTAAGTAGGCAGACTCATAGTGCCCTCCTCAGGAAAGCACTAGGAGGCTTATACTCAGGAATCATATCCTATGTGGCTCAACAACTGTGATCAGTTTACATTCCTCCTCAGGAGAAATTAAACTCACATGAAGGCTCCAACATCATTGGATACTTAAGAAAACCTACATGAACTAATGGAACTAAGTGAACAGACCCATAGGACCTTCCTCAGGAAAGTACTAGGAGGCTTCCACTTAGGAATTGTATCCCATGTGGCTCAACAACTGTGATCAGTTTACCTTCCTCCTCAGGAGAAATTAAACTCACATGAAGGCTCCAACATCATTGGATACTTAAGAAATCCTATATGAACTAAGGGAACTAAGTGAACAGACCCATAGGACCTTCCTCAAGAAAGTACTAGGAGGCTTCCACTTAGGAAGTGTATCCCATGTGGCTCAACAACTGTGATCAGTTTACCTTCCTCCTCAGGAGAAATTAAACTCACATGAAGGCTCCAACATCATTGGATACTTAGGAAAGAGGTGAGAAGAAAGAATGAAAGACATCCATAGTGCCTTCCTCAGGAAAGTACCATGAACTTCCCTCAAACTTCAGGATCTCAAACCTCACAAACAGAGAACAAGCTCCAACCTCTCAACCTCTGGGTCTTGATCTTAAATCCTCTCCTTCATCATGCTCCTTCAACAAGGTCCTCAAAACAAACCAAACCCCACAACAATTCCCCAAAGATAAACCCCAGAGACAGACAAATATCACACAGACAGTCAATACAATCAGTCCTACTCAGAAAATACCTAGAAATACTACAGAGAGGGGGGAAAATCTAACAATCATTTACAAGGGTCTATAACACCTACCCATAACATCCCTATATGCCCATACCCAAAAATCAAGTCAAAACTCTCCAAAGAAAATGATTAACTTCACCTATGCCAACCTAAACCCTAATTATGATTACTCTAATCTCACCTAATTAAACTAATCAACTTTTAATCTAAAAATCATGAATTAAATCCTATGGGAACTAAGGCTCAATATCTAATCACACTAAAAAGAATGAATCAAAAATAATAAGGGAAGGTCCTAAAAGAAATTCTACAAAATTGAGTATCAAACTAAACCTATTTAAAAGCTATTTAAGAGAAAAATATACTAAAAATATAAAACTAAAAATAAAATGGAATTTTTATTTTTATTAATTTTCTAGACAAAATTATAAACCTATAGAAAAAACAAGAATTAAAAAATATCAATTTTCCAATTTTCTATGAATTATTTACAAACAAGAAAATAAAAGGAAATTAAAAATAAAAGAATTGAAATAAATGGGATGGGGGGTGTAACAATGAATGGCGCCCAGTTCATTTCCCAGATGGGCCAGGGATGGGGGGTACCATTAGCGAATGTCTTAAGCCCACTATGAATCAGAAAAACAATACGGAAAATCAAAGAAAATTAAAAAACAACGGTGCAAATAGCGTTAGATTTCAGTTCAAATATGGATTGGGCCGCTGGTGGGGGTGCGAATATCATGGATTGGCTGAGGCCCAGGTCTTCCACTTGAGTAAAACGACACGTTTTACTTCTTAAAACTCCCTTCGTTTTTAAAATTAAACAAGGACCGTCGGATCAGATTATCCAGTCAATGCTTTTGGACAGATCTAGTGGCTGTGGGTCATCGTCCCCAACAAGCCTCCTAGGGTTTCAGTTTTCTCATTTTCATGCACGAATTCAACCCACTCGTTCTCTTCCATTTCTCCATGAAAACCAAAACCTTAAAGACCAAAGTTGCTCCCTTTCTTTCCCTGAACACGATGGTATCCATAGCTCTCACTAAAAACTCGTCTATCACTCTAACAGAACGCGCGAAGGTTAGGGTTTCACCATACTTCTCTGACATCAACCTTGATAAAACTCAATTCTAATGGTATAATCCTGATCTACACATTACCCTAACCATTCTAAACCAAACCATGCATGCTAACACTCTCTGAACAGCTTGTTCTTGAATCTTGAAGAAATCGCGACCTGTCATGGAACTCCATAGATCTTCCTCTAATCTTCAGGAACCAATCAACTAACCTAGCATGCTAACTTTACACCTAGAAATCTGACAGAATGCACATAGATGAGGAGCTATGGCCAAAGATTCAAACCTGTCAAGTTGTAATAGTGGAGGTGTGTAGAGATGGTTTCAGTGCTTGCTATCTCTTCCAAACACTCCTCTAATAGTGTAGAGGTTTCTGTTTGCAATGGCTTTGAAGGAGAAGGCTTGTAGAGATGAATTGGTGACCTTGCTTACTTTTGAAGAAACCTTGAACATCACTTTCTCCTTCACTCTTCACCACTGAATTCACCAACCTTTTTCTTCATTGTGATCCTCTCAATATATAACCATCCATGGAATCATCTAGGAGCTTCTAGAATGAGCTAGAATGCTTTGGAATTTCTCATGAAGTGATATGTGGTATTATCTCATTTCATGCATTAAGCCTCTTAATTTTGTGTCAAAATCTCCTTACAATAGATATTGGGAGTGTATGTGCAAAAAACAAGCTCAGCCTTGCCTTTGGTGAAGTTTCTCAAAGGTTCCTTAATGTGCAAGAAATAACTTTACAAAGTAACCCCCATTTTAAGACCTCAAATCAAAAATGTATTTAAACCATTGTTTTTAAAATGATGTTTGGATTCAAAATGACATATTGGATGACCTATTTTGGATTCATAGATCTCCCAAACCATTTTCCAACTTGGATCCATTTAAGTTATAAGCCATTTTTAGGTCATTTTCACCCATTCTTGCCAATCCTTGCTACAAGCTTTTCCAACAACTCATGACCACTTTTCTAGGCTTAAAATGCCATTTTCAATAACTTTGATGTTTTGAGTTTTTTCATTTGAGGCTTGGAAATAGGAGATATGGCCTTTGCTTAAAATGACTTATAATCACCAAATGACCAAAATACCCCTGTCTTGTTCAAACCATAAGTTGAGTTCTACAAATCCTATCAAGGACTTCTAGTACTATCTAGAAAGCTAAGAAGATGCTCTTCAACATTCATGTTGACCAATAGATCATAGGAATCATCCTACTAGGGCAAACGTTGTCTGCAAGTTGGGTGACTTTCAAGGACCCAGATTCACATACCTCAGATGACCTGTAATTTGTCAAAACCATAACTTGAGCTCTGCAAATCCTATCAAGGACTTCTACCACTCAAATTAAAGCTAAGAACAAGCTCCACAACATTCATGTTGTGGGGAAGATGAGATAACAATCATATCTTGAGCTAAAACTGCTAGGAAGATAGGGATCAAACTAGGGTTTTTACACTGTCCATCCTTAGAAACCCTGACTTAAAACTTCTCAAACTCCTCAATCATGATGAGTTGGTCTAGGAATCATATTTATAACATCTCCATACATCATTCCATGATCTCATGGCCCTTGGATTAGGTCTCATCCTCTCCAAATCATCAGTTGACCTAGGGTTGACCCAGTCAAAACCATAATTCTACCATTCATGGTTGAATCTTCTGAATTCTTGCACAATGACCTCTCTGGGCTTCATGATGGCTTTCAAGACATCTCATAAACTTTCTCAAAGCATCAAGTTCACTCTCATAGTCTCAGAATCGTCTGAGGAGCTCCCACAACTCTCAAGCTATGAAGCACAAAACCTTGGTTTCAACCAATTCCTCTGAGGATCTCTTGAACTTTCTGATGAAGGTATCAACTTTTAAACACTTGATGGATAAATAAATGTTGGTCAAATTTTGGGGTGCAACAGCTGCCCCTATTCAAACGGCTTGAACCTGACTGGGTGAGAAGCGAACGGCTCTCAGCCAATCGAGGTGCGAGACGGTTGAATACCGGTAAACCCGAAAATTTGCCAACTGCACGAGCACACGATACTCTGCGGGGAACAAATCTTCGAATACTGCACTACTAGCTGCACGGCAACTAGCTGGAGAGATACTGATCTGACATCGCCGTCAGCTATCCCCGTTAACTTCTCTTGACATCGTCTTCAGGCAACCAAAACACCCAACATCACCGCTGGAAGACTAAATCTGGCATCGCCGTCGGACAATCAAAATACCCCGTATCGCTGCTGGAGAAAATACAACACTGAACAACTCTGACCTGGGGTTCACCCCTGGTAAATGGAACAAAAGGTACACTTGCGTATTTGAAACTACTCCGCTGGGAATGAGAGACTCAACCAAGCACACTCTGATCTGGGGTTCTCCCTCAGAACCATAACGAACATCCGAATACTACTGCATACTGAGCCCACCGTAGAACTTCAACATCAAAGCTATATGAAACCCTGGCCCCTGGCCGCTTCCAGCTTCAGCTAGAAAAGATCTTCAAGTACTCCTGAAGATGGGATCCTTGGCCTCCAAGGATATAAACCTTGCCCGTCGGCGATTCCAGCTTCAGCTAGAAAAGATCTTCAAGTATTTCTGAAGATAAGCATCCTTGGCCTTCAAGGATGTAAACTTTGCCCGTCGGCAACTCTGCAGGAGGTATCTTCGACTTCAGTCTGAAGAAAATGGTCCTTGGCCTTCAAGGATACATGGATCTGCCTTCAGGCAACTCCGCCTCCGCTATAGAGTACCCGTGACTTCAGTCAGGGATATACTTCGGCCTTCAGTCCGAAAAATGAATCCTGGGTCATTCATGACCTTGGGGATAACCTTGCCTTCAGGCACCTTCGCTTCAGCTTGGGAAATCTGTGACTTCAGTCAGAGAAGTGGTATCCTGAGCCATTCATGACTCTACGGGGATTCAAACACTTTGCCTTCAGGCAAACTCCGCTTCAGCTGGAGAAACATCTTCGACTTCAGTCAGAAGAAAAACTATTCACTTGATCGCAATCAATCATCACCTCAGGACAACTGACTTGGTCTTCAGGCCAACACGGATCACCTTGCATACAAAAGCTGGATCTACAAACTTTTGAACCTTGTCTTCAGACAAACATTGATTCATCAACAAAGAAATCTGAATCCACAGGAACCTTCTAATATCGCCCTCAGGCGTTTACGAAGTCAATCTTCAGATTAGACATCACTGTTGGAGCAAACATATCACGCTGCTAAGGACTTCAAGAATCATCTTGAACAAACAACTCCGTCGGGCACCTTCAAGAATCATCCTGAACCGATAACCATTCTGGAGCAAACATTCTGTTGGGGATTCCAGGAATCTTCCTGGACAACTCTTGCTGGGTTCAAACCAATCACGGCTTGAGCAGCTTCCAAGGACTCGGCTCTCTTGGACTTTCAGGCATTGTCCTGGGCGATCTTCGCCGGGGACGCTACTGGGGAGCTCAAGAATCATCTTAAGCAAACAACTCGGGAAACTGCGCTGAGGATTTCACAAATCATCTTGAACTAACGACTTCGTTGGGGAGAATGTCAGGAATCACCCTGAGCAACTGATCCTTCGGCGGAACACCTGTAAAACAAGAATGATAATAACCTAGATCATGTTTATGATGCATATGCTTCGGCGCCATGCCCTACACGGTGGAAATGCTATGCGTTTATGCTAAATGCTATGCAATCATGCACAATGCTATGCAATCATGCACAATTCTATGCAATCATGCACAATGATGCGATCCCATCAGAAACATAAATGCCAGAGGGGAGTTCTCCTGTCAAGGAGAAAGAACTACTCAGATAGAGGAATCATCCTGCTGAGGAGAACGTGGACACGCCAATATCAATTGGACTCCGTCTGGGGAAATGATCTTCGGTTGACTGCTGCAGGGAAAACAACTTCAGTTGACTGCTGCAGGGGAACGAAGCTCTACGAGAACCTGGACCTGCTGAAGGAAAGCGATGTCAATCGCGGGAGTGAACTGCGTGGCCTCCATGGCTACTTTTCTGGGGATGATAACCCTGTGGGGAAACAACTTCAGCTGCTCACCACTCCACTGGGGAAACAACTAAACATGGTCTGATCAACCTCCAAGGGCTCGGCTCTCTTGGACATCTGCAAACTCGGCTGAGGAAGGAGAAGTCATTCTGCTTCGCTGGAGAGAGTGCGACTCTAGGGAAAATACAGCACCAACTGTTCAATACTCTGCTAGGGAAAATCCACTCATGGTCCCAACTGCTTCCAAGGATTCGGCTCTCTTGGGGGTCTGCGGACTCAGCCGGGGAGAGGAATCATTCTACTTCACTGGAGAGCACAACTCTGATGAGGAATTTCAATTCCGCTGGGGAAGAAGGAATCATCTGACTTCGGGGGAGAGTACACTTCTGCAGGGGAATACAGCATCAGCTGTCCCAACACTCTACTGGGGAAGAGGGAATCATCCGGCTTCAGGAGAGAATACGGCTCTGGTGGGGAATCTCAATTCCGCTAGAGACTTCAGTCTGGCACCATTAGTTACGGCATACTTTGGTGTATGAATAATTTCCTACGAGACCTACACTTGTGACCCGGTGCTAGGGGGGCACCTGCTTCGGCGACCTTACTGGGGAAAACACGAGCTTCGGCACCCGAACATTTCTAGGAAATCTGCACTTGTGACCCGGTGCTGGGGAACAAATACGAGCTTTGGCGCGTGACTCAGCTGAGAAAATGACGTTCCTTCAGGATGCGTCTGCTTGGGGAAGATAATCCTCTCTGCCTAGGGAGATATATCAATGCTCACGTCCTCGCATTCAGACTCTGCGGAGGGGCAACTACTGAACTCTGCTGGAGAAGGAGGACTCGCCCTGCTTCGGGGATATCAATCCTGGTCTGCTGAGGGTAATCTTGACCCTAATCTGATAAGGGATAAACGCCATCTCAATTTGCTGCAGTCTCAAACTGTACAGGGGGAACAACCTCAAACCGTACACCTCTGCTGAGAAACGATCCTGGTTCAACAACGTCAACACAGGGAATACAGGCTACCAATCATGGAGCCGAGTAACAGGTTAGGCTGTAGGATAAAAATCCAATGACCGCAAGGCTTCTTCAGAAGGTTCAGGTTTTGGCAGGGTAATGACACGATTCCCCGATACTCAATTCTTGCTAGGGTGAACAAACTCATTTGAACAACTTGCCCCAGCACAATTCAACTTGCCCCCATCCGACTTTTGGGAATAATTCATTCTGAACCAAAAACAACTGGCCACCAGACAATCTTCGGATGGCTTGCCCCAACACCTGCACAACGGAAGGATTCATCCTCCACTAATCAACTCTCAGCATGGCTGGCTTCAATATCTCTGAAGCAGTTTGTCCCTGAATGAGCGATGAGCGACTCAACATGCTCTGATTGAACACTGGAGGGATCTGCCCTCAAATCGCAAGAATTCTGGATAACTGCCCCTGATTGGGTCTCGAGAAGATTCACTTCCGACCAACCGCTTCTTGCATAAACTGCCCCATAATCAACTGATGCTCCGGGACTCGCCCTCAGACAAACTGATTCCAAACTCACTGGAAGTCAATTCCCCAGATTCACAGGGTTTCACAGCACACCATTCTGATCCAAACCTCTGACAATTCAGTCCTGATTGACTATCCCCTGTCGAAGTTCCTTCGTATCAGCTACTAACCTGCAATTAAAATTGTTTATTCACGAATGGTAATTTTAATGCAGTGTTCATGCAAATTTCGAAAAAATGTTGTACTCTCACTCATTTACGTGTCATGCTGGTGAGTGACGAATGAACCAAAGAGTTCAAACGTAGTGCTGATGTGATCATTGAAAAATACAATAAGGATATGATTAGTAAATCATGAAGGAGTCAGGTTACTCAACCTTATCGTAATGCGCTCTCAGAATAAACCCTGCCTCAATTAGGTCTTTTAAGGGTTGTATCGTGGTCGGGTTCACGGTTCGTGAAACAAAGGACATTTGGCTCAAATTATGATTTGTACCCACCCCTTCTACGTGATGTTCTCCGATCCTAAAGTTCAGTTAACTTAGCTCGAGCGCTCGCCTCTTCGAGAGGTATGTTGAACATTGGGAACAACTGGTTAAAGAATTCACAAGGTGTTTCGGAGTGACAGTTACTCCTTTTTCGTTTTCGGTGTCTGTATCTACACGACTTTGTCCTTGTTTGAGGATTTTTCTCTTTTATAATCCTTTCTTTTTCATTCATTTTTTTTTATTCCCTAATTTTTGCCTGGACTGACTCCTTTTGAGTTCTTTTCGATTTTTTCCTTTTGAAGTCCAGCGGGATGCCCTGATTTTTTTTGCCTAAGTATTGGCTTTCTAGCCTTTCTTTTTTTTACTTAGCGGGCTTTCTTATTCCTTTTTTTTTGGAACAAGTCGTGCGACACTGGCTGTCTGGATTTATCCGAGAGGCTTGTAACTGTCTCACTCCTGATTGGTGAGGTTTAACCATTGTGGTTGATGAGGTACGACCTCTGGAGAGGAATATGATGTGATTGGTCTTCGAAGGACAACACTCCTCTATAAGACTTGAACGCTCGATCAAGCTGACTGACAACTACCCTGCCCCGGGTTAAGATGTGAGGGTTAAAAAGTCCGAAAGAAACTCCTACTCCTCGGCTCTAAGTGGTTAACAAGGGATTCTCTTCCTTATTTCTCCGGTGTTTAGGGATTTGAAACAATGCCTTATACGTCATCGGCAAGGTTTTATCTGAAAGCAATACGATCATTGGTTATGAGTATTTAGTTTCATCATCCTCCCTCCACTCATTGCTAATCATAGTAGTAAAGTGGAGTACATAAAATGCAAGTGTTAGTGCAATGCAGTAAGTGAGTGACAACGACATAACTAATTCAGAAAAATGCATAGTCACTTTATTAATATTGCCATTCAAAACATACAATGTTTAACAGCAAGTAGTAACTAACAGAAAAGAAACTACAAATGCAAATGGTAAAAAGTCTGAGGACTGCCAATGCTGAGGACGTCTGCCTGTCTGGATCACTGGCTTCTGGAAATGCCCTCTGAATCTGCGAGCTCAAACAGCTGAGAGGTTGTCATGTACAACCAAAACTCCATCTGGAAAGGAAATACACCCTTGGTCGATCAATTGTTGCACTTTCGCCTGGAAAGCCCTGCAATCTTCAGTTGAATGCCCCGGAGATCCACCATGGTAACCACACTGAGCATGAGGATTGTACCCTGGAGGGTAAGGCTCTGGCACGGGCTTGAGAGCTTTCGGTTCCACCAAAGAATTCTGGATCAACTGTGGAAGAATCTGGCTATACGGCACAGGCACTGGATGGGAAGAAGCATTCCTTCGTTCTAAGTGGTTGCGAGGCCTCTTTTGATCCTGGTGCTGGTATTCCTTCCGCCCAGGAGCAAGAAGTCGTCGTTTCTGCATGGCAACGGTCCCTTGTTTAGGCGCTTGCGTCCTTGAACTTGATCCAGGTAGAAACTGCGAGCGAGGCGATGCAGTCACCAAAGGTCGCGGGACATATTCAAGATCCTTCTCAGCTTCAGGCAAAGGAGTGGAATCATTCACCTCTTCTGCAGGGTACGGGATGAACTTTCCCGATGCTCTCATGCCGCCCGGCACAAGCCTAATTGTCCTTGAGTCAATAAGGTCTTGAATCTTATTCTTGAGAGCCTTACATGTTTCAACATGGTGCCCCGGTGCTCCTGAGTGGAAATCACAACGCGTGTTGAGATCAACGTCTGGTGACACGTCATCTGGTGGATCCGAGGTCCGAAGCTTGAGAACACGGTGCTGAACCAACAGTGGCAACAGCTGGGCATAACTCACAGGTATTGGGTCCACAGCTCTATCAAGTAACTTCTTCTTTTGATTATAACCTTCAGGGTTATTCTGAGATGCCCGGCGCGGCTGCTGACGAGACAGGTCTTGAGCTTCATGCTGTGTAGAGGGTCTATGAGGTCCATTTGGCTTCAGCACAGGTGGCACTGACGGTAACGGAGGAAGCACTTTGGGCTCCACCTTGGGTGCTTGACCACTCTCCTTTTTTAGCATACTTCTCACCACTCCCATGAGGAAGCTCAACTGATTCTGCAGCTGCTGATTCTCTTCTCTGAGTACTTGTTGGTCCAGACGCACTGCCTGTATGTCATTCATGACCTGCCCCAGCTGGCTTTGGATTTTTCCCAACTCAGCTTGTACCTACTCCATTAGTCTGAGTTGCTTGATTCTGGCTCAAACCTGCAAACACAAGGGTTAGAAGACACGCCCCGGCGTCCGTCATGCAAGATGAATTATGCTAATGCCATGAGTGTCTGTACGTTCAGGAAATCACCCCTAATTCTGGTGTCAACGTGCCAACATAGTGTCAATGCAGTGATAAGACTGGATCCATTCAGGGAAGAAAACATCTCATATTGCTCGGGACACCAGAATCAGGGTACGAAACGCGCCTGCAGCACAGACACATGCTAATGGAATGCAAATGAACATGCAAACTAATGCAAAATGCAGTCATGCAATGATATATCCGGGTAACTGCTGCGGAGATTCTGTGTCCATAATCACTGATGGGAAGAAAACCCCGGTGGAGGACCACAGATCGGATCTGCTAAGAACGACCTTCTGATAGGACCATAAGATCAAAACTCTGCTCTGTCGAAAACAAATGTCTGATAATAAGGACCTCGGGTGTTGTGACCAAGAAATATCTGCTGCTGAAGTCTTCAGACCCCAAATTAAAAATCTGCCCTATCAAGAACAAACGTACAGCTGCTGATGAGACCTTCAGACCCCACTCAAAATCTTCCCTATCAAGAACAAACAACATCTGCTGATGAGATCTTCAGACCCCACTCAAAATCTGCCCTATCAAGAACAAACAACATCTGCTGATGGGATCTTCAGACCCCACTCAAAATCTGCCCTATCAAGAACAAACAACATCTGCTGATGGGATCTTCAGACCCCACTCAAAATCTGCTCTATCAAGAACAAACCACTGATGACGATACTCTGATTAAAACCTGCTCTATCAAGAACAGACATACACCCGATGATAAGATCCTCTGATCAAAACCTGCTCTATCAAGAACAGACAAATCTGCAACTGAAAACCCTGGTACCAACATAACTGATCTACTGTCAAGAAAACCAGGTAGTCTGAAGGTCAATGTTTCCTGCAATAAACCCAATCCCACTCACAGGTATGGACCCAATCCACGGACAAAGGTACGGCATCCTATGCGGTCATCAGCGTCACAGACTTTCATGAGTGACAATACGATTCCCAGAAGGAGTGGCATCATCAAGTCATGAAGAGGCCTCACTTAGCTGACTTCCAACTGATCGGTCCCCCAGATTCGACAATCCTCACGTCTGGACTCCTCTCAGATCCTCAGGACCGAAAAGGAGCACCTCTGCAAGAACCTCTTCTGAGCACAAATTTCGTAGGGAACTGTGCCTGCTCAGCAGACAGGTTCGTCTACTACTCTCCGCAACTATGTCTAGGTGTATACTCAAGCCCAGGTCCGGCTTCTCACTCATAGTAACATCCCTCTCCCACAGCAGCACAGATAATCATATCAAACTGGAAATAAAATGCGGGAAATAAAGTGCAAGAAGTAAAAATGCGATAAATAAACGCAACCCAACAAGCAAACACACAAGCGCTAGGATTGACTCTCACAGGGAACCGGAGAACCAGAGATTCTGGGTTCGATCCCCAGCAGAGTCGTCAGTTGTCGCTTGCGCGAAAATAAGGTGCCGGCATGACAGAAGAGTCGCCACCTTTCGTTATTTATCCCTCGGAGCGGGAAAGGAAACGATCGGAAAAACCTGACGAATAAGGGTAAGACAAGGTCGTCGCAACCATTGTCTGGGTTCGGGAGTCGGTTACGCAAGGGGAAGGTATTAGCACCCCTCACGTACTTCGTACTCGACGGGATCCACGCTTGTTTGTTTACTTGGGTGGGTTGGTTTTATTCTATCTACCTATCAAGGCTGGCTGAAAAAGAAAAGAAAAATGACTCGGCAAAGCGTCGCACTTTATGCCTACGTATTCTCATCAGAGAATGAGAAATCAGAGTCAACGTAGTTCGGCTAACTACGGGTGAAGGTGGGGAAAGGTTGCTCGCTAGGATATCGCATCCTATGCCTACGTACTTCCACACAGCATGGAAGATCAGAGCAAACGTAGTTCGGGAACTACGGTTTATTTCCTGTTTTGAAAGAAGTGTTTTTTATTGTTTTTGCGATTTCAACCGCACTAGAGACTATGACCTGGGAGTGAATGCGTCGCATGTCACCCAAAGGGTACCATACTAAACATCCAGACTGTGGAAAAGAAACTCTCCCACAATCCTTTCTCAGATAGCTTAAGGCTCGTAACGTATGAAAGAAATCATTCATGATTACTGTATCTTAAACTGTTTTGAGATGAGAAGAGAACATGCCCAACTAGGAGGGAGACTATCGAGTCCTACTGTTATCATGCCATGGATTCATCCTATGGTTGAGGTTTGAACAGGGAACTCCTAGAGGTTGTCATGCATAGGTTTCAACCTAATATTCTATCATCAAATCCTTATCAAAGGAAATGAGAGTCCTAAGGGATCATGTCAATGATACACCAAAACAGACAAAGCATCAGCTTAACAGTAAAATGCATGCAATGCAAGTGAGGGAGGAAATGTGTGTGGGGCTTCAGCCTCCACAAGCTCATCTCAACCTCAAGCCAGTCATGAAATAACAGTAATCATACTGAACATGCTATCAAGCAATATACAGATAAAAGAAATGAAGTGCCATCAGGCAAACAAACCACATGCTTGAGAAAGAAATTATCTACATCTAAGCTCTCCCTAATCCTAACCTTAAAACAAAACCCTAATCAAATCTAAGCAAAGCCCTAAAGCAAAACCCTAATCAAAAGAAATCAATCCCAGTCTTCAAGCTTCAAAACAAGCTTACCAAAGAAAGGGGGCTAAGTAGGCAGACTCATAGTGCCCTCCTCAGGAAAGCACTAGGAGGCTTATACTCAGGAATCATATCCTATGTGGCTCAACAACTGTGATCAGTTTACATTCCTCCTCAGGAGAAATTAAACTCACATGAAGGCTCCAACATCATTGGATACTTAAGAAATCCTACATGAACTAATGGAACTAAGTGAACAGACCCATAGGACCTTCCTCAAGAAAGTACTAGGAGGCTTCCACTTAGGAATTGTATCCCATGTGGCTCAACAACTGTGATCAGTTTACCTTCCTCCTCAGGAGAAATTAAACTCACATGAAGGCTCCAACATCATTGGATACTTAAGAAATCCTAGATGAACTAAGGGAACTAAGTGAACAGACCCATAGGACCTTCCTCAGGAAAGTACTAGGAGGCTTCCACTTAGGAATTGTATCCCATGTGGATCAACAACTGTGATCAGTTTACCTTCCTCCTCAGGAGAAATTAAACTCACATGAAGGCTCCAACATCATTGGATACTTAGGAAAGAGGTGAGAAGAAAGAATGAAAGACATCCATAGTGCCTTCCTCAGGAAAGTACCATGAACTTCCCTCAAACTTCAGGATCTCAAACCTCACAAACAGAGAACAAGCTCCAACCTCTCAACCTCTGGGTCTTGATCTTCAATCCTCTCCTTCATCATGCTCCTTCAACAAGGTCCTCAAAACAAACCAAACCCCACAACAATTCCCCAAAGATAAACCCCAGAGACAGACAAATATCACACAGACAGTCAATACAATCAGTCCTACTCAGAAAATACCTAGAAATACTACAGAGAGGGGAAAAAATCTAACAATCATTTACAAGGGTCTATAACACCTACCCATAACATCCCTATATGCCCATACCCAAAAATCAAGTCAAAACTCTCCAAAGAAAATGATTAACTTCACTTATGCCAACCTAAACCCTAATTATGATTACTCTAATCTCACCTAATTAAACTAATCAACTTTTAATCTAAAAATCATGAATTAAATCCTATGGGAACTAAGGCTCAATATCTAATCACACTAAAAAGAATGAATCAAAAATACTAAGGGAAGGTCCTAAAAGAAATTCTACAAAATTGAGTATCAAACTAAACCTATTTAAAAGCTATTTAAGAGAAAAATATACTAAAAATATAAAACTAAAAATAAAATGGAATTTTTATTTTTATTAATTTTCTAGACAAAATTATAAACCTATAGAAAAAACAAGAATTAAAAAATATCAATTTTCCAATTTTCTATGAATTATTTACAAACAAGAAAATAAAAGGAAATTAAAAATAAAAGAATTGAAATAAATGGGATGGGGGTGTAACAATGAATGGCGCCCAGTTCATTTCCCAGATGGGCCAGGGATGGGGGGTACCATTAGCGAATGTCTTAAGCCCACTATGAATCAGAAAAACAATATGGAAAATCAAAGAAAATTAAAAAACAACGGTGCAAATAGCGTTAGATTTCAGTTCAAATATGGATTGGGCCGCTGGTGGGGGTGCGAATATCATGGATTGGCTGAGGCCCAGGTCTTCCACTTAAGTAAAACGACGCGTTTTACTTCTTAAAACTCCCTTCGTTTTTAAAATTAAACAAGGACCGTCGGATCAGATTATCCAGTCAATGCTTTTGGACAAATCTAGTGGTTGTGGGTCATCGTCCCCAACAAGCCTCCTAGGGTTTCAGTTTTCTCATTTTCATGCACGAATTCAACCCACTCGTTCTCTTCCATTTCTACATGAAAACCAAAACCTTAAAGACCAAAGTTGCTCCCTTTCTTTCCCTGAACACGATGGTATCCATAACTCTCACTAAAAACTCGTCTATCACTCTAACAGAACGCGCGAAGGTTAGGGTTTCACCATACTTCTCTGACATCAACCTTGATAAAACTCAATTCTAATGGTATAATCATGATCTACACGTTACCCTAACCATTCTAAACCAAACCATGCATGCTAACACTCACTGAACAGCTTGTTCTTGAATCTTGAAGAAATCGCGACCTGTCATGGAACTCCATAGATCTTCCTCTAATCTTCAGGAACCAATCAACTAACCTAGCATGCTAACTTTACACCTAGAAATCTGACAGAATGCACATAGATGAGGAGCTATGGCCAAAGATTCAAACCTGTCAAGTTGTAATGGTGGAGGTGTGTAGAGATGGTTTCAGTGCTTGCTATCTCTTCCAAACACTCCTCTAATGGTGTAGAGGTTTCTGTTTGCAATGGCTTTGAAGGAGAAGGCTTGTAGAGATGAATTGGTGACCTTGCTTACTTTTGAAGAAACCTTGAACATCACTTTGTCCTTCACTCTTCACCACTGAATTCACCAACCTTTTTCTTCATTGTGATCCTCTCAATATATAACCATCCATGGAATCATCTAGGAGCTTCTAGAATGAGCTAGAATGCTTTGGAATTTCTCATGAAGTGATATGTGGTATTATCTCATTTCATGCATTAAGCCTCTTAATTTTGTGTCAAAATCTCCTTAAAATAGATATTGGGAGTGTATGTGCAAAAAACAAGCTCAGCCTTGCCTTTGGTGAAGTTTCTCAAAGGTTCCTTAATGTGCAAGAAATAACTTTACAAAGTAACCCCCATTTTAAGACCTCAAATCAAAAATGTATTTAAACCATTGTTTTTAAAATGATGTTTGGATTCAAAATGACATATTGGATGACCTATTTTGGATTCATAGATCTCCCAAACCATTTTCCAACTTGGATCCATTTAAGTTATAAGCCATTTTTAGGTCATTTTCACCCATTCTTGCCAATCCTTGCTAAAAGCTTTTCCAACAACTCATGACCACTTTTCTAGGCTTAAAATGCCATTTTCAATAACTTTGATGTTTTGAGTTTTTTCATTTGAGGCTTGGAAATAGGAGATATGGCCTTTGCTTAAAATGACCTATAATCACCAAATGACCAAAATACCCCTGTCTTGTTCAAACCATAAGTTGAGTTCTACAAATCCTATCAAGGACTTCTAGTACTATCTAGAAAGCTAAGAAGATGCTCTTCAACATTGATGTTGACCAAGAGATCATAGGAATCATCCTACTAGGGCAAACGTTGTCTGCAAGTTGGGTGACTTTCAAGGACCCAGATTCACATACCTCAGATGACCTGTAATTTGTCAAAACCATAACTTGAGCTCTGCAAATCCTATCAAGGACTTCTACCACTCAAATTAAAGCTAAGAACAAGCTCCACAACATTCATGTTGTGGGGAAGATGAGATAACAATCATATCTTGAGCTAAAACTGCTAGGAAGATAGGGATCAAACTAGGGTTTTTACACTGTCCATCCTTAGAAACCCTGACTTAAAACTTCTCAAACTCCTCAATCATGATGAGTTGGTCGAGGAATCATCTTTATAACATCTCCATACATCATTCCATGATCTCATGGCCCTTGGATTAGGTCTCATCCTCTCCAAATCATCAGTTGACCTAGGGTTGACCCAGTCAAAACCCTAATTCTACCATTCATGGTTGAATCTTCTGAATTCTTGCACAATGACCTCTCTGGGCTTCATGATGGCTTTCAATACATCTTATAAACTTTCTCAAAGCATCAAGTTCACTCTCATAGTCTCAGAATCGTCTGAGGAGCTCCCACAACTCTCAAGCTATGAAGCATAAAACCTTGGTTTCAACCAATTCCTCTGAGGATCTCTTGAACTTTCTGATGAAGGTATCAACTTTCAAACACTTGATGGATAAATAAATGTTGGTCAAATTTTGGGGTGCAACACATACAATACAACTCGACTCGACAAGTGGACTCAATGCATGTCGTACCAAATTGTGAACTCTCAGGTTCACTTGCTCTGATCCCCGCCTAGGATCAGAGCACACCAAAGTCATTATCATCATCATAGGTAATACTTCATTAATTCCATCACCATAGAAATTAGCTACTCACACCCAATTCACCACCATATGATTGAGGCTCACCAAGTTCCATGACATTCACCATTGTCAGGTACTATGCCATCATTGGCCACCATGCACCATACACATGCCATAAACAATCAACAACAACAATGTAATAATCTAGCAAGCAACAACGATGCATTCAAGCACATTCCACACCACAACATAAACAACACATGTTATCTAACACCATCACGCAACAATTTTTTCATCTAAAGGTACTAAAACTAATTCTAAGTTAATGTACACCACACCAGCTTCCTGACACTTCGAACGGTACCCCAAACAGACACCCATAGCTCAAGATATGAATTTTTAAAGATTTTCAAAATTTTCTACCAAAGTAACCGGTTATACCAAATGCAGTAACCATTTACACCATGTAGCCACGACACTTCCTAGCCATTGTTTCATAGTGTAACCAGTTACACCATTTCGGGTAACCGGTTACACCCCTCTCAGTTTTTCCCAAAAACTCATTTTTTTTTAACAGTGTAACCAGTTACACCTGTAGCAAAATCATTTTTCTGCTACTTTAAAAGACAAAAATCACTTTTTCTACATCCCAAACCCCCAACTCACATACAATTCATGTACTCGTGTTATATACTCTAATTCCTATCCACATACATCAACAAGAGCATTCCAATAGCACCAAAATCATCAAAATATCACATAATTGCACAACTCACACCAATCTACTCATCAAACAACAACACCTCATGATCACATAATTACAAGTTCATGATCATACAATTACAAGTTCATAACATCAAGAAAAACAATTCTAACATAGCAATCTAAATCCCCGCCCTTAATCATTATGCAAACCCTTATAGAATTGAAACCACGCTCTTACCTTAGATTGATGGTCTTAAGATTTCTCTAATGGAGGTTCCCTTACTATGCCCTAGCTCTCTTCCTCTTTTCTCCTTTCTTTGCGTTCTTCTCTTTTCTCCAATTTCACGTGTACTGACAATTTTTCTCTCAACTTCCCATTTTTCTCTTATTTTAATATAGCCTTAATATTATTATAACTTATTCCTATTAATATTAATAATAATAATAATTTTCACTAATTATTTAATTTAATAATATCCACCTATTATTCAATTAAATAAAAAATAACTAATATCAAATAATTAGTTGTACTATCACCATCCTTAATCTCTAAAATTTTACACACACACACCCTCTAACACCTTAAATTATATTATTTAAGGCCATTACCCTACATCAAAGGGCACCTCTAACTCACCAAAACACTAACAATTCATACAATAACACATAATTTAATTACAAAAAATAAATTAAAACAAACGGGGCGTTACAAAAGTGATGTATATAGAGCTAATTGAGATTACTTTAATATGCATAGGAGGGGTATAAAGCGAAAAATCAGTAAAAACAGTAAGGGAATGGTATGGCTAGATAAATGATGGCGTGTATGGCTAGTAGGATTGGTATTTGGGTCGAACTCTAGCATCAACACGGACAGTTTCATGGTTCAACAGTAGTCGAAGATGTGTATATCATAGTCGAAGTCTGTTTTTGCATACAGATGTTTTAGTTAGCTTGTTGTTTAAGTTACCTTGCTGGATTGAGTCATCCTATTTGACCAATTGTTTAGTATGTTAGTAGAAAATAATGGTTTAGTTTTTTTTATAAATAGCATACTAATCATCACTGGGTTTTTTAAAAAAAATAAACCATGTTTTAAAAAAATATTTTCAGAAAAAATATCAAAGGAAATGTTTCAAACAAAAAAAAAAGCACAAAAGAGGAGGCACCACAGGCAATGGCGCATGCATTATTATTTTAAACTAAAGTGTCATAGGGTATGGCAGATGCATTCATGTCATGCCACTGCCTGTGGCACATGCATGTTTCCTCTAGGAGAATGCGCCATAGCCAGTAGATATTGTGTTGTTTTGGGTTTCTTATATATAGTTCATTCCTTCCCCACCATTTTCTACCCATCTTCTAATTCTCTCCTTCAATTTTGCTCCAAAATTCCGTGCTATATTATCAAGAGAACTGTCAATTTGATTTATTCAGTAGTAAAGCCTTCGATGAATATCCGACTCTAGAACACAATTACTTTCGAGCATCTTCAGAGGAGTTTGATCCATTGGTTAGATGGAGACATTGCAGACAGTGAAAAAATCAGAAGAATTCAAAGGCTTATTATAGTGTATAACAACAAGGAGGAATGTCATATCTGGAAGTCTGTTAAAGTTGACAACGATTTTCATAGTATGATGCATAGTTCAGAGGAAATTGTCCTGATGATTGTAATCACATAAAAATGTTGTTTATTCATTTTATTTATTTGACTTTTTGTTTAGTCGTTGTTTAAATTGTTCTTTAGGTTTTATTTAAATTGTTGTAACCAAATGTTATGATCTTTATGAAATGAACGTTGTTTTTAATATCAAATAAAATGGTTACATAAAATGAATTACATATAAAATGCAATACTAAAAGTGGATTATTGAATTATGTTGTGGAGTTTTCTCCAGCATTGGGACGGTTTGTACGATTGTGTTCGGGATGATGGCATGAACTACATAAACTCACCATTTTGTTCTCTATATCCATTTCGATTCGAACACACAAGCTGCTAGGGCGACCCTTTTTCTTTCTTTGCATATTCTCATTATGCCAAACTATCACCCCTTATATGCAAGCCAATAATCCTCATTTGCTACCACCGCAAAGCAATTGTTGTATGTAACACCCCATTTAAAATTTAGTTATTGTGTTGTTTGTGATTTTATTGAGTTAATTAAGGGTATGTGGTTAAGAGATATCGAGAAGAATTAACCTTAATTGAGTAATGTGAATAAAACTTTAGAATAATATGGTAATGATAATTAATTAATAATGAGTGGGAAATACTAGTAATATTATTATTATTATTATTATTATTATTATTATTATTATTATTATTATTATTATTATTATTATTATTAGTAATAATATTAGGAGGGAATTAATCAAGAGAGATCAAACAAATAGGAGGAATTAATGGGAGGTTACACACAGAGGAAATCAGTTAACGTGAAAAGAGAACAAGAGAAAGAACAGGGGAGAACTAGGGCAAAAGGAGATTTCCACCATTTTTGACGGATCAAAGCTCGAAATTAAGATAAGGGGAGAATGAGATTCTTTAAGGGTGATTTGAACATGAGAGGGTTGTGAGGGTTCCTTTCCCTCTTTGAATTTTTCTGTGTATTCCTTCTTCTTGAACTGTTTGTATGCTTCTGTGGTGTTTGCTGTGAATTTGTCTCCATATACTGTTCTAATGTGAATCTTTGTTGCATGTTAATTTGGAACGGTAAATTCGTGTTACTGTTGTTCTGTCGTTGCTGGTGTCGTAACCTGAATTTTGACCTTCCCTTTTGCCTTTTGCATAAGCATGTGCATTCGCATCACTGACATTCGTACTAGAATTTCTTTCTCTATGGTTTTGCTGCAGGAATATTCAGGTTTTTAAGGCTCAATTAATCACATCCTCACAAGGTCATCATATCATCAACACAAGATAAAAATAAAGGTTTCCATGCCTATTCATCAAAGCAAGAGGTCGGAAAGCGGGACCATGGCAACAACACTTGTTTTTAAGCAAACCAGGCAAGTTTTTTCTATGGTAATCCATTACCACTTTGCTAGGAAAAATGAGGTAATCGACTACCTTGTGTAAAATGGCAGATTCTGCTGCATTTTCATGACAACAACTTTGTGCTCTCCATTCTCTTGTGGTCTACTTGGTTCTAGCATTAAGTGGAATATTCTTGAATTTCTAGACATTTCATGACTTTTCAAGACCTTTCAAGACATTTCAAGGAATTCATTCCAATACATCACTTTGAATCAAGACTACCATGTAACTTCATTTGCAAGCATGGGGACCATTTGATATGGACTTGCATTGGAATTACTCCATTGAGTTAACAACTAACTAACTGAGTTAACTTCCGACTCAATGAGTTAGATGTAACTAACTCCAAAGTTAGTTCCAAAGCAAGCTCCAAAGCACATTCCAAGCCTAGCAACTTCAAACTTTCACTCTATATAAAGAAATATTCACCATTTTCTAAAGGAACTTGATCATTCTCTCGTTTTTCACTCTTAACCTTCAATCATTTTCACAAATATTCACTCTTCACTCTCTCATTTCTCTCAGTTCTCTTTGCATTTTCTGCAACTTCTTCACATTCATCTTTATCTTCTTCCCAAAACCACACTAAAGCTCCATTATCACCATTGAAGAGTAGCAATTTCACATTGAAATTGCTTTCCTCTTGAGCTTAAACCTTCATCTCATTGCATTTGTTCTTGGATCTCTACATCTACAGCAAATTCTACATCAATTCAAGCGATCAATTCAATCGTTTCGGTGCAAATTCGATTTTAGAGCTTTTGTCGCATTTTGATCGGTTTCGCTACGGGAAACGATCACAAGATCAGAATTCTCTGACCCAAACAATTGGGAGAGTGAACCAAAGACTTGGAGCTCTCTCTTTTTCATCTTTATTGAAATTGTATTTGAGTAGTTATTAAGTATTTTAATTTGATTTGAAGAAATTTTTTGATGTGAATCAAGGTTTGAATTTAGAGTTTTTAACGTGTATACTAACAAAGTGGGCTAGTCTTCTAAATGACCAACTAAAAATAATTGATCAAATAGGTCTCACTGTAAGGAAGCCCAAGAGTAAGCTTTAAATGTTGTGTCTGTGACCAAAAGGTTGATGGCGAGGCTTTGGAAGCACTCGACTTACAAGGGTGTAAAATGGCTCGATAAATCGAGAATTTATTTTTAAAAAGGGTTTTGAAATATTAAAGTATAAATAAAAATTATTACATTTTGGGGGAGTGGGGTGCATTTTTATCGAATAGGGATGCAATAACGCAAACGTAAGTGCGTACAAACAACATTGACCTGAGTTTAGGAATCTTTCGGTCTTGGCCCACTTTATTTATCAAAGCCAAAATGGAAAAAACATTAAATTACTTAATTAGATTAATCTGAATTAATTATCAAAATTATTCGATTAAATCAAATAATTAAATTAATTAAAATTGATTCATAAAATTAAATAATTAGAATTCGATTGATCGATTAATTAGGCTAGTTAAAATTAATTATCAAAATTATCCAACTAAACCGAATAATCAAGTTAATTAAAAAATAATTAGCAAAATTAATTAATAAGAATCCATGTTAGTTCGTCAATCTTCATAATTAAAACTTAACCTCGATGGTTGACGCTAATTTTGTAGCAAGGTCGGTTTCTTCGTGTATCACTTGAAATGCCGAGTTGATGTTGTTGGGGCTCTTACGGCATTCTTTCTTGTGACGCGTTTAAATGCGAACCCCGTTGAGTCCTTCCCCAAATCTGCTGCTAAAGTGAGTTGAAAATAGTGTACTAGCAAGATGTAAACATGTTAAACGTGGAGAATGATTTCTGATTAATAATGCTCATCACATTCCTCAAACCATTTACAGTTTACAAATTGAACTAAAAAAAAACTCAACAAATTAATTAACAAACTATCAGAAAAACAACAAATTGTTTACAAATTAATATAAGAAATTAGCAGCATATTAATTGGCTTCATAGCAAAACTAGCGGCAGCGAAACTGAATCAAAAAAATAACCGCATGGTAAAACAACCAATTCGTCAGTGGAATATACACAGACTAAAAACACAGCAGTGATACATTTTTGATACATATCATCAAATAAAAGAAACAGATTGAAAATTTGTATATAATCAAATTAATAACGGCAAACCAAATGCATTTAACAAAATACAAACAAAAATCGCAGCAACAGCCTGAATTAATCAACCAACCATTTAGTTCACAAAGTTGCTCGTTTGAAACGAATGCGTAATCGGAAGCCATAAATCATAACACCAGTATCAAAACAACATAGTGTGAAACAAAACAATGTTACAAGATCGGGTAAACATCGAAACACCAACTACAATCATGAACAGAACGTATTTATGATAGTGATAACATTATTTCAGAAAAGGAAGAATCGACTCGAAATGTTACGGAAAGCGTGAGTTGAATTCGTTGTTCTGCTAAGGTGTGTGTGCCACTGCTTAGTCGGTCATCGGTTTTGAATACTCCTGCTGCAGATTTGCGCCAACTTTCATGTGTTTATCTAAGCGGTGAAAATGCCTGTAAACAGAATCTTAGAGTCCAATTTGTTTGTCGATGAATGATTTGTCGGCATCGAGAACATCAGCTTCAATTTATTGGTGGACAACTTTGAGCTGCTACCGTTGTTAAGGCGAAACAAAATTAAGATATCATCGATGCACATCTCCAACCGCATTGTTACTCTCGCGTAGTTGTCATGTTGTTGTGAAACGGTTACGAAACGATGCAAGCACTGCTAAACGTTTTTGTATTGTTATCATCGTCACAAATATGAACGGAAAAGAGCTAATGTTGTTGCTATCAGTGCATGAAATGTTGGTTTCGTTATTACTAAAGGTGATGTAATTTCTCGTTTACAGCAGTGTTGGCCATGAGGAGTCACGATTGTTATGGCGAGTTGTGACGTAAGCTTTCTGCTACAGGTTTTTGTGGCAATGTTGTTGATGGCTCAAGCCCTAGTAATACGCTTTGCCGACACAAGCTGATTTGGCGAGACATATGCACATCTCTGTCTTGAAGTTATTGGCCGATACCACTCCACTGTCTCTACTCTCTCATCGTCAATACAGAAATCATACGCATGATTCCTTCTTCGATTATAATAGAACCGTGTTACCCATTGAACAATGAGAGTCGACGAAATCCTAAATTTCAATTGCAATTTGTTACAGATAGATATTCCATGATGGTTGTTTTATGATGGTAGTTTGTTTCACAGAAATAAGGGTTTTGGGTCGACCACGGCAAGACAAATGAAGGGAGACAACGGGATCGAAAGGGAGAGTTGGTCGCAGGTGGAATAGAAAATGAAAATGGGTTTATGGGTTGTGTGTTCATTGCACGATGGTGGCAGGAAATAAAGCAAGTTAGTTGTGAAGGTTAAGTGGCGAGGGTGGAGAGATTGAAATGGTTGAAGGAGTTTTATGGAGGAGCGTGAATCAGAGGTTGATGGTGGTGAGTTAGATTTATAAGAGATGATGGATGTTGTAGGAAGGAATGGCAGATCGAGTTGAGCAAACAGAAGGGTGTTGGTGATGATAAAAATGGAAATGGCGGAAAGAATGGAAGGGGTTACGACGGCTGGTTTTGGGTGAGGAAAGAAGAGGATGAGAGAATTTAGGGTTTACCAATTTTGGGGAAACTAGGTTTTTTGACTCTGGAAGAAGATGAACAGTAACACTCCTTATATAATCCCAAATTGTAACCCTAATTTTTTTCAAAATATCTCCACCGTGTTTTTTTCAATTTTTCTTTTAGTTTTTCTGATTAATAACTAATAAAATACTAACTAATATTATAACTTAAATCCTAACTAATTAATATTAAAAAAATATAATTTTATTCTAATTAAAATTAAAAAATCTAATCTAATTAAAATTAAAATTTTAATCTAATCTAAAACTAAAATTCTACTCTAATCCTAATTTAAATTCTAAATTCTAAATCTATTTCTATTTTTCAAATAAAATTCTAATTAAGTTTTAATTATAATTAAAATTCTAACCTGATTAAAATTCTAATTAATATTCTAATATAATTCCTAGTTAAAAATCTAATTAAAAATCTAACTTAAATTCTAAATTCTAATTTAAAAATCTAACCTAATTAATTAATATTAAAAATATATTATATTTACATATTATAAAAAATGAAATTATGAAACAAAAATAATGATAAATATATACAAAAACAAATGTCACGTGGCACACTCTTATTGGGCTAAAAAGGTGAAAAAGTTTATTTTGCTGAAAAATACGCTACGCTGTACAAACAAGGTAAATAAAAAATTAAATCGGGCGAATGAAAATTTTGAAAAAAGATAGGACAAATTTGGGGTATGACAATTACCAAGTAGCAAGTTCTTTCATTGTATGTCGTTGATAAAGATGCATGATAAAAGGTAGTTTATTCCCTTGTTAGTGTAGAGCTTGTTACAAGATGGAGATTTGTGATATTTGGATCGAACTCTAGCCTCGACAATGATAGCTTCATGGTTTGAAACTAGTTGAAGATATGCATGCCTTAGTCGAAGATTATTTTTACATGCAGATGTCTTAGTTAGCTTATTGTTTACGTCGACTTGTTGGATTGGGTCAGTCTGTTGAGCCAATTGTTTAGTATATTAGTTGAAATCTAGGGTTTGGTTTTCATATAAATAGACTAGTCATCACTTCTCTATCAATCTCTGATAATCCTGATCAGAGGGAAAAATGGTGTAGTTGAGATTCAATTGTAAACATTGTTCCCTAATGTGTAATTGAATCAATAATCCTTGGTTTTAAACCAATTTGAATTGTCTTTCTCTTTCTCCTCTTTTTTCTTCTACCTTGTGGTTTTATTGTTGATCAAGAAACCGATCATACTCTATTTCCCAAGCATCGCTTTCACAACAGTAAGAAATAGCATTTTGTTTCAAGGGATGATATGTAAGGTAGAATAAGTGTTATACTCAATTAAACTATCATTTTGGATTTGGCATGTAATAGGGAACAAATATAAAGTAGATTGTAATTTCTCTTATTGGTATGCATCTCCTTTGGATTGTCCCATTAGGAGTTATTTAGATATTGTAAATGGCAAGAGTACCCTTTGTACTCTAATAATTAAATTCACTTATAAAAAAAATATCTATCAATTACAAGTTTTGATCAATTAAGTGATCAAATAAAGTTAAAAAGAATAATTAAATTTCTATTGAGAAATTAATTAATTAATTAATTAATTGGATTTGAGATCAAATATGAGTGGATGTCAAGATAAACCATTTTGAAATGTTAGAAATCCTAATTGGACATCAATCTATATGTTGGTTATGGTCCCCTAATATACTGTACTTAAACAAATAGTCTATTCACCCTATCTGAAGTTTACAAAGGCGTTAGGAGTATCAGTTGAGGAAGTATCACACAAGTCATTGAGTGTTTATTACTCATGTCTAAACCTCTATATTTTAGGATTATCACATACAAACTTTTCTCAATGGATCCTGGTACATACAAAATTTAATTCAATCAGAATCACAAAATATTTAGTGTACATCCATGCGAACTATTGTAAATTATAAAGAACTTCGAGTGCCACAATTAAAAAGATCCACTAGAGAGAGAATAGGGATAATGAAATTTTAGATAATTATGTTGTATTTCATTAAGAACGTGAAAATGGAATTGGTTTGACTATGAAAGATACTATCAACTTTATTTAAGCTATGGGTAGTCTAAACTCTCTTAAGCGGGCTGACGTCATGAAGGATGAGATAAAATCAATGGCTAAAAATGATGTTTGGAATATCGTTAAGTTATTTTAAGGAAATAAATCAATTGGTTGTAAATGGATATTTAAAATCAAAAGGGATTAAAAGGGTAAAATTAAGAGATATAAAGTTCACCTTGTCCCCAAAGGCTTTAATCAAAAGGATTATAAAGAGACTTTCTCTCTAATTTCTTCAAAAGACTCTCTTAGAATCATAATGGCATCAGTAGCTCAATTTGGTTTGGAGATGTATCAGATCAATGTAAATACTATATTTCTAAATGGAAACATTAAATTGACAATATGTATGGTGCAACCAAAAACCTCTATGTTAGGAGACAAAATATACATGGTCTGCAACTCAACATATCAATAAACGGCCTTAAACATGCTCCCCGTCAATGATATTACAAATTTTATCAAGTTATATTCTCATTTATTTTTAAGGTTAGTCTAATTGATGATTGCATATACCAAAAGTTCAATGAGAATACATTTATTATCTTAGTATTATATGTAAATGATACCCTTTTGACAAGCAACCATATATGCTTATATTGCAGGAAAATAAGAGATGTCTCAAAGAATTTTGTGATGAAATATCTTGAGGATGCGTCATTTGTCTTAGGAACTCAAATACTTAAAGATCGCTCTCAGAGTATTTTAGAATTGTCACATAGGAGATATATTGGTACAATTTTGGATAGATTCATCATGATAGACAGTAAACCATAAGACACACATGTTGTTAGAGGAGACATGTTTAGTATCAAACTGTGACACACTACAGATCTTGAATGCATAAGGTTCCCTACACTTCATCTGTGGGGAGTCTTATAAGTGATCAAATTTTCACCCATCTTGACTTAACATTCATATTAGTAGTTTTTAGCATATATCTCAGCAACCCTGATATGCAACATTGGATACCAGTAAAGTGTGTGATGCACTACCTCAAGAGAACATGAGACTTTGTGCTCATTTATTAGAAGTTAGATAACTTGGAGAGACTTTATGCAACTTGATTGGAAACTTTTTCACATGCCTACCTATCTTTGGGAGCATCGAGAGGCCCTTAAAGGTTTATTATAGGAATAGTGTAACTGTTCTCTACTACAACAATAATATGAGTTCTACAATATTTAAATTTATCGGTGTTGTGAATTAGGATGCTTTAAAATAAAATATACTCGGTTTCTCTATGATCAAGAAACTAACAAGGGTTAGGGTTAAGGAAAAATAAGAAGAACAATAAGGATTGATTATAATTGTTATTCTTTTATTTCTCTATAAAAACATATTACAAGTACTCAAAAATAAAAAATAACCCTCTCACCCTAATTAGGTTTTGTCACACCACGCTTAAGATGAGAGACTAGTATGCTATTTATAGTAAAACCTAACATACTAAACTAATGGGTTTTTTTAAAAATTATTCATTACAAACTAACTTAAACAATTGGGTCATTAACACAAGACTCAATTTGACAACTACATACTAGAACACAATTCGACTACAGCATGTAGGTCTTCGACAACAGCATGTGAGCAAACTTCAACATCATGTTAACTAGAGTTCGATCCAATATCTCACAATCAGTATAAAAGTATCTTATTGTGAAAGAAATAGTCCGTAAAAATGGGAATTTTGATAGAACATGTAGCAGCATACTTAATGTTAGTGGATTCACTATCCAAATGTTTGATATTTAATGCATTTAATAGGCATGTTGCTCACATGGATTTTGGTTTTAAAATTGCCATAGATTAGTCCGAGTTTTCTCTCCTTATTTTTCCATGTTATATACTCTAGTTTTAATTTTGTAAAAACTTTATGTTATATTTGATTTCTCTACATAAATAAAACATACGAAGTATTATTGTTATAACAGTATTTAGTTTTTGTTGTGGGCAAATATTTTAATCTTGAACTGCACGTAAGAAACTTCAATTTGATTTCAAAAAGACTCCGGTTGAATTAGATAGAAATAAACATCATTTAGAGGCCAAATTACATGAAATTGATATATATCATCAAATACATTGATATTTTATTCGTCTAATTTTTGACACTTGTAATTGTATCATCATTGATGTGATATATATATATATATATATATATATATATATATATATATATATATATATATATATATATATATATATATATATATATATATATATATATATATATATATATATATATATATATATATATATATATATATATATATATATATATATATATATATATATATATATATATATATATATATATATATATATATATATAAAATTTAATTCTAACATCAACTTCTAATTAAATTAACTTTTATCAACCAATTTTTATAAGTTGACACACTTATCAACCTAAAACATTTAATTACATACTATAAAAAATTGAATACTACAATGCATCTAAAACATTTAAATTTAAATTATTTAATATATATATATATATATATATATATATATATATATATATATATATATATATATATATATATATATATATATATATATATATATATATATATATATATATATATATATATATATATATATATATATATATATATATATATATATATATATATATATATATATATATATATATATATATATATATATATATATATATATATATATATATATATATATATATATATATATATATATATATATATATATATATATATATATATATATATATATATATATATATATATATATATAACATTCAAATAGTCAGACTATATTGATTCGTTTCACATTCAAATTATTTAATTTTTCTAATATTAGGTGTGGAGTTACCCGTTTGCAATATAGAAGAAGTTAAAATCAATTCAATCACTCCAACGGAATTGTTCTCAGTCTAACGATATTATATTTGTGTAAGTTTTTTTTTTCTTTACAATATTATATTTGTGTAAAATGTTAAATGCTTACATAAGGTTTCATACTTATAAATAAATTATATTTTTCTTTTAAATTTTTAAATTTTTATTTTTTTTAATCATTACAAATTTGTTTTAAATGCATTTTTAATTTTGATATTTTAAAAATTAAATTTTATTTTATTTTAAAAATTAAACTATTGGTCTTTAATTTCGTTTTTTATTTTTAGTTTCGGTTATCATCACTTTTTTTGGGATTAATTTTGTTGACGTAGTGTCTAAATGGATAAATAGAATATTCATACATATTTTGGGGATAATTTTAGTGAAACGTCTTATTAAACTTGTTCACTTAATTTTTTATTTACTGCACCCTTAATTTTATTGTTATGTTAGCAAAAGTGGTTCTAAAATACATGAAAAACTAAAACTAAAGGAATAAAAACTAATAATATAAATGAAGTGGTCAAGTTTTTTTTTTTAAATAAGGAAACTAAAGGAGTAATTAAACTTTTTTAATTTTATATTTGGTATTTTATTTGAGTTGATGCAACATTTATTCTATTAATTTTTTTGGACCACTTAATGATTATAAACTAATCTATGTATAATTCAAAATATTTTATTTTAAGTTCTTAAAATAAAAATCTTACAAAATAATTTTAATATGAAACAAATTTCATAAAAATAAAAAGGTGGTATAGCCAAACACATACAAAAGATTTCAATAAAAACGATATATCTAAAAGGCTTAAAAATGTAAATTAAATTTAAATTGGTAAAAAATGACAATGTAATTTATGGAGAAGGAACTTAATATAAATGATAAAAATGTTAGAGTTGAATTCTTTTGAAGGCAATGTCCAACTAACAATTGTGATTTGAAAAAACAAAAAGAAATCAATCTTCAAAATTGTGAGCAAAACTACTAAATATGTCCTTCAAATTCAAACTATGACGCATGAGTCAACATCAGCATGGTCTTAGTAATTCTATCTATCTTTTTTGTTTTAATGTCGGCGAAAGTTTAATCAATACTTATTATTTTTCAAATTAAACGCACTCTTAAGACTTATGCTAGCAAGAAAATCCTCACAAAAATGGACTTGGCACCATAAAATCAATAGATTGAGAGAAGATTAAACGGTTGAGTAATATAGCTTTAACCTTTCAAGAAACCAAACTATGACTAGAGAAAGTAATAACAACAAGGGCACAATTCGTTAGACATAATTCATTTCTATCCAAACTTTCTTCCAATTATTCTTCATTTCCATTTCTAAAGTTATCATGGCAACTGACATCTTAGCCACCAAAGCAATGTGAAACAGTACTGTAGAAACGATATACAATGTAACAGTAAACCAAGTTCTAATAATGGCAATGATAATGAGAATGAAGTTCTGTTATGAATAATTTCATCAAACAGTTGGAATGCAGAATTACAACAGATGTGAAAAGAGAGTTTTGAGGGAGAAGAATGACAACTTCACCAATCACATGCCCTAATAATATCTCTCTAGTGTACTATATATAGCTGGCCTCAAGGTTTCACAAAATCCTTCCATATGTCGTGCGGGTTTCTCGTTCTCTCTCCTCTATGTGGTATCATCCCACCACTAAGGACAGCATCATTCTTTTCCTCCACCTTTTGTGGCTTTTTAAACATTTTTGCTGAATCACCTGCTGCTTCTAGAATGCTTCTATCATTTGGCCTCATTACAATACCATCCCCATTAAATACAACCTTGTCCTCAAGGTTGTAGGAGGGAAACTTCTTCTGCAAGTCATCCACATCTTCCCAAGTTGCTTCAGCTGCTGTAAGTTGATCCCAATGGACTAAAACCTGATGAGTTTTCTGATTACCCTTGACTATGGTGCGAGCTTGTAATACCTCCCTGGGCTGTATGATAGGTCCATTCTTCGACATGGTGAGCGGTAAAGGCATGTACTGATTCTGAGACACACCTTTGAATGGTTTTAGCTGTGATATGTGAAAAACAGGATGGATTTTGGCATGTTCTGGTAGCTTGAGCTTATAGGCAACCTCTCTTACTCGTGCGATGATCTCAAATGGTCCAAAGTATCTCATTCCCAACTTCTGATTCTTTCTCAATGCCACAGATTATTGTCTATACGGCTGAAGTTTTACCAAGACAAATTCACCTACCTGTAATGTCACATCTAGTTTATGTTTATCAGCTTGTTTCTTCATATATTGTTGTGCCCTTTCCAATTGAATTTTCAACTGCTGAAGTAATCTATCCCTCTCCATCAACTCTTCTTGAAGTGTTTGAGGGTCATTAGCATGAGGTTCGTATCTTGTCAGAGTTGGTGGATCTCTCCCATATAGAGCCTTGAATGGAGTCATTCCAATGCTTGTTTGTAATGATGTATTGTACCAAAACTCTGCCCATGATAAAGCTTTAAACCAAGACTTAGGATTATGGAATGTGAAGCACCTAAGAAACAACTTTAACCCCTTGTTAAGAACTTCAGATTGACCATCTGATTGAGGATGATAAGCAGAAGTCATTGCTAATGTAGTGCCTTATTGTTGCACCCCAAAATTTGACCAACAATTATTTATTCATTGAGTGTTTGGAAGTGGATACCTTCATCAGAAAGTTCAAGAGATCCTCAGAGGAATGGGTTGAAACCAGGGTTGTGTGCTTCATAGCTTGAGAGTTGTGGGTGCTCCTCAGATGGTTCTGAGACTTTGAGAATGAATTTGATGTCTTGGGAAAGCCTATGAGATGTCTTGATAGCCTTCATGAAGCCCAGAGAAGTCATTATGCAAGAGTTCAGAAGATTCAACCATGAATGATGAATTAGGGTTTTGACTGGGTCAACCCTAGGTTAACTGAAGATTTGGAGAAGGTTGAGACTCAATCCAAGGGCCATGAGATCATGGAATGATGCATAGAGAGGATATAAAGATGATTCCTAGGCCAACTCATCATGAGTGAGGAGTTTGAGAAGTTTCAAGTCAGGGTCTCCAAGGATTGTCAGTGAAAAACCCTAATTTGATCCCTATCTTCCAGGCAGTTCTAGCTCTAGATGTGATTGATATCTCACCTTCCCCATAACATGAATGTTGTAGAGCTTGTTCTAAGCTTTAATTTGAGTGGTGGAAGTCCTTGATAGGAGTTACAGAGCCCAAGTTATGGTTTTGACAAATTACAGGTCAGCAGAGGTGTGTGAATCTGGGTCCTTGAAAGTCACCCAACTTGCAGACAACTTTTTCCCTAGTAGGAGGATTCCTATGATTTCTTGGTCAACATGAATGTTGAAGAGCATCTTCTAAGCTTTAATTTGAGTGGTAGAAGTCCTTGATTGGATTTGTGGAACTCAACTTATGGTTTGAACAAGACAGGGGTATTTTGGTCATTTGTCAGTTATAGGTCATTTTAGCCAATGCCTAAAACTCCTATTTCCAAGCCTCAAATGAAAAAACTCAAAACATGAAAGTTGTTCAAAATGTGATTTTAAGTCTAGAAAGAAGGTCACAAATTGTTGGAAAAGCTCATAACATGAAGTTACATGATTGGTCAAAAATGAACTAAAAATGGCATATAAGTTTGAAAAGTTGAATTTGGAAATTGATTTGGAAGATCCACAAATCCAAAATAGGGCATCCAATATATCATTTTGATTGGAAAAATCATTTTGAGAACATTGGTTTAGCTAGAATTTTGATTTGAAGCTTTAAAATGGGTGATGCTTTGAAAAGTTGTTACTTGAAAAAGAAGGCAATGTTGAAAAACCTTACACAAGCCAAAGATGAGCTTGTTTTTCACTCATCCACACTCAATATCTCTCATAAGGAGATTTTGGCACCAAATGGTAAGGCATAAAGCTTGGAATGTGAGATTTTCAATATGTCACCACATGAGATTTTCAAGAAACTTCCACCATATTCTAGATGAATCTAGAAGCATCTAATGATCATTATAAGAAGAAGGCCATGAAGAGAGGTCAAGGTTGGTGTTAAAGAGGATTCAGAGAGAGAGAGAGAAAGAGAAGCATCCATTGAAGCACTTCCTTCAACTTCAAGCAACTCTGAATTTCATTCACTACAAGCATTCTCCTTCCATACAAGTGTAAACAGAAGCTTGCTCACCCCCTAAGGATCACATTTCAGCCATTACAAGCTCTGAATCCACCCACACGAGTTCCCTCCACACCTCTTTGACAGGTTCCTTTTCTTCTCTCTATCTCCTAAATTATGCAGTCTTAGATAGCTTTCTAGGTAGATAATTGATGCACTAGGGTAGATGACTCTTTCCCATGAATTAGGGCACGATCTGTGAAGGTTCATAACAGAGCCAAGAATCTTTGATCTTCAAGATTTAGTTAGTTTGTTAGTTTTAACGAGTAAAGATTGGTTTAGAATCCTTAGGCTAACTTGTAGAAGCTCTGTAAACCATTAGATTGAAGCTTAGTGAAGGTTGATACCAGTTGATAACAAGTGATGTTTAGTTGGACCATGACATTGAAGTCCTCTGTTGGAATTATTGAGGATGAATTAGGGAAATCCACGCGTACCATCTTGTTCCTCTCATTGAGTACTACAATTTTCATTTTTGAATCGTGTTAAATCATGGCGTGTGGAGAGAGAATCAGGGATTGGAAGTTTGGTGCATGGGGAGAGGGTTTCTGAAAACCCTAGGTCAGCTTGGGGACGATGGCTAGTGGCCGTTGGATGAGTCCCCAGCCCTTGACCTTTTCCCTTCATCGTGTGGCCGAGATTCATAATGAAAACGGAGGGAAACCTCCTCGCTGCAACGCAGCGTTTCATTAAAGCTGGGACCTGGGCCTGGGTCCAGCTTTGATACTCGCACCCCCCCCCCCTCTTTAGCCCATTCTGAGAATTGAACTAGCGCGCCTTGCTATTCCAACCCCCCCTCCCTTTTATTTGTTTTAATTTCTTTTATATTCTTTTAATATTTTTCTTGTTTTAGAAAATTCATTAAAAATTGAAAAATAACTCTTTTTTAATTCTTCTTTTTTCTATGAGTAGATAATAATGTGTAGAAAATATTAAAAATAAAAATGGGATTTTATTTTTAAGTTTAGTATTTTTAATAGATTTTTCTTTTAAATAGCCTTTATAATGTTTAGTTTGGTATCATGATTTTGCAAGAATTGTTTTAGGACCTTCCCTTAGGTTTTTTTATCCATTCTTTTTTGTGCAATTAGATGATGAATCATAGTTCCCCATAGGATTTATTCTAGAATTTTAGAATTAAATTTTGATTAGTTTAATTAGGGTAGATTGAGGGTATCCTAATTAGGGTTTAGGTTGTGCTTAGGTGAAGAATTCACTTTCTTTGAATGAGTTTTGTCTTGATTTTTAGGTAGAGGCCTATGTAGATGTTATGAATAGACTTTGTAGACCTTTGTGAATAATTGTTAGATTTTTCCCCCTTGGTTTAGTATTTTTTAGGTATTTTCTGAAGTTGCCTGTTGATTTTGTCTCCCCTGTGGTTATCTGTCCATCTTTGGGGTTCATTGTGGGGAATTTGTTGAGGGGCTTGTGTTGCCTTGAAGACCTTGATGGAGAGCATCATGAAGAGAAGATTGTAGATCAAGATTCAGAGACCCAGAGCTTGGCTTGTCCCCTGTCTGTGAGGTTTGAGATCCTGAAGTTTGAGGGAAGTTCATGGTACTTTCCTGAGGAAGGCACTATGAATGACTTTCATTCTTTCTTCTCACCTCTTTCTCAAGTATCCAATGATGTTGGAGCCAACTTGTGAGTTTAATTTCTCCTGAGGAGGAATGTAAACTGATCACATGTTGTTGAGCCACATGGGACACAACTCCTAAGTGGAAGCCTCCTAGTACTTTCCTGAGGAAGGTCCTATGGGTCTATTCACTTAGTTCCATTAGTTTATCTAGGATTTATCAAGTATCCAGTGATGTTGGAGCCAACTTGTGAGTTTAATTTCTCCTGAGGAGGAATGTAAACTGATCACATGTTGTTGAGCCACATGGGATACAACTCCTAGGTGGAAGCCTCCTAGTACTTTCCTGAGGAAGGTCCTATGGGTCTATTCACTTAGTTCCACTAGTTCAGATAGGATTTCCTAAATATCCAGTGATGTTGGAGCCTGCTTGTGAGTTTAATTTCTCCTGAGGAGGAATATAAACTGATCACAGTGGTTGAGCCACATAGGATATGACTCCTGAGTATACACCTCCTAGTGCTTTCCTGAGGAAGACACTATGAGTCTGCTTGCTTAGCTCCCTTTCTTTGGTAAGCTTGTTCTGAAGCTTGAAGGCTGGGATTGATTTCTCTTGTTTAGGGCTAGTGCTTAGATTTGATTCAGATTCTGTGATTAGGGTTAGGGTTAGAGAGTAGATTCTTTCTTTCTCAAGCATGTGTTTTGTTGGCCTGATGGTACTCCATTTCCCTTATCTGTTTCTGCTTGATAGTATGTTGATTATTTTCAGTATGATTACTGTTATTTCATGACTGGCTTGAGGTCGAGATGAGCTTGTGGAGGCTGAAACCCCACACACATTTCCTCCCTCACTTGCATTGCATGCATTTTACTGTTAAAGCTGATGTTTTTGTCTGTCTTGGTGTATCACTGATATGATCCCTTAGGACTCTCATCTCCTTTGATGAGGATTTGATGATAGACTTTTAGGTTGAAACCTATGCATGACAACATCTAGGAGTTCCCTGTTCAAACCTCAACCATAGGATGAATCCATGGCATGATAACAGTAGGACTTGATAGTCTCCCTCCTAGTTGAGCCATTTTCCCCGTAGTTTCCCGAACTACGTTTGCTCTGATCTTTCATACCAGATGAAAGTACGTAGGCATAGGATGCGATATCCTAGCGAGCAACCTTTCACCCGTAGTAGGCCGAACTACGTTGACTCTGATTTCTCATTCTCTGATGGGAATACGTAGGCATAAAGTGCGATGCTTTGCCGAGTCATTTTTCTTTTCTTTTGCAGCCAGCCTTGATAGGTAGATAGATTATAACCAACCCGTCCAAGTAAACAAACAAACAAGGATCCCGTCGAGTACGACGGACGTGAGGGGTGCTAATACCTTCCCCTTGCGTAACCGACTCCCGAACCCAGACAATGGTTGCGACGACCTTGTCTTACCCTTATTCGTCAGGTTTTTCCGATCGTTTCCTTTCCCGCTCTGAGGGATAAATAACGAAAGGTGGCGACTCTTCTGTCATGCCGGCACCTTATTTTCGCGCAAGCGACAGCTGGCGACTCTGCTGGGGAGGGAGGTATAGCATCTAGGGACTTTTCCCATCCCTTATGCTGGGACCGTTTCCCATCCCCTACGCGAGTCAATCCTATCGTTTGTGTGTTTTGCCTGTTGGGTTGCGTTTATTTATCGCATTTTTACTTCCCGCATTTTATTTCCTGCATTTTATTTCCTGCATTTTATTTCCAGTTTGATATGATTATCTGTGCTGACTGTGGGAGAGGGATGTTACTGTGAGTGAAAAGCCGGACCTGGGCTTGAGTACACACCTAGATATAGTTGCGGAGAAGTAGTAGACGAACCTGTCTACTGAGCAGGCACAGTTCCCTACGAAAATCTGCGCTCAGACGAGATTCTTGCAGAGGTGCTCCTTTCCGGTCCTGAGGATCTGAGGGGAGTCCAGACGTGAGGATTGTCGACTCTGGGGACCGATCATTTGGAAGTCAGCTAAGAGAGGCCTCTTCATGACCTGACGATGCCACTCCTTCTGGGAATCGTATTGTCACTCATGAAAGTCTGTGACGCTGATGACCGCATAGGATGCCGTACCTTTGTCCGTGGATTAGGTCCATCATACCTGTGAGTGGGGTTGGGATATTGCAGGAAACTTTGACCTCCAGACTACCTGGTTTTCTTGACAGTGAATCAGTTATGTTGGGTTCTCAGTTGCAGATATGTTCTTGATAGAGCAAGGGTTTGATCAGAGGATCTTATCATCGGGTGTTTGTCTGTTCCTGATAGAGCAGGTTCCGATCAGAGTATTGTTATCAGAGGTTTGTTCTGGATGGAGCAGATTTTTGAGTGGGGTCTGAGGATCTCGTCAGCAGTTGTTGTTTGTTCTTGATAGGGCAGATTTTGAGTGGGGTTTGAAGATCTCATCAGCAGCTGTGTGTTTGTTCTAGAGAGGGCAGCTTTGTGACTTGGGGTCCGAAGACTTCATCAACAGATATTCCTTGATCTTGCATCCGGGGTATTTATTATCAGGCCTTCGTTCTTGTCAGGGCAGAATGCTGATCTCGATCCTATCAGATGGTTATTCACAGCAGATCAGATCAGTGGTTTTACACCAGGGTCTCCTTCTCATCAGTGACTGTTGACACCGAATCTCCACAGCAGCCACCTGGATATATTGTTGCATACCTGCATTTTGCATTAGCTTGCATAATCATTCCATTAGCGTGTGTCTGTGACAGGTACCGTTTCCCCGATCCAGGATCTCTCGCCTCTTATTGCGTTACTGCAGCCTCTCTCAGAAAGACTGTTGCGTACGAGCTCTCGGTCCTTAATGTGTCGAATCTGACTATTGCTATGTGAGGTTACTGTTTCCATGATTGGGCCTGGATTCCTCTCCTTATTATTGCCAGCGGGTGCCAGGATCGGGGGATAATCTCTCAAGCACACAGACTCACGCATGCATTTGCATGAAGCATTCTTGCATGACATACATTCTGTTACCTTTTCCTAACCTTTGATGTTGACAGGTTTTTCAGGTACTCAGGTTCCGAGCTGTTTTCGATCTCCAAGATTGATCAAAGATTCATCCACCGCTACTCAACTCGCGCCAATCAAACGAGAATCATGGACCAGGTACAGTCAGATGTTCAAGAGCTTCGTGAACGGATGGATCGTTTTATGGAGCTGATGCAAGTAGTTGCGAATGGGCAAGACCAGCTTCGTACTTTGGTTCAACCTCTCATCTCCAGGGTTGACAGCAATGGAATACTTCACGGCGGGGCCGTGCCCACTCCTCCTCAAGGGGATACTCTGCAGAACGTTGTTCCTGCTGCCGGGGGCAACGGCAGTGCTAACGGCAATCTTATGACTAATCTCGGACTTAATGCGGCAGGCGTCGGCAATGGTGGTTTGGGAGCCAATGTTAACGTGGGGCCGGTCAACGGCAATGTTGGTGCAGGAAATATGGTGGTGCCTCAACCGTGGCTGGAGGACCATCAGGATGACATTTTCTCTCAGAGAGGTGTAGAGGCTGAGTTGACTGCTGAGGCTCGACTCAGGTTCAAGGCGCTGGAAGACAAAATGAGAGACATAGAAAATCAGAACACATTGGGCGTTGACATGGCCAAACTCGGGTTGATTGCTGACTTTAAAGTACCTCACAAGTTCAAGGTGCCTATCTTTGAGAAGTATAGGGGCACTGCTTGTCCCCGTGTTCACCTCCGATCTTATTATAGAAAGATGTCCGCTTATTCTGACGATGAGAAGCTGCTGATGCACTTCTTTCAGGATAGTCTTTCTGGTCCATCGCTCGAATGGTATATGGGTTTGGAACCCGCTGCTGTGCGCACCTGGAAAGATCTTGCAGAAGCGTTTGTTCTCCACTATCAATATAATAGCGACTTGGCTCCCAACCGAGTTCAGCTTCAGAATCTCTCGCAGCGGAGCAATGAAAGCTTCAAAGAGTACGCCCAGCGGTGGCGTGAATTGGCTGCTCGGGTTCAACCGCCGATGGTTGAGCGTGAGTTGGTACAAATGTTCGTGGCTACCCTTCCTGGAGTCTATTATGAAAAGCTGATTAGTGGCATGTCTGGAACATTCTCGGCTCTTATCACTTTGGGCGAGCATGTTGAAAACGGTATAAAGATCGGAAAAATTCAGGGCGAATCATCCTCAGCTGGAGGAGCTAGCAAGAAACCCTATACTGGCAAGCGTCGAGAGGGAGATGCCAGTGCTGTCACTAATGCTAGGAGAAAGGGCAAGGGCCCTCAGTCTCAGATCGCTAGCATAAACATCCCAGCTGCACCCCCGCAGCCGCAGCAGCAGCCCCAGCAACAGAATAATCCGGGATATAAGAGATATCAGAATCGGGGTCCCCTGGCAAACCGTCATCTGGAAACTCCTCCTATGCCGTATGCACAGCTTCTGCAGACGTTGCTTCAGCTCCAATTAGTTCATAAAAGGACAATGGCTCCCTTGACAGGGGCACCACCACCAGAGTATGATGCTAATGCTACTTGTGAATTTCATTCTGGGGCACCTGGCCATACGGTTGAGAATTGTAAAGCTTTTAAGCACAAAGTCCAGGACTTGGTCGACGCCAAGGTTATCAACTTTTCTGACAGCGTGCCCAACGTCACCAAAAATCCAATGCCTCATCATAGGGGGGGCGGAGTGAATGCTGTTATCACTGAAGAGAATTCGGACCTGCTGACCGATGTCAAAGATCTGAAGACGCCGTTGAGTTTTGTTAAGGCTAAGTTGCTGAAGAAGGGCTTCTTTCCTGGATGTGGAGAGCTATGTATGGCCTGTGCTACACTTCCTGATGGGTGTGAGCAGTTGATCGAAGGTATCCAAAGTCTGATGGCCGAGGGTATTTTGCAGTTCAGTCGAAGCGTTGAGAATGTGTCAGGGGAAGTCGTGCTGAAGCAGGCGGACGAAGTTGCTACCATTACTATTCCTCGTCACCCTATTACTATTTCCGCGCCCCGTCCGCCTTCTATCACCATCACCAGGGCCGGACCAATCCCATTCGAAAGCACCAATGCCGTTCCATGGCATTATGGCGCCGAAGTTTATTGTAATGGTCAGAAGATAGAGCTTGAGCCATCTGGATCAACTGCGCAGAATCTTGCTGAGGTCAGTGGTATCACTAGAAGCGGAAGAGTGTTCGCACCGGCAGAGGTCGCAGCAGAGAAAGTGGTCCGAGCTGACGCTATGGATAAAGGTAAAGGTAAAGCTGTTGAAGAGGTCCCTGCAGGGGCAGAGAAAGACTTGCTGGTTAAAGATGCAGAAGAGTTCATGCGACTAATCAGGAAAAGTGACTACAAAATTGTAGATCATCTTCACCAGACTCCGTCAAAGATCTCGATTCTTAACCTGTTGCTGTGTTCTGAAGCGCACCGCAACGCATTGCTGAAGGTATTGAATGTTGCATACGTGCCGCAGGAGATATCAGTGAATCAACTTGAGGAAGTAGTAGCCCATGTCAATGCTGGTAATGGGCTGGGATTTACAGATCTGGAGCTGACCCCTAAGGGAAGAGATCACAACAGTGCCCTGCACGTCTCAATAGAGTGCAGAGGCACGATTATGTCACATGTCCTAGTAGATACGGGTTCCTCGCTTAACGTGCTTCCGAAAAAAGCACTGATGAAGTTGGATACCCGTGGACTGCTGTGCACGCCCAGTGATCTGGTCGTGAAGGCCTTTGACGGAACCAAGCGCCACGTCTTCGGAGAATTGACCCTGCCAATTCAAGTTGGACCAGAGACGTTTAATGCGGTTTTCTATATTATGGATATCATGCCCGCCTATAGTTGCCTCTTAGGTCGGCCGTGGATCCACTCTGCTGGTGCCGTAACATCCACGCTGCATCAGAAGCTTAAATATGCTGTTGGGGGCAGCATAGTGACAGTCTGTGGAGAGGAGGACATCATGGTAAGCCACCTGTCGTCCTTTAAATATGTCGAAATGGATGGTGAGATCCATGAGACTCTTTGCCAGGCTTTTGAAACCGTCAGGGTGAAGGAGGTAGCTCCCGTTGTTGCAGAGAAGCAAGAGTTGAACCTCTCCTCGTTTAAGGAAGCTAGGGCTGTTGTCGAAGCTGGTTCCACCCCAGGCTGGGGGCATGTCTTGGACATACCAATCAAACAGGATAAGTTTGGATTAGGGTATTCTCCTGGAGCTGAAGCTTCATCTTCTTCTGGCAGTTCGTCTCATGGGAAGGGGCCGATCTTATTCACCAAGGGGGGAGTAATCTTCGAGAGTATCAACGCTACGTCGGAGGACAGCGGGGACAGTGATTGTGATCTTGATGCCTGGATTCAACCGAGCAAGCCAGGCGAGTGCCTCCACAATTGGACCATCAAGGAGATTATCAAGCTGACAAGTGAAGAGTAATGATTTGCTTTTTACAATCTTTGTACAACCCTATGTCCTGCCCGGGGCATAGTGGTTTTACTGTCAGGGCCTTGTTGGATTATGTGTATGCATTTTGTTAATAAATAAAAGGCGTTTTTTTCGTAATCAAATATTGTGTTCTCTGTTATTCATGTTTTATGTTTGTTTCGAAAAACAGCAAAATGGCAACGAGGTTCGTGCTAACCTGCATATTCTTGCTTTAAACTTAACCCTTGTTATTGCAGGATCCACGTAACAGATGACATCGACTCTGGACCCTCTACGGCTCACTACGACTTTGATTGCCCGATCTATCAAGCCGAGGATGAGATTGATGAAGACGAAGACCTTCCGGAAGAGTTGGCCCGCTTGTTGAGACAAGAAGAGAAGGTTATTCTGCCTCACGAGGAGGATATTGAGATCATAAATCTGGGTTCTGAGGAGCTTATCAGGAATGTCAGAGTTGGGGCCGCGCTGCAGAATGATGTCAAGCATAGACTGGTCGAGATGCTTCGAGAGTATAGTGACGTCTTTGCTTGGTCGTATGAGGATATGCCCGGACTTGACACAGATATCGTGGTTCATCGCTTGCCGCTGCGAGAAGATTGCCCTCCAGTCAAGCAGAAGCTCAGGAGGACGAGACCAGACATGGCTGTAAAATCAAAGAAGAGGTCCAAAAGCAGTTGGACGCAGGATTTCTAGCCGTTACTACCTACCCTCCGTGGGTCGCCAACATAGTGCCTGTACCGAAGAAGGACGGTAAGGTACGCATGTGCGTCGATTATCGGGATTTGAATAGGGCGAGCCCTAAGGATGATTTCCCGTTGCCTCATATCGATGTGTTGGTCGACAATACAGCCCAATTTTCCGTGTTTTCGTTCATGGATGGCTTCTCCGGTTACAATCAGATTAAGATGGCGCCGGAGGACATGGAGAAAACGACGTTTATTACCCCCTGGGGCACGTTTTGCTACAAGGTAATGCCCTTCGGTCTAAAGAACGCAGGGGCCACTTACCAGCGAGCAATGGTAACTTTGTTTCATGATATGATTCATCATGAGATCGAGGTCTATGTTGATGACATGATTGCAAAGTCCCAAACGGAGGAGGAGCATCTGGTCAATTTGTTGAAGCTGTTTGAAAGGCTTAGGAAGTTCAGGCTGAGGCTGAATCCTAACAAGTGCACTTTCGGAGTGCGGTCCGGAAAGTTATTGGGGTTTATCGTTAGTGAACGAGGTATTGAAGTTGATCCTGCAAAGATAAAAGCTATCCAAGAAATGCCAGCGCCGAAAACAGAAAAAGAAGTTCGTGGTTTCTTGGGCCGAATAAACTACATTGCAAGGTTTATCTCTCAGCTCACGGCCACTTGTGAACCGATGTTCAAGTTTTTAAAGAAAAATCAGGCGATTACTTGGAATGAGGATTGCCAGAAGGCATTCGATAAGATAAAGCAGTATCTTCAAGAACCTCCAATCTTGATACCCCCAGTGGCTGGACGGCCATTAATCATGTACTTGACAGTTCTGGAGAATAGTATGGGGTGTGTTCTCGGTCAGCACGACGAGACGGGCAGAAAAGAGCATGCCATTTATTATTTGAGTAAAAAGTTCACTGAGTGTGAATCTCGATACTCGATGCTGGAGAAGACGTGTTGTGCATTAGCTTGGGCTGCCAAACGTCTACGACAGTATATGCTCAACCACACTACTATGCTGATTTCGAAGATGGATCCGATCAAGTACGTCTTCGAGAAGCAGGCTCTTTCGGGCAGGATTGCCAGGTGGCAGATGGTGTTAACGGAATATGATATTCAGTACGTCTCTCAGAAAGCCATTAAGGGGAGCGTATTGTCTGACTACCTTGCCGAACAGCCAATCGAAGACTATCAGCCGATGAAGTTCGAATTCCCTGACGAGGACATTATGTTTCTCAAAGCGAAGGATTGCGATGAGCCATTGCCCGATGAGGGGCCAGATAGGAAGTCTCAGTGGAAGTTGATATTCGACGGAGCGGTTAATTCCTATGGAAGTGGTATCGGGGCTATCATCACGACTCCTCACGGATCCCACATCCCGTTTACTGCAAGACTGACGTTTCCAGTTACCAACAACGAAGCCGAGTATGAAGCATGTATTATGGGTCTAGAAGAGGCAATTGATTTGAGAATCAAGCATCTAGACATATATGGTGACTCAGCGCTTGTAATCAATCAGATCAAAGGGGAGTGGGAAACTCGTCAAGCGAATTTAGTGCCGTACATGAATTATGCCAGGAGGCTGCTTCCGTTCTTTGACCGAGTAGAACTTCATCATGTACCCCGGGCTGAAAATCAAATGGCTGATGCTTTGGCCACGTTGGCTTCAATGTATAAAGTCAATTATTGGAATGAGGCTCCAAGAATTGTGCTTTCGCGGCTTGATAGACCAGCGTTTGTGTTCGCAATCGAAGATGCCACTGACGGCAAGCCATGGTTCCACGATATCCAGACCTTCCTTATGACCAAGGAATATCCTGCGGGTGCCTCAGCCCAGGATAAGAAGACTCTGAGGAGGCTATCTGGAAACTTTTACCTCAACCCTGATGGAGTGCTGTATAAGAGAAGCCACGATCTCGTGCTGCTCAGATGTGTGGATGAGAAGGAAGCAAGTATGCTCATGGAAGAAGTCCATGAGGGCACATTTGGTACGCACGCCGGCGGGCATGCCATGACGAGAAAGATCCTGAGAGCAGGATATTACTGGTTGACTATGGAGTCGGATTGCTTCAGATTCGCGAAGAAATGTCACAAATGCCAGATTTATGCTGATAAAGTTCATGTGCCGCCGTGCCCATTGAATGTCATGTCCTCCCCTTGGCCGTTCTCCATGTGGGGCATCGACATGATAGGCAAGATCGAGCCCACTGCATCCAATGGTCATCGTTTCATTCTGGTAGCTATCGACTACTTCACCAAATGGGTGGAGGCAGCCTCGTACGCTAATGTGACCAAGCAGGTGGTGGCTAAATTCATTAAGAGGGACATCATCTGTCGCTATGGAATTCCCGAGCGGATCATTACTGATAATGGTTCGAATTTGAATAATAAGATGATGAAGGAGCTGTGCCAGAGCTTCAAGATTGAACACCACAACTCGTCTCCTTACCGGCCGAAGATGAATGGCGCTGTTGAAGCGGCCAACAAGAACATCAAGAAGATTGTTCAGAAGATGGTTGTGACGTACAAAGATTGGCACGAGATGCTGCCGTTTGCCTTGCACGGTTATCGTACGACGGTGCGTACGTCGACCGGGGCAACTCCTTTCTCCTTGGTGTACGGTATGGAAGTTGTCCTACCGCTAGAAGTGGAGATTCCCTCTTTGCGAGTTTTGGCTGATGTGAAACTAGATGAGGCAGAATGGGTTACGAATCGCTTGAATCAGCTCAGCCTGATGGACGAGAAGAGGTTAGCATCGATTGCATTTGGTCGCCTGTATCAAAGCCGAATGAAGAAAGCTTATGATAAGAAGGTGCGTCCCAGAAGCTTTCAGACGGGTGATCTCGTCCTGAAGAAGATTCTTCCGCCACACTCCGATCACCGGGGCAAGTGGACTCCGAATTACGAAGGGCCGTATGTCGTCAGCAAGGTCTTCTCGGGAGGAGCTTTGTTGTTATCCACGATGGATGGTGAAGATTTTGCATCCCCGGTGAACGCGGACGCAGTTAAAAAATACTTTGCTTGAAAGAGACCCGCTGGACAAAAAAGAAAGAGTCCAGGCAAAAAAGGGCATCTCGGCGAACCAAAAACAGAATAAAAGGTTCGGGCAAAAATTAGGGATATATTGAAAAAATGTACACCCGCGAAGTCGAAAACCTACACTGGGCGGCTTCGGCAAAAAAGGGTATCCCGGTGAACTGAAAACCCGAAAGGGCGGTTCACGCAAAAGTTAGGGATTTGAATAAGCAAATGACTGCGTTCCGCGTATGGACTTTCATTGTTTAGTGGTTCGGAAGACCTGAGGGCCGTTTATCTGAATCAATCTCTTCCAAAGCTGAAGCATCGGAGAAGTATCAAAATCGAGTGGGTCTTAGAGGGATCAACTCATGGTGTTCGTCTACGCCTCGATTGCCGACATTTGTATATACTGATGTATATTTATGTTTTCTTTTTGCGCGGCTTCCTCATTCCAGGAGCTTGCCTCTGTTGTAAAACATTTTTGCCCGTTCAGGGGTTCATCATCAATAAGATGCACATTATTCAGCAATCCTACTTGTCTGTTTAGCATTTATCTGTTTTGTTTGCGAATGAGAACGCCGATGTGTTTTTGATAAAATGCGCATACATAAACTTGCGGGCCTAAGCCCATTGATTGTTGAAACAACTAATTAACTGAATATTGTCACGAGATAATAACCCGGATAGGCCCCTTTGAGGAGGGTATCTTGTCTGTTTGTTTGTGTTGTTGCAGGTGTAGCACCTTGCCAGAAGATGTGCCGTGCGTATCCCCGAAGCAGGATGAGTCCTCCTTCCCCAGCGGAGTTCAGTAGTCTCTCCTCCGCAGAATCTAAACGCAAGATAGTGAGCATTGATATGTCTTCCCCGGGTAGAGGTGATTCTCTTCCCCAAGCAGACGCATCCCGAAGGAATGTCACCTCATCCGCTGAGTCAAGCACCGAAGAATGATGTCGCCTCTCCCCAGCACCGGGTCACAAGTGCAGAGTTCATAGAAATGTTTGGGTACTGGAGCTCGTGTTTTCCCCAGTAAAGACGCCGGAGCAGATGTTTCCCCCGCACCGGGTCACAAGTGCAGGTTTCGCAGGAGGTCGTTCGTATGACGAAGGATGCGGTAACTGATGGTGCCAGGCTGAAGTCTCCAGTAGAATTGGGATCCCTCACCAGAGTCAGGCTCTCTCCTGAAGTTCGATGATTCCCTCTTCCCCAGTAGAGTGTTGGAACAGCTGATGTTGTATTCCCTTGCAGAGTTGTACTCTCCCCCGAAGTCAGATGATTCCTTCTTCCCCAGTGGAATCGAATTCCCCATCAGAGTCGCACTCTCCAATGAAGTAGAATGATTTCCCTCCCCGGTTGAGTCCGCAGAAAAGCAGAATCCTTGGAAGTTGATCGGGTCATGATCAATTTTCCCCAGCAGAGCGTGGGGCAACTAGTGTTGTGTTTCCTCAGCATCGCACTCGCTCTATCGAAGCAGAATGATTTCTCCTTCCTCAGCCGAGTTTGCAGATGTCCAAGAGAGTCGAATCCTTGGAAGTTGATCAGATCGTGATTGGTTTTCCCCAGCGGAGTGTTGAACAGCTGAAGTTGGTTCCTCACAGAGTGGTCATCCCCAGAAGAGTAGCCGAGACGGCCGCGCAGTTCATTCTCGCGATTGATATCAGCAGATCCAAGTTCTCGTAGAGCTTCGTCCCCTGCAGCAGTCAGCTGAAGTTGTTCCCCTGCAGCAGTTCGCGGAAGATCAATTCCCCAGACAGAGCCTGATTGATATTGGCGTGTTCACGTTCTCCTCAGCAGGATGATTCCTCTACCTGAGTGGTTCTGTCTCCTGGACAGGAAGATTTCCCCCTTCGGCATTTATTTTGCTGACGGGATCGCATCATTGTGCATGATTGCATAGCATTGTGCATGATTGCATGGCATTTAGTATAAACGCATATCATTCCCACTGTGTGGGGGCATGACGCAAAAGCATATGCATCATGAGCATGATCTAGGTCATCATCATCCTTGTTGTACAGGTGTACCACCAAAAGACCGGTCGCTCAGGACGATTCTTGATGATCTCCCCAGCAAGGTCGCTTTCGAGATGATTCTTAGAGACCCCGGGGTAATCCCCATGGTCGCTCGTTCAAGATGATTTTTGAGATCCCCAGCAAAGTCTTCAGTTCGAGATGATCCTCGAATCCCTCAGCGGGGCCGTTTGCTTAAGACCCCAGTACAGCTTCCCGAGTGGTTCGCCTAGTATGATACTTGAGCTCCCCAATAGCGCCTCCAGCAAGAGTTGCCCAGGAAGATTCCTGGAATACCCAACCAGAAGGTTTGCTCCGGGAAGGTTATCAGTTCAGGACGATTCTTGAAGATGCCCGACGGATCTGTTTGTTCAAGTTGATTCTTGAAGTCCAGAGCAGCATGATATGTCTGCTCCAACAATGATGTCTAATCTGAAGATGGATTTCGTAAGCGCCCGAAGGCGATATCAGAAGGTTCCTGTGAGTCCAGATTTCCGTGTTGAAGAATCAACGGGGGGCTGAAGACAGGGTTCCGGAGTTGTAGATACAACAGAATGATCCGTGTGAGTCTGAAGACCAAGTCAGTTATCCTGAGGTGATGATTGATTGCGATCAAATGAAGGATATGTCTTCTGATTGAAGTCGAAGATGTTTCTCCAGCGGTGATGTCAGCTTTGGTTCTCCAGCCAGTTGTTGAGCAGCTAGTGTTGCAGGATTCAAAGATTTGTTCCCCGCAGAGTACTGTGTGCTCGTGCAGTTGGCAAATTTTCGGGTTTACCGATATTCAATCGCCTCGCACCTTGATTGGTTGAGAGCCGTTCGCTTCTCACCCAGTCAGGTTCAAGCCGTTTGAATAGGGGCAGCTGTTGCACCCCAAAATTTGACCAACAATTATTTATTCATTGAGTGTTTGGAAGTGGATACCTTCATCAGAAAGTTCAAGAGATCCTCAGAGGAATGGGTTGAAACCAGGGTTGTGTGCTTCATAGCTTGAGAGTTGTGGGTGCTCCTCAGATGGTTCTGAGACTTTGAGAATGAATTTGATGTCTTGGGAAAGCCTATGAGATGTCTTGATAGCCTTCATGAAGCCCAGTGAAGTCATTATGCAAGAGTTCAGAAGATTCAACCATGAATGATGAATTAGGGTTTTGACTGGGTCAACCCTAGGTTAACTGAAGATTTGGAGAAGGTTGAGACTCAATCCAAGGGCCATGAGATCATGGAATGATGCATAGAGAGGATATAAAGATGATTCCTAGGCCAACTCATCATGAGTGAGGAGTTTGAGAAGTTTCAAGTCAGGGTCTCCAAGGATTGTCAGTGAAAAACCCTAATTTGATCCCTATCTTCCAGGCAGTTCTAGCTCTAGATGTGATTGATATCTCACCTTCCCCATAACATGAATGTTGTAGAGCTTGTTCTAAGCTTTAATTTGAGTGGTGGAAGTCCTTGATAGGAGTTACAGAGCCCAAGTTATGGTTTTGACAAATTACAGGTCAGCAGAGGTGTGTGAATCTGGGTCCTTGAAAGTCACCCAACTTGCAGACAACTTTTTCCCTAGTAGGAGGATTCCTATGATTTCTTGGTCAACATGAATGTTGAAGAGCATCTTCTAAGCTTTAATTTGAGTGGTAGAAGTCCTTGATTGGATTTGTGGAACTCAACTTATGGTTTGAACAAGACAGGGGTATTTTGGTCATTTGTCAGTTATAGGTCATTTTAGCCAATGCCTAAAACTCCTATTTCCAAGCCTCAAATGAAAAAACTCAAAACATGAAAGTTGTTCAAAATGTGATTTTAAGTCTAGAAAGAAGGTCACAAATTGTTGGAAAAGCTCATAACATGAAGTTACATGATTGGTCAAAAATGAACTAAAAATGGCATATAAGTTTGAAAAGTTGAATTTGGAAATTGATTTGGAAGATCCACAAATCCAAAATAGGGCATCCAATATATCATTTTGATTGGAAAAATCATTTTGAGAACATTGGTTTAGCTAGAATTTTGATTTGAAGCTTTAAAATGGGTGATGCTTTGAAAAGTTGTTACTTGAAAAAGAAGGCAATGTTGAAAAACCTTACACAAGCCAAAGATGAGCTTGTTTTTCACTCATCCACACTCAATATCTCTCATAAGGAGATTTTGGCACCAAATGGTAAGGCATAAAGCTTGGAATGTGAGATTTTCAATATGTCACCACATGAGATTTTCAAGAAACTTCCACCATATTCTAGATGAATCTAGAAGCATCTAATGATCATTATAAGAAGAAGGCCATGAAGAGAGGTCAAGGTTGGTGATAAAGAGGATTCAGAGAGAGAGAGAGAAAGAGAAGCATCCATTGAAGCACTTCCTTCAACTTCAAGCAACTCTGAATTTCATTCACTACAAGCATTCTCCTTCCATACAAGTGCAAACAGAAGCTTGCTCACCCCCTAAGGATCACATTTCAGCCATTACAAGCTCTGAATCCACCCACACGAGTTCCCTCCACACCTCTTTGACAGGTTCCTTTTCTTCTCTCTATCTCCTAAATTATGCAGTCTTAGATAGCTTTCTAGGTAGATAATTGATGCACTAGGGTAGATGACTCTTTCCCATGAATTAGGGCACGATCTGTGAAGGTTCATAACAGAGCCAAGAATCTTTGATCTTCAAGATTTAGTTAGTTTGTTAGTTTTAACGAGTAAAGATTGGTTTAGAATCCTTAGGCTAACTTGTAGAAGCTCTGTAAACCATTAGATTGAAGCTTAGTGAAGGTTGATACCAGTTGATAACAAGTGATGTTTAGTTGGACCATGACATTGAAGTCCTCTGTTGGAATTATTGAGGATGAATTAGGGAAATCCACGCGTACCATCTTGTTCCTCTCATTGAGTACTACAATTTTCATTTTTGAATCGTGTTAAATCATGGCGTGTGGAGAGAGAATCAGGGATTGGAAGTTTGGTGCATGGGGAGAGGGTTTCTGAAAACCCTAGGTCAGCTTGGGGACGATGGCTAGTGGCCGTTGGATGAGTCCCCAGCCCTTGACCTTTTCCCTTCATCGTGTGGCCGAGATTCATAATGAAAACGGAGGGAAACCTCCTCGCTGCAACGCAGCGTTTCATTAAAGCTGGGACCTGGGCCTGGGTCCAGCTTTGATACTCGCACCCCCCCCCCTTTAGCCCATTCTGAGAATTGAACTAGCGCGCCTTGCTATTCCAACCCCCCTCCCTTTTATTTGTTTTAATTTCTTTTATATTCTTTTAATATTTTTCTTGTTTTAGAAAATTCATTAAAAATTGAAAAATAACTCTTTTTTAATTCTTCTTTTTTCTATGAGTAGATAATAATGTGTAGAAAATATTAAAAATAAAAATGGGATTTTATTTTTAAGTTTAGTATTTTTAATAGATTTTTCTTTTAAATAGCCTTTATAATGTTTAGTTTGGTATCATGATTTTGCAAGAATTGTTTTAGGACCTTCCCTTAGGTTTTTTTATCCATTCTTTTTTGTGCAATTAGATGATGAATCATAGTTCCCCATAGGATTTATTCTAGAATTTTAGAATTAAATTTTGATTAGTTTAATTAGGGTAGATTGAGGGTATCCTAATTAGGGTTTAGGTTGTGCTTAGGTGAAGAATTCACTTTCTTTGAATGAGTTTTGTCTTGATTTTTAGGTAGAGGCCTATGTAGATGTTATGAATAGACTTTGTAGACCTTTGTGAATAATTGTTAGATTTTTCCCCCTTGGTTTAGTATTTTTTAGGTATTTTCTGAAGTTGCCTGTTGATTTTGTCTCCCCTGTGGTTATCTGTCCATCTTTGGGGTTCATTGTGGGGAATTTGTTGAGGGGCTTGTGTTGCCTTGAAGACCTTGATGGAGAGCATCATGAAGAGAAGATTGTAGATCAAGATTCAGAGACCCAGAGCTTGGCTTGTCCCCTGTCTGTGAGGTTTGAGATCCTGAAGTTTGAGGGAAGTTCATGGTACTTTCCTGAGGAAGGCACTATGAATGACTTTCATTCTTTCTTCTCACCTCTTTCTCAAGTATCCAATGATGTTGGAGCCAACTTGTGAGTTTAATTTCTCCTGAGGAGGAATGTAAACTGATCACATGTTGTTGAGCCACATGGGACACAACTCCTAAGTGGAAGCCTCCTAGTACTTTCCTGAGGAAGGTCCTATGGGTCTATTCACTTAGTTCCATTAGTTTATCTAGGATTTCTCAAGTATCCAGTGATGTTGGAGCCAACTTGTGAGTTTAATTTCTCCTGAGGAGGAATGTAAACTGATCACATGTTGTTGAGCCACATGGGATACAACTCCTAGGTGGAAGCCTCCTAGTACTTTCCTGAGGAAGGTCCTATGGGTCTATTCACTTAGTTCCACTAGTTCAGATAGGATTTCCTAAATATCCAGTGATGTTGGAGCCTGCTTGTGAGTTTAATTTCTCCTGAGGAGGAATATAAACTGATCACAGTGGTTGAGCCACATAGGATATGACTCCTGAGTATACACCTCCTAGTGCTTTCCTGAGGAAGACACTATGAGTCTGCTTGCTTAGCTCCCTTTCTTTGGTAAGCTTGTTCTGAAGCTTGAAGGCTGGGATTGATTTCTCTTGTTTAGGGCTAGTGCTTAGATTTGATTCAGATTCTGTGATTAGGGTTAGGGTTAGAGAGTAGATTCTTTCTTTCTCAAGCATGTGTTTTGTTGGCCTGATGGTACTCCATTTCCCTTATCTGTTTCTGCTTGATAGTATGTTGATTATTTTCAGTATGATTACTGTTATTTCATGACTGGCTTGAGGTCGAGATGAGCTTGTGGAGGCTGAAACCCCACACACATTTCCTCCCTCACTTGCATTGCATGCATTTTACTGTTAAAGCTGATGTTTTTGTCTGTCTTGGTGTATCACTGATATGATCCCTTAGGACTCTCATCTCCTTTGATGAGGATTTGATGATAGACTTTTAGGTTGAAACCTATGCATGACAACATCTAGGAGTTCCCTGTTCAAACCTCAACCATAGGATGAATCCATGGCATGATAACAGTAGGACTTGATAGTCTCCCTCCTAGTTGAGCCATTTTCCCCGTAGTTTCCCGAACTACGTTTGCTCTGATCTTTCATACCAGATGAAAGTACGTAGGCATAGGATGCGATATCCTAGCGAGCAACCTTTCACCCGTAGTAGGCCGAACTACGTTGACTCTGATTTCTCATTCTCTGATGGGAATACGTAGGCATAAAGTGCGATGCTTTGCCGAGTCATTTTTCTTTTCTTTTGCAGCCAGCCTTGATAGGTAGATAGATTATAACCAACCCGTCCAAGTAAACAAACAAACGAGGATCCCGTCGAGTACGACGGACGTGAGGGGTGCTAATACCTTCCCCTTGCGTAACCGACTCCCGAACCCAGACAATGGTTGCGACGACCTTGTCTTACCCTTATTCGTCAGGTTTTTCCGATCGTTTCCTTTCCCGCTCTGAGGGATAAATAACGAAAGGTGGCGACTCTTCTGTCATGCCGGCACCTTATTTTCGCGCAAGCGACACTTATAACTTGAATAGATGTTGCCAAAAAGAGCTTGTGAACACCTTATCTCTATCGGACACAATGGATTTAGGCATGCCATGTAATTTCACCACATTCTGCATGAAGATTTCAGCAACCGATCTGCTAGAGTAGTCACTTTTCATTGGTAAAAAATGAGCATATTTTGTCAGCCTATCAATGACTACCAAAATAGTGGTATAACCAAAAGACATAGATAACCAATAATGAAGTCCATGGCTACATCCTCCCAAACTTGTGATGGTATAGGCAGTGGTTGTAGTAATCCAGCAGGCAAGGTATTGGATATTTTTGCTTGTTGACACACCATGCAGTTTTGTACATATTGAGATACATCCTTCTTCATGGCAGGCCAATAGAATTGAGCCTTAATTATGGCCATAGATCTAGTAATTCTAGCATGACCACCTATTGGAGATGAGTGGAATTCATTTAAGACTCGTTGAACCAAATCTTTATGTTGAGGGATCACAATTCTATTCTTCCAATATAGTAAGCCTTCTTTGAAAGTGTAGTGTAAATAAGCATTGCCCTGCTGTATGCATTTATCTATAATTTCTTTCCATTGACTATCAGCTTTCAGCCCTTCTTTGATTGATTGAATAAATTGGCACTGTGGCTCAGACCATGATAATGTCATTAATCTAGACAGTGCGTCTGCAGCAAGATTTTCTTTGCCTGGCTTGTACTCTATGGCAAAGTCATAACCCAAAAATTTATGTAACCATTGTTGTTGTTCTGGTGTCTGTAAAGACTGATCCATTAAACTCCTCAAGCTCTTTTGATCTGTACGAATGATGAATCTATGCCCCAATAAACAGTGTCTGAACTTAGCTATTGCTTCAGATATAGCCAACATTTCCCTAAAGTAAGCTGATTTCTTTTGATTTCTAGGGACTATTTTCTTTGAAAAATAAGCAATGGGGTTCCCATCTTGATGCAACACTGCACCCACCCCTACACCAGAAGCATCTGTTTCTAAAATAAAGGGTTTTTGAAAATTAGGCAAAGCCAACACAGGAGCAGAAATCATGACAGTCTTCAGCTGATTAAAAGTTGTCTCAGCTTGTTCATTCCACACATAACTTTCTTTTTTTAGTAAATCAGTCAACGGGGCAGCAATCTTAGCATAAGATTTTATAAATCTCTTATAGTAGCCTGTGAGACCTAGGAACCCTCTTAATTGCTTCACATTTTTAGGTAAAGGCCACTCTTGCACAGCTTGTACTTTATCCTTGTCCATGGAAACACCCTGTCCAGTTACCACATGTCCCAGGTATTGGATCTCTGAAACTCCAAAGGAACATTTAGACAGTTTGACAAACATTGTATTGGCTTGTAGTATACGTAATACATTATCCAAATGATTCAAATGCTTCTGCTAGGTAGGGTATATACTAGTATGTCATCAAAAAATACTAGCACATATTTTCTCAAAGCATGCTGAAAAATTTGATTCATGAGACTCTGGAATGTTGCTGGTGCATTGGTTAACCCAAATGGCATTACCAACCATTCATAGTGGCCTTGATGTGTCCTAAAAGCTGTTTTGTATCTATCTTCTGGTTGCAGCAGTATTTGGTGATAACCAGACCTAAGATCCAACTTCAAAAAATATCTAGCTCCAAAGAGCTCATCTAATAATTCATCAACTGTGGGAATTGGAAATGAATCCTTGATAGTTATAGCATTTAAAGCTCTATAATCAGTGCAGAACCTCCATGTACCATCTTTCTTTTTCACCAAGATAATTGGTGAAGAAAATGGACTTGTGCTTGAGCCTTCTGGCTGTGTGGATACCTGTAACGTTTAACCTTGACAGGGTTAGAGCCCTCCATCAATGGGATATGGTGATTGTGTGTTCTGTCAGGTGGTAATGTTGTTGGTTGTTGAAACAGACTTTTGTAAGTGTGAAGTAGAATGGCCATCTCAGGTTCAATATTGGTAGGTAACTCTTTACAAACATCTTCAACAGTATAATTTTTTTGCCATTGAATGGTAAAACATTCAGCTATAGCATCTGTACTCTGACGTCTCTTGAAATTGTGTAATTGTGCTACTGCAGGTTTGGGAGTTCTTTCACCCTCTAATGTCACAAACTTACTATTGAAAAAAATTTCAATGTAAGTGAAGCATAATCAGCTACATGTGGTCCTAATGTAGCTAGCCAAGTTGCTTCCAATATGACATCTGCCCCAGCTACCGGTAGTAAAAATGTTGGTACTTTCAACTCATTGTGTTGTATATTCAATGGTAATTCTTGAATGACCCCTTCAGCTGTCATTATGTCACCATTTCCTACTAGCACTCTGAATACTGGGCCTGGTTCAATAGGTATCTTCAAAATTTTAGCTATCCGCGGTTGCAAGAAGTTATTTGAACTGCCTCCATCAATTAACACTTGCACTTTGATGTTTCCAATTAAACTAGAGAATCTAAGCACACCCATGTTGGAATCCCCTTTCATGGCATTCATGGGCAAATGGTGTTAAGGTTGCTGTTGGTGACTGTTGTCTGTGTTTACATCAGTTGGTGTCTCATCCACAACATTTAGATGTTCTTCCTCAAAATCATCATAATGGAGCAACATCAATTGTCTGTTGGGGCATTTATGAGTGAAAGAGAACTTGTCATCACACCAATAACAAAGACCTTTGTCTCTTCTAAGTTGCATCTCTACAGGGGATATGCGTTTGATATTGGAATTCTTCTGGAACTAACTCATAGGTCTCGTGGGGGGTGTGTTGAGGACGGGAGTTGTGTTTTTTTGGTTATTTTCTAGTTTAGGTATATTGAAGGGTGGTTTGTAGTATGTGTTTGGGTTGGTTTTTTATGGTTTGGTTGTTTGAGTGTATTTTTCCTCATAAACTTTGGCTAGGGATACTGCTTTTAATATGGAGGTAGGTGTATGGATTAACACATCCCGGCGGATCTCAGCATTGAGGCCACTTATGAAGCAATCAATTAGAGCATTGTTACTTAAACCATAAACTCTATTGGCTAAGGATGTGAACTGGAGATAATATTCAGAAACTGTTCCCGTTTGATTCAATTTAAACAAGGTAGCACGAGGACATTCGTATAGGGATGGACCAAAATCCAGTTCTAACGCACGCGTAAACTCTAGCCAAGAATGAAACGGATTCGAACATTGTGCCATCTGAAACCAAGGTACCACATCTTTATCAAGATGGACAGATGAAATAGTTAATCTATCATGATCCGGTGTATCGTAATACCGAAAAAAACTGCTCCGCACGAAGGATCCATTTGTGTACGCTCGTGCCGTCAAAACGAGGGAACTCGAGTTTGATGTTTCTAACTTGAAATGGAGTTTTTTTGTTGAGTTCTGACCCATGGTGTTGCTTCGACGGTGTTTGTTGGATGAGGACGTCGAGCGCTGTGTAAATATCCTCAAACTTTGATGCGTTACCAGCTTCTAGTCGCTCCATGCGCTCAAGAATTTCCGTCTGGAACAACCTCATTTCCTCTGTATTGCGTTTGATATCCTCTTGGATTTATTTGTATTATGGAGTGGCCATGGTTGATGAAAGCACCAATGAAACAGTACTGCAGAAACGATATACAATGTAACAGTAAACCAAGTTCTAATAATGGCAATTATAATGATAATGAAGTTCTGTTATGAATAATTTCATCAAACAGTTGGAATGCAGAATTACAACAGATGTGAAAAAAGAGTTTTGAGGGAGAAGAATGACAACTTCACCAATCAGATGCCCTAATAATATCCCTCTAGTGTACTATATATAGCTGGCCTCAAGGTTTCACAAAATCCTTCCACATGTTGTGCGGGTTTCTCGTTCTCTCTCCTCTACGTGGTATCATCTTGTTTCCCTTGAAAATCGGAAAACAACCGCTGATCTTCCACATTTGACTTTGGTGACTCACAGGATCGATCAGATTGATCCTAGGACATGTGCTAAAGTATTCTCTGTTTAGAATTAGATTTAAAGTACTTGTAATAACGAATTGGTAAATGTGCTTGTAATGAAAAAGACTTCGACTGGGTATTTTAAAGTGCATAAACTTAAAGAAACGCTGTAAAAGATTTGTAAAAAGGCTGATCGAAGAAGGTAAAAAGTTTAAAGGAAAAGAAGAATTGGAGTAAAGGATGCAGGAAAGGTAAAGGCAAAAAGGTAACACTTGCACAAGTGGTTCGACAGAGGAAATGTAAATGTTGCTGAAATTGTAAAAGACTTTATTAAAAAGTTGGTGATTTTACATAACGTACATTCTCCATGAAAATACTCTTTTCTCACACTCGGGTACTTTGAGTAAATTTGATTGGAGTTACTTTGTACAAATGGTAAAACACACAGAAATCTGTCTAACAAATCCCTATTTATAATGCTAATAATTAACTGCTAATAACTTCCTAGTATCTCCTCGATCTAACAAGTGTCAATTGCATGTAACTTACTGCTCTAGAACTCGCCACGTGTCTTATGAACAGAACCGCTCCCTCCAAATTTTGAATTTCAAAACGACGTAGCAATCCTCCTGCAGAATTTCGGTCGAACTACCTCTGACGCGGTCGAAATGCTCATAACTTTAGGTCTCTTAATTTTCCAAGTTATTTCAACCGTTTAGCTTAGAAGATTCCTTAGAGGCTGTCGAAACCTCTTTGCTTCACTTTACTTAGACATTAATTATGTCTTAATGTTCAGTAACCCAAGGCAATGTCGAATTTGGGAGCTAACAAATTGCCCCCAAAGAATGTTCTTTTCGACTTTATTGTAGGAAAAGGACATTTTTTGATAGTATCCCATTCGACACCATCTTTTTGATTCTATCATACCCTTTGGTTTGCCTCTTATCCTTTGGAAGATAAAACAGAAGAAAGAGAAATGTTTATATCAAAAACCACGCCACTTTGCACGCTTCTAACGTCATCATCATCATGGCAGGTTTCTTGGGACTCACAAAAATTCAGAAAACATCATCACCCTTTTAGCGCCTAGGGGTATAGGTTACAACCGCCCCTTACCTCTTCCACTAGGTTGCACATGTGGCCCACTGTGGACTGTTGACAAAGCCAAGTATGCCTCTGATTCACTCAGGCATTTCAGCAAAACTCCTTCAGGGGTCTTTTTGAACAATTCGTTGCCCATCAAGACGTAGCTCAGTGCTCGATATTTTACCTTTCGATCTGAGGCTATTGACGGATTCTGGATATATTCGACTAAAGGCTTTCTCCAGTCATTGTCCAACAATTCTCCGATGGTAAAGACTTCGAAAGTCTCTTCATCCATATATCCAAACTTTGTAGCCTCTAAGTCTGATGGCTTCAACCCAACCGACACTACCTTGCCTCTAGCTTCTATTACTTCCTGCAAGTCTTCCTTCGAGACCCTATATCCCGAGGCAATCTGTGCTAGATCGTTGGCCACTTGGTTATGTATTCTCGGTATATGTCGAATAATTGACGCTTTGAATTTTTTAAGCAGCCTATTGGCCACTCCGAAGTACATGATGAGATTTTCTTTAACACATTTGTACTCTTTTGTCAACTGTTTTATCACTAATTCCGAATCGCCCATTATTTCGACCTGGGTTGCCCCCAATTCTAACAAAATTTCAAGTCCAGCTATTAAAGCTTCATATTCAGCCTCGTTGTTGGAACACAACCCCTCGACTTTATACTTGAATTTTGTTGGAATTTTATCTGGCGAAATAATCAACAGACCAATACTCGTGCCATGTTTGTGGCTAGAGCCATCGAAGTATAATTTCCATGGTTCCACTTCAACTATATTCAGGGCATTCTCGTTTATAGAGTGGTCGACGAAAAAGTCTGCCACTATTTGCCCTTTGACTGCTTTTAGCGGTCTATAAGTCAAAGAATATTATGTCAATGCCAGAGCCCATTTTCCAATTCGACTGTGCAAAATAGGTTTTGATAACATGTGTTTAATAACATCAAAGTGCGAAGAAACACAAACATCTACTGGTTTAATATATTGCTTTAACTTTGTACATGAGAAATATAAACATAGACATAACTTTTCGATTTCACTATATCTAGTTTATGCGTCAATTAAAACTCTACTGAAGTAGTAAATAGCCCTTTAGGCGCCATTCTCATCCTCCTGAGCCAACATGCTCCCTAAAGTTCTATCTGACGCTGCTATGTACAATCGCATACTCTTGCTTCGACACGGAGGCGAAAGGACTGGGGGGTGAGCCAAGTAGTCTTTGATTTTGTCGAAGGCTTCCTGCTGCTCTTTGCCCCACTCGAATTTGTCCCTAGTGATTCGAAGCAAAGGTAAGAAGGCTTGCGTCTTGCCGCTTAAGTTTGAGATGAACCTCCTTAGGAAGTTAATTTTTCCCAGCAGCGATTGCAACTCTTTTTTGTTTGACGGCGCTTTTGTTTCTAAGATAGCTTTCGTCTTATTCTGGTTGATTTCAATTCCCTTCTTATGGACAACGAAACCCAAGAAGTCTCCCGCCTGTACACAAAATGCGCATTTCAACTGATTCATTTTGAGGCTGAACCTCCTCATTCTAGCGAACGATTGTCGCAGATGATCCAGATGGCTTTTTCCTGAAACAGATTTCACCATAATATCGTCAATGTATATTTGCATAAAAGATTCAATGAAATCATGGAATATAGAATTCATCGCTCGCTGATACGTTGCCCCAACGTTCTTTAGGCCAAATGGCATTACTACCCATTCGTAAGTGCCTAAGGCCCCTGGACAACGAAACACTGTTTTGGGAACGTCATCTTCTGCGATAAAAATCTGGTTATATCCAGAATAACCATCCAACATACTAAGGTACTCATGGCCAGCGGCTGAATCAACTAACATTTCCGCCACTGGCATCGAATATTCGTCCTTGGGAGTGGCTGAATTCAAATCTCTGAAATCAATGCACACTCTTAGGGACCCGTTCTTCTTGATAACTGGGACAATGTTGGCCAGCCATTTAATATACCTCATTGTGCGAATGAATCTGCAACGAAGGAGCCTTTCGATTTCCTCCTTGATCTTCGACATGATCTCTGGAGCAAAACACCTTGGGCCCTGTTTGACTGGCTTCTTTCCAGGTTTTATTGGTAGTTTATGTTCCACCAAATCCCTTTGCAACCCAGGCATTTCGTCATAGTCCCAGGCGAAACAATCCTTATACTCTCGGAGCAACTGGATGACTTTGATCTTCAGTTGAGGGTCGAGGTTAGCACTAATGTACGTTGGCCTCCTGGTTGGACCCTCTCCTAAATCAATTTCCTCCAATGGATCCTGTGCGAGCATTTTGATGTCGTTCTCCAAAGGATCTCTTTCGAACCCCAGAGGTTCGTCATCATAGATGGCGTCGAGCCTCTGGCTCTCCCGCTGCATTTTGGTGGCTTCTTCAGCCATTTTGTCATGGGCGGCCATTACGGTCGTTTGTAATTTGGTTTCAGCCACATAGGCCGAAATTCTTTGCAGCACCGCTGCTTCAGTCATCAAACTCACTGCCCCACCCAGTGGGGTCAACTGGGGCTGCCCCCAGGTATGGCAGTCTTTCCCCAGGTATTTCCCTATCCCAACGAAATCCGTCGACAGGGTGGAGGTATAATGAGTAGTATACCTCGTCATTTGGTGCGAACTCAAAGTCCGCCGGAGCACAAGGGCCTATGCTGGCCAAGTGCTTGTCGAATTGGAACTGATCTATTTGCCTTCTTGGCACCCTGAAATATCCTTGATCAGCTTCAATATTTTCAACTATGCCATCTGGCCTCCAGATGGAAATCCTTTGATGCATCGATGATGGCACTGCTCCAATGCCATGTATCCATTCTCGGCCAAGCAATAAATTGTAGTTGGCCGTGGTTTCAACCACCATGAATACTGTTGGTCTTGTAATTGTCCCGACGGTTACGTCCACCTGAATCACACCCATGGTGGTTCCTATTTTTCCTTCATAATTCGACAAAACCATATTGTGTGGCTTTGTATCAGCGTCATGCTTTCCTATTTTGGTCAGCAAAGAATGTGGCATCAGGTTTACCGTAGCGCCACAATCCACCAGTATTTTGTTGATGGGGATGTTCTCCACTTTTGCTGTAATATACAACGGTTTCAGGTGGGTCCTCATTTCTTCAGTGGGCCGTTCGAAGAAAGCGTTTTGCTCTTCGACACAGCCGTTATTCATCACGTAATAGCATACAGGTTTATGTGCTGCCATTTCCCATTTAGCGTCTGCGCCTGGTTCTTCGACCTCTGAAACCCTATCGAACTCCCGGGGCATCACCGACACCATGTTGACCAACAGGTCCAAAGAGTCATCGGAGTCAAAGTTATCTATCATGTCTTCGTCCCCTTCCGTTGGTCTATCTTGTTTAGGCGAAAACAGCCTTCGTCCAACTGGTAACTTTTTAGCTATCTTCGACTGTTGTCCTTCTTTTTCGGGGGGGGGGGGGGGGGGGGTTGAACTATTCTTTGACTGATTTTTCTCCATCTCTTCTCTGAGAGCCTTTCTTCTTCTTTGCTCTCTCCTCCATTGAGATCTAGTCATAGGATTCTTACCTTTATAGTTTTCATATACGTGTGCTGTTTTTGAGGATTGATACTCCTTGCTGTAGGAGACCGAAGATCCTCGATTCACTTCGAAGTTCTTCCACCTTTGCTGCCCTTGCGCCCTATCTTCATTAGGCTTCCTCCATTTTCCATCAGGGGAATCGACAACAGGTTTGAAACTAGGGGGGCTAGCACTTGGTGGCCTGATTCGAGGTTCAGACCGCTTGTCTTCTGTCCTCCTGTGGTAGCTCTTTCGTTGATCAAAACCATGGCCACCCCTGTTCAGTCGACGTCGATGTTCTCCCTCTAACTTCTCTGCTGCTTTTCTATCGAAAATGGTGCTGCACCTGGGGCACAACATCACGCTCGATCCATTGTCTTTGCACCGATGTAAAAAATTAACGATTGACTCTTCTGTCTCTAGGTATGCTAACCTGCTACATCCGTCATGGTGTTTTGATTCTTTTTCTTCCATGGTCTCCGATGGGTTAATGTCGACCATATTGACTTCAACCGTCCCATCCAGCTCCATTCTTTCCAAGCCCTCAGTGGCCTGGTCCATTCTGACGAAATGGTCAGCTGTTTCCTTGGTTACCATGGCATAACTTGGATGACTTTGAACCCCTAGACTTGAATCTTTATCGTTTCGAGCAGTATTCTCCTCGACTGTGACTGCCGCATCGTCCAAACCGAAACCCATGACGAATTTCGTCATCACTGGTGCTGAAATGAGGTCCTCAGTGACCTCCATCATGTTAACAGAAAACTCGATGCCCTAAGTAGCATCTATCATGTTTGCTTCCATAGGCTCAGCATAAAGAGCATCAGCCAATTGCAGCGGATCCGCATCCACCTTCATCTGGCCCTTCGCCTTATCTCCAAACTTCAAGCGTCACTCTTGTATCGCATTCTGGACGAGATCCCTGAAAAGAAAACATTGAGATGTTTTATGACCCAGAAAATTATGGTACTTACAAAAACCTCTCTTTTTCCGCTACTCTAAGGGCGGTGTTTTAGCACCAGGCGGCACTATCATTTGCCCATCTTTTACTAGCAAATCAAAGATTTCATCATATTTCGTGATGTCAAAGGTGTAAGTTTTCTTAGGGAACCTGTCGTTCTTTTCTGATTCGACAAGCCCTTTCCTTGAGGAGGGGCCAGTACTCGACAAGAATATGGGGGACCCTGTTTTAATTCAGCAAGATCGACTTCGTTCTCCTCGAAGTAGGGGGACTCTTCGCAAGCCCCTTCGCCACTTTCGTTGAGTTCGACAAAAGCTACTTTCTTGCCTTTGTTAAATCTCGCCTTTTCGTCTTTCAACCTTTCTAGCTGTCGGACTTTGTCGGCCAATTGGGCCATATCTCTCAGATACTGCATATCTAATTTCTTCCTAATAGAGTAATCTAAACCTCCTGCTGCCATTTCGACCAACTCATGTTCAGGCACCTGTGTAAAACACCTTGCCTTAAGTAGTCGAAACCTATTGAGGTATTCTTCGATTGGCTCTGAAAACTTACGCTTTACACTGGCCAATTCTTTCAAACTAATCTTCGTCTGGCCCATGTAAAACTGTTCATGGAAGAGTCGTTCTAACTGCGTCCAGTTACATATTGTACTTGGTGGTAAAGTGGTAAACCACGTGAAGGCGTTCTTTGTAAGAGAACTTGGGAAGTATTTTATCATAAGGCTTTCGTCATTGGCTATCTCCCCAGCCTCAATTATGTAGCGTGCTACGTGTTCGACGGTGGACTCCGTCGTGTCCCCTGAAAACTTAGTGAACTTAGGCACCTTGGTCCTAGGGGGTAATTCCGCTCGAAGGATGTAGTCGATTATTGGTGAAGTATAATTTGGCCTAGTAAACCCAATGTTTAGGCCATTTCGAGTCATGACTCTTTCTACCATCGTAGCCAAGTTGTTTTCGACCGCGAGGTTGTTGCGTCGTACTTACTGGACCATATTGTCTGCATCCTGGTTTCGATTCACCATAACTATTTCTGGGTTTCTCTCAACCTGGACTCTGGGAGTTTCGACAACATTAGGGTCTATTCCTCCTTGGTTCTCTAAATTGGCTTCTGGCGCCACTCTTGGAATTTGTTGTGGAGTATTCTCCACAAGGGCTTGGTTCCTTTCTAACGGAGGTACCCCTATAAATTCAGTCAAGTGTGTTAACTGTGTCGCCAGTTGTTGGTTAGCGTGAGTTGTGTCTCGAATTAATTGCTGAAAGATCTCACCCATAGTCTGGGAGAGGGTTTGAACCATCTGTAAGTTACTCTCATCCATCTGCTGCCTCAAACAGGCAACAGACGTATTGGTTAGATTGGGACCTTGAGTCGAATATCCTAGACTTAAACTCTGAGGGTTTCGAACAATGTTTGAACCAGGTCCTGATCCTTGCAAAGGTGACGCCATTGTGTTTTCCAAAAATATTGGGGGCGCACTTTGCAGCCCCTGCATTACAGTCGTTGACATCCCATACGGGGGATTTCTTGGCAACTGCGAAAGACCAAGAGGGGCAAACTGCCTTGACACTAATGGTCCTGGTATTAGAGTTTTGGGATTCGACACTGGTGGCCCAATATACTCCAATACGGGTTGTGTGTAAGGCCTAATTATCGTTGTCCCAGATCCTACTGGGGCGAAGGTTTGTTCTGACCTTATGGGAGGCGCTACTTGCTCTCCTGTCGATGGTATAGGCGGTGGGACCATGTTGTAACTGGTTCCTTCGCCAGAACCTTGGACTTGTGGGTTAGGATTGTTTGGCTGGTTCGTTTCCGTCGCCATATTCCTAAGGATTGTTCGTCTTTCTTCGTTAGCAGCGGTAATTCTACCACTTCTTAGTAACATATAATGTACTTTCTACGAAGATTATTAAGACTTGTAAATGAGAATCTTTTAATTCTAAATCGCGGGGATATTTAGCATTGTCCCACTGGGCGTGCCATTTTGTTTCCCTTGAAAATCGGAAAACAACCGATGATCTTCCAAATTTGACTTTGGTGACTCACAGGATCGATCAGATTGATCCTAGGACATGTGCTAAAGTATTCTCTGTTTAGAATTAGATTTAAAGTACTTGTAATAACGAATTGGTAAATGTGTTTGTAATGAAAAAGACTTCGACTGGGTATTTTAAAGTGCATAAACTTAAAGAAACGCTGTAAAAGATTTGTAAAAAGGCTGATCGAAGAAGGTAAAAAGTTTAAAGGAAAAGAAGAATTGGAGTAAAGGATGCAGGAAAGGTAAAGGCAAAAAGGTAACACTTGCACAAGTGGTTTGACAGAGGAAATGTAAATGTTGCTGAAATTGTAAAAGACTTTATTAAAAAGTTGGTGATTTTACATAACGTACATTCTCCGTGAAAATACTCTTTTCTCACACTCGGGTACTTTGAGTAAATTTGATTGGAGTTACTTTGTACAAATGGTAAAACACACAGAAATATGTCTAACAAATCCCTATTTATAATGCTAATAATTAACTGCTAATAACTTCCTAGTATCTCCTCGATCTAACAAGTGTCAATTGCATGTAACTTACTGCTCTAGAACTCGCCACGTGTCTTATGAACAGAACCGTGTCGCTACTGCGAAAATCGGCGCCGGCTTGACAGGAGAGTCGCCACCGGGCGTTATTTATCCCTCAGAGCGGGAAAGGAAACGCTCGAAGTAAACCTCGCAAAAGACGGGAAAAAGGTATGGTCATCGCAACCAAAACCTGGATTCGGGAGTCGGTTACGCAAGGGGAAGGTATTAGCACCCCTCACGTCCATCGTACTCGATGGGATCCACGCTTGGTGTTTATAGGTAAAAGGGTGTATTATCTATCTACGCTAATGGCTGGTCTGAAAAGAAAATAAAAGGACAGGACTCGACAGAACATACGGTGTTCTGGGCCTACGTATTCCCTCGTGCAATGGGAAAGTCAGAGTCAACGTAGTTCGACTGCCTACGACTAAACGGGGGAAAGGTTGCTCGCCAGGACATCGCGTCCTGTGCCTACGTACTTTCATCTGAAATGAAAGATCAGAGCAAACGTAGTTCGGCTAACTACGGGTAAACAGGGGCTCTCACACAGCAGTGAGAAAACAAACTAGTCTCTAAGGCTCGGGAACCTACAACTATGATCTGGTCTCAACTGCACTCGGGCAAGAGAAGGGGATAACAATTAGTCGTTAGCGGGAAAGTCTCGATCGCACAGCCGCGAGAGAACAAAGGTTAGTCGTTAGTGTGCTCGCTAGGATATCGCATCCTATGCCTACATATCTTCGTCTGGAACGAAGAATCAGAGCAGCTGTAGTTCAGCTAACTACGGGTCAAGCTACTCAAAAGCTCCTACAGAAAGGAAAGGGAAACCCTAAAACTATAGCTGAGAAACAGGGGAATCTACCTATTGCTATCACACCTGGTTGACCATCCTAATGTCTATCATAACAACTCCGCAGCGGAGAAGTCAGAGCTCCTAAGGGATCATGGCAACAGGATTAAACCACAAACAAGAAACTACAACGTAAAGGAATACTGAAAATATGCATGAATGCAACAGCTAAACAAACAAGGCACAGAGGCCGCAAACCACAAAGGCAAGGGAGCTCAGCTCTACCAAATACCAACAAGCAAAGCCACGCAATAACAAACAAGCAGAAGGAGGACCACCTCAACTTCTTATGCACACACAGTCTACCTCTAAGATGCACCTATTCAGAAACTATCTAGATGAACCTAAGTCTAATGCAACATAACATCACACAAGTCAAACAAATCAAAGAGACTAACCCTGACCAGGGCCTCGAACAAACCTGAAACAATCTCCTAATAACTCTCTAAACAAAACTCTATACAACACCCTAAGCAGGGATCTAAGCAAACACCTAATCAAAACCCTAAGCAAGGATCTAAACAAACTCCTAGGCAAGAGGAATCAATCCCATTCTCCAAGCTTCAGAACAAGCTTACCAGAGAAAGGAAGCTAAGCAGACAAGCTCATAGTGCTTTCCTCAGGAAAGTACCAGGAGGTTACTACTCAGGAGTCATATCCTATGCGGCTCGACAACTGTGATCAGTTTATATCCCTCCTCAGGAGAGATTAAACTCACATGAAGGCTCCGGCGTCACTGGATATTTGGGAAAGAACCTATATGCACTAAGGGAACTAAGTGAACAGACTCGTAGGACCTTCCTCAGGAAAGTACTAGGAGGCTGACACTTAGGAATCGTATCCTACGTGGCTCAACAACTGTGATCAGTCTATATTCCTCCTCAGGAGGAATTAAACTCACAAGTCGGCTCCAACCTCACTGGATACTTAAGAAGACCTAGACAAACTAGTGGAACTAAGTGAATAGACCCATAGGACCTTCCTCAGGAAAGTGCTAGGAGGCTTCCACTTAGGAATCGTATCCCATGTGGCTCAACAACATGTGATCAGTTTACATCCCTCCTCAGGAGAGATTAAACTCACAAGTCGGCTCCGACATCATTGGATACTTACGAAAGAGGTGAGAAGGAAGGATGAAAGTCATTCATAGTGCCTTCCTCAGGAAAGTACCATAAACTCCCTTCAAACTTCAGGATCTCGAACCTCACAAACAGACAACAAGCTTCTAGACTAAGCCTCAATCCAATGCAACTCTGCAAGCCCCAGCAGGACCTCCATCAGCTCCCACCTTCAAGAAGAAACCACAGGCCAGCAAACCACAGGAGACTATCTCTGAAGTTCAACCACAGTTGAACTTCAAAGTCAGAAGTCACTCAGACTTCTCCTAACTTCAGGCTCAGACAAATCACAGCAGAACACCCTACAAAAATCTATCAAAAATCTAATGGGAGACCTACATGGCTCTAGGGTAACATACTAAAAAATCAGAATAAAATTCAATACCAGATGAAAGAAATAAAATCAGCAACACAGACATGCCAACAGACCAATTTATTCAACCTCAATAACAGTGAAAAAATGCAATTAAAATGAAAATGCATGACTGAGCTAATGTTTTTATGCTATAAAATTCTACACTGAATCACGAGTATACAGAAAAAAGAACGGGATTATTTGACTAATTCTACCATTTTTTATGAATTTTCTAATGATATGCATGCATTGAAAATATAAAAAAACACATCAATTAAAATGGAAAATATGCAAAATATAACAAACAAAAAATAAAATGTCACTTTTATTTTTATTTAATTTTCTAAACATTTTTCATGAGATGGATGGAAAAAAGAAATATTGAAAACATATTTATTTACATTTATTATGAATTGTTAATATGAAAATATAAAAAGAAATTAAAAGAAATAACCTGGGGGGTCTAAACAGCAAGAATTCAGGTTGTTAATCACATTGGGCCTATGCTGGGGGGTGCCAACAGCAGTTTGGCGCAGGCCCATGACTTAATGTCCCGAAAAAACAAAAAAACTGACTCTAAGCGCAGGGGGGTGCTATGAGTGATTTATGACAGTTAATTCTCACTACTGGGCTTAAACGGGGGGTGCAGGAAGTAAACCTGGGGCCTAAGGCCCAACTCACTCACTCAGACCTTACACACGCCAGGGGGGGGCAAGTAAGTTGGGAGGTGTGGCTTCAGTAATTCGCTTGGGCCTAAGCCCAATTTGCCAAACCCTAGTCCAATTACAGTTAACAAAACCTAAATCCCTCTCTCCAACCCTGGGTACTGTTCATCAGCATAACCCTAGCTGCTTCTACTCGTTCTTCCTCCTCTCCCTCATCTCTCTCTGCAACTCTCACACATCCAACAAACCCTCACCACAACCTGAAATCAAACTCATCTAACAATCCTAGATCAAAACCAGGCCTCACAGCTTATACTAGAGTCATATCAGCAACGATTCCCCAAACCCTAACCACGCATGAGTAAACAAATTGTAAGAAGGATGAACAAACCTGGAGGAATGACGTTTCTGGAGATACTTCTTGAAGGATGAATGTCCGTTGGAGTGGATTTTGGAGATATTGCTTAAGGATTGATCGTCTGAGATGCTTTCTGGAATTGGCTGACGAAGACCTGGATATTGATGATGGCGTTCTGGAGGAAGGACCGAAGAACTATGGAGTTCTGAAGCTGTTCTGGAAAACTTCTTGAAGAACAATGGCGTTCTGGAAAAAACTGTATGAAGACGATGAACGTGGCTTGAAGTTCCTTAGAATTCTTGCTTGAAGATTGTAGGATGTCTGGAAAACTTGATGGAGACGGATGAAGTTGTTGGTTTTCTGGAAAAAATTTGATGGCGGCTGAAGGTTGATGTTGGTGGTTTCTGGATAGATGATGAATGTTGATGATTCCGGCGAGGTGGAGACGGTGGAGATCTGGGAAGAAGATGAAGATCTGAGGCTTTTGGTAGCTCCGGTGGAAAGGACGGTGGCCGGAGTTGGTTCAGGTGGCCGGAGTACATGCAAGGTGGCCGGAGGAGTTCTTCCGGTGAGGGTCTGGTGAAGCACACGTGGTGGCTGCTGGTGGAAGGGGAGCTTGCATGTGTGACACGCGTTCCACGCGTGGCTGAGAGAGAGAGAGGGTGAAGTGTACGCGTGGCGTGGCTTGGACGCGAAAAGTGGGTCCTCCCTTTTGCAGACACGTGTCTGCTCCTATTTAAGGCACTGAAAAAATCTAGCACTTTCTGGAAGTTTCTGGGAGATGGACGAAGCTGATTGAGAATTGGGCTGAATCTGGACCCTTTTTTTTGGACAATCCTGAATAATTCTTGGACAAAAAAGCCATACTGGGCCTCCCAATTGGGCCCACGAAAATGAATAAAAAAACTGAATTAAAACTGAATTAAAAAACAGAAACAATTAACTAACCTAATTATATCTAATCAATTATTAAAAGCCTAATTAATTCTAAATCAATCTAATTAAATCTAAAACATGATTAACCTAATTAAAACTCTAAAAAGTCATTAAAACCTAATCAATTCTAAAAAATCAATTAATCCTAAAAAATCAATTAACCTCTAATTAACTCTAAAAATGATTAAACTCATATTAATTCTATATTATCCTAATTTTCTATTAAAATTCTAAAAATGATTTAAAAACAATTAAACCTATTGTTAATAAAAGAAAACTATATTATTCTATAGAAAAATTCCTAAAAATGATTTAAAAGAAAAACCATATTATTCTAAAATGATAAAACTATTTAAAATCTTATTTATTCTAAAAACCTATTTAAAAAAATCTATAAAATCCTAAAAAAGAGAATTAAACCCTTAAAATATTCAAAAACCCTATTTAAATTCCAGAAAAATCTATAAAGCCTGTTAAAAATTCACAAAAGCCTATAAAAATCCTAAAAATGCAGATGAATGCAAATGACTCCCATAAAAGCGCACGAGACCAGATCGAATCGAACGGAGATCCCCGGGCATCAGAACATCCTCAAAATCACTGAAAAATCACCGAGGAGCGCACAATTTCCCGAAAATAAAACCCCGATAATCTGGACTGGGTCTGCCACATCTGATAGACAAAAATCAAGCTGTAAACTCTGATATCCCCTGCTTGTGCACAAAAATCATCTGTCTGAGCTGTGAATATGAAATTGAACCATGAGTCGGATAGGAGAATCGGTTGGTCAAATTTTAGGGTGCAACAGCTGCCCCTATTCAAGCGACTTGGACCTGAAAGGTTTGAAGAGCGCTCAGCCTTCAAACATTCAGAGGTACGAGACGGTTGAATACAAATAAAACCCGAAAATTTGCCAACCGCGAGCATATACTGTTAACTGCTTGGAGAATAAAGTCCAGAAAACCGAGTCCAGTCATTGCGGCACCAAACTGATTAATCATCTGATAAAGAACTCCTGATTCGAATACCCGTTGCCTGTAATACCCCATATAACAAACCCGAGAGCTGTAACAACATACCTGATTCTTTCACATTGCCTACTGATAGGCAAGAAGAGAAATATACTCACATCGTCCAAAGATGGACGGGAAGACACCCTGATTGAATACTCACCTCGTCTAATGATAGACGGAAAGACAACATTAATCTCCAAATTCACATCGCCTAAGGATAGACGGAAAGTCGCCATAATCTCCAAATTCACATCGTCTAAGAGTAGACGGGATCATCCTGATTGATGAACAACTCATTATCGTCTAAGGGTAGACGGGATCATCCTGATTGATGAAACAAGACAACTCACATCGTCTAAGGATAGACGGGAAGAAATCATTAATCTCCATATACACATCGTCTAAGAGTAGACGGAATCATCCTGATTGATGAACAAGTCAATTCACATCGTCTAAGGATAGACGGAAAGACATTCATAAATCTCCATATGCACATCGTCTAAGAGTAGACGGAAAGTCACCATAACGCATATTCACATCGTCTAAGGGTAGACGGCATCCCCATAATCTCCATATTCACATCGTCTAAGGGTAGACGGAAAGTCACCATTATCTCCATATTCACATCGTCTAAGGATAGACGGAAAGAAATTCATGATCTTCATATTCACATCGTCTAAGAGTAGACGGAATTATCATAATCTCCATATGCACATCGTCTAAGGGTAGACGGCGGAAATACTCAATCTCCATACACACATCGTCTAAGGATAGACGGGAAGAAATAATTCTCCGAATTCGCATCGTCTAAGGATAGACGGGATCATATTCTTAATCTCCATACACACATCGTCTAAGGATAGACGGGAAGAAATACTCTCCATACACACATCGTCTAAGGATAGACGGGAAGAAATTCTTAATCTTCATACTCACATCGTCTAAGGATAGACGGAAAGACACCATAACGCAATTCAACACCATCCTTTGAATTTCAGAATCCTTCTGTCTACGGGAATTGATGGAAAAATCAACATCTTTGAAGGGGCCACATCGTCAGTATGGACTAACGGGAAGAAAAACCACCTTTTAAGAAACATGTCGTCAATAAGAATCGACAATCACGAAAACTGAACATTCTTTGAAGAGCTTCGACATCAATAGGGATTGATGGTCAGAAAAGTACCTCTTGAAACGTCATCTCATCCAATGAACAGAAAGAGAACCAACATTCAAAATCATTTTGAAACCCCTCAACAACTAAGGATAGCCGGAGAAGACTCGCTGGGGAAACACCTCATCATATGCATGATCTGGCAATAAGAAACCCGCTGGACAGTAACCGAAACTTCACATCGTCTACTGATAGACGGAAAGGAAAGCTACTTGCTAGAAAAGCTCTATTTTGAACTCCATTGAAGATTGCCTGAAACTTCACATCGTCTACTGATAGACGGAAAGGAAAGCATCTCCTGGGGAAACCCCTTCTTGAAACCTTACTGCGATCACCCGCAACTTCACATCGTCTATGGATAGACGGAAAGAAAACCACATTCGTACTCAAAACGTCTAATGATAGACAGAGACATCCACTCATTGGAGGAACACATCGTCAATATGAATTGACGGGAAGAAAAGCTTGCCGATACCAGATGACCGACTGATCAAAGCATAACTGTTGTACAATCTGATACAAATAATCTGCTGAACTGTCTGAATACTGCTGCTGAATAAATGTCCCTGAACTGATCACAGAGTAATTCACGCGCCATATGAGGTTGACAGAAACCTGACTTATGCTTTGTATGCTTATGCAAATGCTTTAGTCTTTCTATGGCGTAATGCTCCATTTGGGATGGAAACGCTACACATTTTGACAATGATATGCAGGTATGATGCAAATATGATGCATGCAATATGTTAGCAGGCTCGAGTTGCCGGAGAAGGCCGGGTACAGACAACCACTTCAGCAAAATAAATGCTGAAGGCGAGGCCAACTTTGCTGGGGATAACGGGAACTTAACCGAACACTTTGACGAAGTAATACCCTGCTGGGGTATATAACTCCGCTGGAGAATGGCAGACGTGCTGAATATGATTAGACTCCTCTGGGAATAGCTTACCCATACCAATGACAAATTGGTCTCTGCTGGAGACAATGGAGGGAGTCTTCCTGCGCTCTGATGAAGCTTGGATCTGGAATTGATGCGCCAACACAGATGGGCTTCCCAGTAATCGCAATCTTGGATTTGAGCTTTTAAGCCTATCTTATTGGGTCAGATACAACTGCCGCTGGGAAATATTCTTCCTGAATACACAGCCTTTTAGTGAAGAGTCAAGGGATAGTGACACAACTTCCCGCATTCATCTCGCTCTCGAAAATCGACTGCATCTGCTCGAATAACCCTGAATGACCTTGTAGGTACGGAGAACAACAATCCTTTCGCTTCTGATATGCCTCAGCCTACGGGATCTCCGTGGGGGTGGTCCTTGAAAGGAAATCTGCAAATCTGTTCCCCCGATGGCCTGATACAACATGCCTCAGCGTTCTGAACTCCTGAGAGATACTTCACCTTAAATGCTTCTCGCGCAACCTTTGCGTGCTTAAGATGGTCTGCTCCTGACTGCAATGACCTTGCCCCTGATTCTCTGATTCAGAGTGGTACCTCATGACTACGACATATTCACCAAATCTCAATCTGATTGCCCCAGAATAACTGACTTCGAAAAGCTGCCCTGACTGGGGGATTACAATAAAGCTTGCCCCTGCTCTCGGAACATTCGGGCGCTCCACATTCTATCTTGACCATACTTTCCATTGTAGGAAGCTTTTCTGCTGTCAAGCGCTTACTCGCAAGTAAAACAAGTTGTTATGCATAAAGATGTATTAATGCAACACATATGACAGCTTTGACATCCAATCTGTTCACTGGGAAAAGGAAAAACAGTTTATGGCATATAATGCACAAAACATTTGTCGACATCAGCACCAACATGGTAAGAGGAACCTTTTTAGGAGTCAGAATCGACACGACCTTTACCGGAGTATGCTTTCGAAACAACCTGCTTCAATTAGGTCTTTTGAAGGTTGTAACGTGGTCAGGTTCATGGTTTTGAAAGAAAGGATAAAGGCTCAAAGTTTACTTTAACCCACCCATTCTCCTTGATGTTCTCCCATCCTACGTTCAGCTAATTTGACCTTAGCGCTCACCTCTCAGAGGTTGAAAGATAGGAATGATAGTTCGAAAAACTTCTGGATTTTGGAGTGACAGTCACTCACTTTTCGTCTTTGACATTTGTGGTCACACGACTTGTATTTCCATCGAGGATTTTTCTTTTGATCCTTTTCGTCTTTTCTTTTTCATATCCCTAATTTTTGCCTGGACTGACTCCTTTTGAGTATCTTTTGATTTTTTTAAGTCCAGCGGGATGCCCTCATTTTTGCCTAAGTCATTTGTTTTGAAGTTTTCTTGACTTAGCGGGGCTTTTGATTCTTTTTCATTCTTCTTTTTTCGAACAAGTCGTGTGACATTGGTTGTCTGACTCTTTGGGAATGACGTGGCTGTCCCACTCTTGATTGAACCATTGTGGTCTTTTGGGCACGACCTCTAGGGACGTGATTGATCCTCGAACGGACACTCCTTTTGCAATTTGAACGCTCGGTCAAATTAGCTAACACCTACCCTGCCCCAGGTTAAGATTGAGGGTTTTTTCGTTCACAGAAAGAAACTCCTACTACAAAGCTCAAAGGGGTTGACAAGGGATTATCTTCCTTATATCTCCGGTGTTTAGGGATTTGAAACAATGCCTGTACATCATCAGCAGGTTTTATTTCAAAAGCATACAATCGGTAGTTGCATGTCGGTCATTTTCGTCATCCTCCCCAAACTCTTCTTAACCAAGTGGTGGATATTTGCAAAACAGTTAGTGAACACGAATGGATTCAATCAAAACATGCACATTTATTTCATTATCATCAATTTGACTGAAAACAACAAGTTTTACAAACAAGTTTACAAATTCAAACAGGAAAGCAACTACAAATGCAAAGGAATGACAAGCTAAAACAAAGAGAATATGCTAGCTTCTGAGAATCGGGCTTTCACATCTGCCCTGCTGCTGAACCAGCTATCTTTATTAGAGGTAACCCGATGCTGTCTTGATCTGCTTTCAATCGACTCAAACAAATTATAGAGCCCTTTCTCCTTCATTCAGATGATTTGGGGACCTCTCTGCCCGAAGCTGATTGCTGCACTGTCAAGCAAATCCTGCACTTTGTGCTTAAAAGCATGGCAACCTTCTATATCGTGACCCGGGGCTCCAGAATGAAACTCACAGTGCTTACTTGCGTCATAACCAAACGGGGGAGTTCCCGTTATCGGTGCCAGAGTTCTTTTCTCCACTAGATTCAATCTCAACAATGTCTGCAATAAATCAGCATAGGTAGAGGGAGGCTTCTCAAACACTCTTCTCGGCTTGCCACCCTGGAATCGTCGCTGAGCCTGCTGTGCCCCCTGCTGAGGCTGCTGCTGGTATCGGGTTGACCCTTGAGCACCCTTTGCATCAAATGCAACATCGGTTTCTTGATTTTCAATGTACTGAACACTCTCCTTATGCTTAACCATTTTCTTTCTCAGATCTGCCCCAGGAATAGGCAACAATTGTGGGCCTGGAGATTCTGACACCATGGATTCCAGGATACGCTTCTGACCCACTGCAGCTTTAGAAACATCTGTCATTTTAGCATCGACTGAGACAGGAGCAATATGCACAGCTACGCCGCCCGGCGTGAATTCAATATCGTGCGAGTCAATCAGGTCTTGAACATTGTGCTTGAAAGCATGACAACCCTCGATGTCATGTCCGAATGCCCCGGAGTGAAATTCACATTGTTTACTGGCATCGTATCCTTGAGGAAACGCTTTCGTTGGTTGTGTCAACGCTCTTTTCTCAACCAGATTAAACCTCAATAAGATCTGCAAGAGTTCCGCATATGTCATAGGCGGTGCCTCAAATATTCTCCTGGGCTTTCCTTCCTGGATCCTCCGCTGAACCGGCTGTATCTTCTGTTGCTGCTGCTCAGGTCCCACAGGCATAGGGGGCGCGAGCTTCTTCATTGCGGCTTCGAATAGCTGATCGTCTTCTTTCCTAAGCACATTCTTGACTACTTCCATGATCAAGCTCATTTGGGTCTTTAACTGACTGTTCTCCTCTTTGAGAATCTTCTGCTCCAGACGCATCTCTTGCATGTCTCTCATCATCTGCCCCAGCTGGCTTTGGACTTCGATCAATTCAAACTGATTCTGTTCCATATCTCTGAAGGAATTCCTGCAATAAACTGGATGATGAGGAAATAAGGCCCACAGTTCTGATATACCTGCTAAATGATAATGCAGCGCAGCAAATAAACACATATTCATAACGAGATAAAGAGAAACTCAAACTATAAGCACACAGATGAACATCTCCAACACATGTACAGCCAACAAAATCAGCAGGTAAGCACAAATGAGTCTGAATATAACGACCCCATCCAACAATCCTGGTGGTGATCGACAAATACTGATGCGCAAAAGCTAAACGGGTTAGGCAGAGAAACAGATGCGACACCCGGCATAGAAACCTCTAGAAACTTCCCCCATATTCAACTGAACTCTCTGATTGACAATCTTCAGAGCACACACTTCCTGTGGAGCCTTCCATGATATTAACTGACGAACCCCCACAACTGGAAGACGGAAAATCATTAATCTGAACACAACCCTGAGAAGTGATGCAGATACGGCTGGCGTCTAACAGATCCTGAATCTGACTTCTAAGCACCTTACAATCATTTGTTGAATGCCCCTGTGCCCCAACATGGTACTCACAGCGGGCGCTGGCATCAAAACCCGGAGGATACGGTGGAATCACCGGCTTAGTCTCTTTCGGCACTATCAATCCGCTTCTGACCAGATCTGGCAACAACTGACTGTACGACATTGGTAGCTGAGTAAACTGCCTTTCGGGCTTTCGTGGTCTTCGTGGAGCATGCTGACGCGATCGGCGATAGGATGACCGTTGACTTGAAGTGTCTGAAAACTGATCCTGAGATGCTAGAGATTCTGAGGTAGCATCATCTCCTTCCCACTTTTCTTGAGAACTGACAACTGGCTCAATCTTATTAACTGGGACGTAAGGAACACCTCGAAACTTTCCACTCCTGAGTCCTCGCTCAACAATCTCTCCCAGCCTCATCAGGCCCACAAAGCTTGTGCAACTGAACAATTTGTCAAAATAATGGCTTTTCAGAGTACCCAAGAAGACGTCAACCAGTTCTCTTTCCGGAAGCGGTGGTCGAACACTAGCAGACAATTCCTTCCATCTTCGCAAATACGCTCTGAATGATTCATTCTCTGCCTGAGACAATTCTTGCAGATCTACGAGACTAGGAGTCAAATCCAAGTTGTAATCGTATTGCTTTATGAAAGCTCTGGCTAAATCCACCCAAGATCGAATCTGATTACTCTCTAATTGCACATACCATCTCAACGATGCCCCAGTCAGGCTATACTGGAAGCAATGGATCATCAATTTGTCATTTCGCACAAACGAAGTCATCCTTCGACAGAACATCCTCAAATGCAATTTTGGACAGCTATCTCCTGTGTATTTCTCAAATTCCGGCATTTTGAACTTGTACGGCAACACGAGGTCAGGAACCAAACACATGGCTACAGCATCCAGGTTAACGGCGTCCTTCGCTTCCAAGGCTTTCATTTGCTCTTCCAACACTCGGAGTCTTCTACCATAGTCAAGAGCTCTTGGATCTACTAACCCGGTCATTGGAATATCTCTCCGGTAATTCATCGCAGGGAAAGCAACACATTGATTGTTAACAGGAGGATAACGTTCATTTTGGGCAAGAAACTGCTCATGCCGATCTCTGTTCTCAACAGTTGGCTGCACAACTTGGTCTGCAGTAAGATTGTTCGCTTGCGGGAAGCCTTCCATAGAATCATACTGATGGTTGGACGCCACAGTAAACCCTGCCTGGGTGTCAGGAACCTGGAAATTGCCTTCAGCCATAGCTGCCAATTACCGGTAACTGATTACACTGCTTGATTCTGCTCAAATCCGCTTCAGCCCCTTGGTCGTCTTCAACACTCTGCTCTTGCCTCAAACAATTCCCCGAGAATCACTTTCTGGTGAAAACAAAGGCTGGATAAGTGCTTTGACCTGCTAGAGAAATGCTATGCAATATGATTTATGCAAACAGAAATACAAAAATGCTAACGTGCATGTGTGCATTGGAGATATTTTCCCTCCAATTCCAGTGTCAGTGGTAGCAAGACGAGATAAACCATAGAGACAATATTTGGAAAATCCCTCATATATTGATTAGAATAACTGTCTTGTCAAGAGGTTACATAACTATGCTTCATACAGCTGATACGATAAAGGAGGATCCCAGCCAACATGCCTGGTGGTGATCTCAACATACAGAATACAAGAGAAAAATCAAGTATGGGTACGGTTGCGGAAGTCCTCGACCATCTTCTTTGTCTCTGCGTGATCTGGTTGATAAATCAAACCTTCTATCAGTCGATCCCTTTTCCTGACCGTCCCCTGGATGTCTCTGACAAAGTCTTCCCAAGCTTTATCATTAGCACCATCCCCAAGTTTGGGTCTCTTGGCATCTGCTCTATGCTGGAAATCTTCCAAATTCTTCATGGCATCTGCTAACTTGCGCTCGGCCTCGTATCGGCGACAGGCTTCTTCTTCAAGCTCTTCGTTCTTCACCTTGACCTGTTCTTCTAACTGAGCAATCTGTGTCTTCAGCCCTTCTTCTCGCTCCTTGCGCTTGGTCATAGTGAGATCCCAGTGTTCTCTGAACTTGGCTAGCTTTGTGTAGGCCCTTTCCAGCTCTTGCTTCTTGGTGGCCAACACACTACTAACTGAGTCTACATCTAACTCCAAACGCTTCTTGGTTTCAGTCAATTCTAATAGCGTAGTCTTCAGATGTTTCAGAGTTTCAGCCTGTTGCTTAGAGATATATCCTGTTTCAATATTTTCGTGCCGAAGCTTGGCATTCTCCTGCTCTAAAGCCTCTTTAACCCTCGCTAGCTCTTCTTTCTCCGCCATTAGCTGCTTGTAAACCTGAATGTCCACAGTGGTAGGCTCCTCTACCGGAGGAGGATGCAATGGCTGAACTGCTGGATATGGCATAAGGAACTTCACAGCTCGCTCACGAATCCATTCTATATATGAGCTAGGACCTCGAGTATCCCCTCTATTACCTGAAAGCTTCCCTCTCTTGTGCAAGTTTTTCCAGGCTTTCTCAAGTTTGGTCAGCATCTCTTTCCCTATTGCCCCGGTGAGATACAGAGATTCCTGTATCTCCTCGGGCTTTGGCGCTCCTTGAGGTATGTACCCAAATTGCTTGATCAATAAAGAAGGGTTATAGTTGACACAACCTTTCCTTCCTATTAACGGAACATTCGGGAATCCTTCGCCTTTGAGTATGACTTCAGCTCCAAATACTTCTTTATTGGTCCATACCACGTTCTCAGCAGTCAATCCCATTAAGCGCTCGGGCCATCCTAGAGAATTGATAGATGTGACAAACGGGCCTGACTTAGGCAAATGACTGGTGAACCACCTGCATAGGAGAGGTACGCAACAAGACACATTCCTTCCTCGTCGCTTTTCATTCTGATAGTGAGTTGAATGGTGGATATCTCCCAGTAAAGTAGGAACCGGGTTTCCCGCAGCCAAAATATAGAAGGCATCTGAATCAACGAAATCAGGAATATTCGGGAATAACACGATGCCATACACACATACAGCAAGAATGACGTCAAAAACATCCCATTTACCCTTCTGGGCATACTCTCGAGCCTTATCCACTAAGACATCCAATGGAAATCCCCATACGTCTCCTCTTCTGATCATCTTCCCAGACAACTCAGACTCTTTCAAGCACAGGATGGTAGAAAGCTCAGCCAGCTTAGGCTCAGCGTCCGTACGATAAAAAGGCATTTGCTCACGGATCGGTATATCCAGAAGTGCAGAGTACTCCTCCAGGGTAGGAGCCAAAACGAAGTCGGGAAATACAAAACACCGGAGCTCTGCGTCGTAAAACTGTAACAGGGTGTAGATGCCGCTGGTCTCGTAGACAGATGGCTGATAAACGTATGTCAGAATCCTCCCATATCTCTTTCTGAAGTCACCCATTCCTCTCTTCTTAGCAATAGCCATCAACTCTAACAATAGACTGATATTCGGCGACGGAAACTTATAGGGCAATACTCTCTTCAGGTTTTCCATGTCTTGCTAGGAACAAACACCAGAACTGGAAGGGAAAATATGTACCTGCAATACACACACGTTAGTTGAATGCAGATGGTAATGCAATGATGCAATATGATAAATAATGCAATCTGCGAACATAGGGGCTATGCTGTAGCCTGAAGAGGAATATCTCTGTGATCAAGAACAGAAAACCAACACGGTCATCAGAATCTCATGCCAATAACTATCATCTGATACTCAAAATATCAATCCCCTGGTAAGAAAACCATCTGAACCTCTGTATCTGACGAGAATACCATCTGATAATAGCCTCAACCTCAGATAAGAAACCCATCTGACCCAGACAACACGACTGGAGATGAATCAAGAATACCATCTGATAGAGATACCGAATCAGGGTTTCTGAAGGCCAGTTTTCCTGCAATAACCCAGTCCCTCTCACAGGTAGGATAGACCTAATCCACGGACAAAGGTACGGCATCCTATGCGGTCATCAGCGTCACAGACTTTCATGAGTGACGATACGATTCCCAGAAGGAGTGGCATCATCAAGTCATGAAGAGGCCTCACTTAGCTGACTTCCAATTGATCGGTCCCCAGAGTCGACAATCCTCACGTCTGGACTCCCCTCAGATCCTCAGGACCGGAAAGGAGCACCTCTGCAAGAATCTCGTCTGAGCGCAGATTTTCGTAGGGAACTGTGCCTGCTCAGCAGACAGGTTCGTCTACTACTTCTCCACAACTATATCTAGGTGTGTACTCAAGCCCAGGTCCGGCTTTCACTCACAGTAACCTCCCTTTGCCCACAGCAATAATCACAATAATGTAATGCTGGAAAATAAATGCGGAAAGGTAAAGGTACAGAGAAGTAAAGTGCAGAAAAGTAAAACACACTATGCACAACACCCAACGAATAAACACCCAAGCGCTAGGATTGACTCGCGTAGGGGATGGGAAACGGTCCCAGCATAAGGGATGGGAAAAGTCCCTAGATGCTATAAGTCCCCAGCAGAGTCGCCAGCTGTCGCTACTGCGAAAATCGGCGCCGGCTTGACAGGAGAGTCGCCACCGGGCGTTATTTATCCCTCAGAGCGGGAAAGGAAACGCTCGAAGTAAACCTCGCAAAAGACGGGAAAAAGGTATGGTCATCGCAACCAAAACCTGGATTCGGGAGTCGGTTACGCAAGGGGAAGGTATTAGCACCCCTCACGTCCATCGTACTCGATGGGATCCACGCTTGGTGTTTATAGGTAAAAGGGTGTATTATCTATCTACGCTAATGGCTGGTCTGAAAAGAAAATAAAAGGACAGGACTCGACAGAACATACGGTGTTCTGGGCCTACGTATTCCCTCGTGCAATGGGAAAGTCAGAGTCAACGTAGTTCGACTGCCTACGACTAAACGGGGGAAAGGTTGCTCGCCAGGACATCGCGTCCTGTGCCTACGTACTTTCATCTGAAATGAAAGATCAGAGCAAACGTAGTTCGGCTAACTACGGGTAAACAGGGGCTCTCACACAGCAGTGAGAAAACAAACTAGTCTCTAAGGCTCGGGAACCTACAACTATGATCTGGTCTCAACTGCACTCGGGCAAGAGAAGGGGATAACAATTAGTCGTTAGCGGGAAAGTCTCGATCGCACAGCCGCGAGAGAACAAAGGTTAGTCGTTAGTGTGCTCGCTAGGATATCGCATCCTATGCCTACATATCTTCGTCTGGAACGAAGAATCAGAGCAGCTGTAGTTCAGCTAACTACGGGTCAAGCTACTCAAAAGCTCCTACAGAAAGGAAAGGGAAACCCTAAAACTATAGCTGAGAAACAGGGGAATCTACCTATTGCTATCACACCTGGTTGACCATCCTAATGTCTATCATAACAACTCCGCAGCGGAGAAGTCAGAGCTCCTAAGGGATCATGGCAACAGGATTAAACCACAAACAAGAAACTACAACGTAAAGGAATACTGAAAATATGCATGAATGCAACAGCTAAACAAACAAGGCACAGAGGCCGCAAACCACAAAGGCAAGGGAGCTCAGCTCTACCAAATACCAACAAGCAAAGCCACGCAATAACAAACAAGCAGAAGGAGGACCACCTCAACTTCTTATGCACACACAGTCTACCTCTAAGATGCACCTATTCAGAAACTATCTAGATGAACCTAAGTCTAATGCAACATAACATCACACAAGTCAAACAAATCAAAGAGACTAACCCTGACCAGGGCCTCGAACAAACCTGAAACAATCTCCTAATAACTCTCTAAACAAAACTCTATACAACACCCTAAGCAGGGATCTAAGCAAACACCTAATCAAAACCCTAAGCAAGGATCTAAACAAACTCCTAGGCAAGAGGAATCAATCCCATTCTCCAAGCTTCAGAACAAGCTTACCAGAGAAAGGAAGCTAAGCAGACAAGCTCATAGTGCTTTCCTCAGGAAAGTACCAGGAGGTTACTACTCAGGAGTCATATCCTATGCGGCTCGACAACTGTGATCAGTTTATATCCCTCCTCAGGAGAGATTAAACTCACATGAAGGCTCCGGCGTCACTGGATATTTGGGAAAGAACCTATATGCACTAAGGGAACTAAGTGAACAGACTCGTAGGACCTTCCTCAGGAAAGTACTAGGAGGCTGACACTTAGGAATCGTATCCTACGTGGCTCAACAACTGTGATCAGTCTATATTCCTCCTCAGGAGGAATTAAACTCACAAGTCGGCTCCAACCTCACTGGATACTTAAGAAGACCTAGACAAACTAGTGGAACTAAGTGAATAGACCCATAGGACCTTCCTCAGGAAAGTGCTAGGAGGCTTCCACTTAGGAATCGTATCCCATGTGGCTCAACAACATGTGATCAGTTTACATCCCTCCTCAGGAGAGATTAAACTCACAAGTCGGCTCCGACATCATTGGATACTTACGAAAGAGGTGAGAAGGAAGGATGAAAGTCATTCATAGTGCCTTCCTCAGGAAAGTACCATAAACTCCCTTCAAACTTCAGGATCTCGAACCTCACAAACAGACAACAAGCTTCTAGACTAAGCCTCAATCCAATGCAACTCTGCAAGCCCCAGCAGGACCTCCATCAGCTCCCACCTTCAAGAAGAAACCACAGGCCAGCAAACCACAGGAGACTATCTCTGAAGTTCAACCACAGTTGAACTTCAAAGTCAGAAGTCACTCAGACTTCTCCTAACTTCAGGCTCAGACAAATCACAGCAGAACACCCTACAAAAATCTATCAAAAATCTAATGGGAGACCTACATGGCTCTAGGGTAACATACTAAAAAATCAGAATAAAATTCAATACCAGATGAAAGAAATAAAATCAGCAACACAGACATGCCAACAGACCAATTTATTCAACCTCAATAACAGTGAAAAAATGCAATTAAAATGAAAATGCATGACTGAGCTAATGTTTTTATGCTATAAAATTCTACACTGAATCACGAGTATACAGAAAAAAGAACGGGATTATTTGACTAATTCTACCATTTTTTATGAATTTTCTAATGATATGCATGCATTGAAAATATAAAAAAACACATCAATTAAAATGGAAAATATGCAAAATATAACAAACAAAAAATAAAATGTCACTTTTATTTTTATTTAATTTTCTAAACATTTTTCATGAGATGGATGGAAAAAAGAAATATTGAAAACATATTTATTTACATTTATTATGAATTGTTAATATGAAAATATAAAAAGAAATTAAAAGAAATAACCTGGGGGGTCTAAACAGCAAGAATTCAGGTTGTTAATCACATTGGGCCTATGCTGGGGGGTGCCAACAGCAGTTTGGCGCAGGCCCATGACTTAATGTCCCGAAAAAACAAAAAAACTGACTCTAAGCGCAGGGGGGTGCTATGAGTGATTTATGACAGTTAATTCTCACTACTGGGCTTAAACGGGGGGTGCAGGAAGTAAACCTGGGGCCTAAGGCCCAACTCACTCACTCAGACCTTACACACGCCAGGGGGGGGCAAGTAAGTTGGGAGGTGTGGCTTCAGTAATTCGCTTGGGCCTAAGCCCAATTTGCCAAACCCTAGTCCAATTACAGTTAACAAAACCTAAATCCCTCTCTCCAACCCTGGGTACTGTTCATCAGCATAACCCTAGCTGCTTCTACTCGTTCTTCCTCCTCTCCCTCATCTCTCTCTGCAACTCTCACACATCCAACAAACCCTCACCACAACCTGAAATCAAACTCATCTAACAATCCTAGATCAAAACCAGGCCTCACAGCTTATACTAGAGTCATATCAGCAACGATTCCCCAAACCCTAACCACGCATGAGTAAACAAATTGTAAGAAGGATGAACAAACCTGGAGGAATGACGTTTCTGGAGATACTTCTTGAAGGATGAATGTCCGTTGGAGTGGATTTTGGAGATATTGCTTAAGGATTGATCGTCTGAGATGCTTTCTGGAATTGGCTGACGAAGACCTGGATATTGATGATGGCGTTCTGGAGGAAGGACCGAAGAACTATGGAGTTCTGAAGCTGTTCTGGAAAACTTCTTGAAGAACAATGGCGTTCTGGAAAAAACTGTATGAAGACGATGAACGTGGCTTGAAGTTCCTTAGAATTCTTGCTTGAAGATTGTAGGATGTCTGGAAAACTTGATGGAGACGGATGAAGTTGTTGGTTTTCTGGAAAAAATTTGATGGCGGCTGAAGGTTGATGTTGGTGGTTTCTGGATAGATGATGAATGTTGATGATTCCGGCGAGGTGGAGACGGTGGAGATCTGGGAAGAAGATGAAGATCTGAGGCTTTTGGTAGCTCCGGTGGAAAGGACGGTGGCCGGAGTTGGTTCAGGTGGCCGGAGTACATGCAAGGTGGCCGGAGGAGTTCTTCCGGTGAGGGTCTGGTGAAGCACACGTGGTGGCTGCTGGTGGAAGGGGAGCTTGCATGTGTGACACGCGTTCCACGCGTGGCTGAGAGAGAGAGAGGGTGAAGTGTACGCGTGGCGTGGCTTGGACGCGAAAAGTGGGTCCTCCCTTTTGCAGACACGTGTCTGCTCCTATTTAAGGCACTGAAAAAATCTAGCACTTTCTGGAAGTTTCTGGGAGATGGACGAAGCTGATTGAGAATTGGGCTGAATCTGGACCCTTTTTTTTGGACAATCCTGAATAATTCTTGGACAAAAAAGCCATACTGGGCCTCCCAATTGGGCCCACGAAAATGAATAAAAAAACTGAATTAAAACTGAATTAAAAAACAGAAACAATTAACTAACCTAATTATATCTAATCAATTATTAAAAGCCTAATTAATTCTAAATCAATCTAATTAAATCTAAAACATGATTAACCTAATTAAAACTCTAAAAAGTCATTAAAACCTAATCAATTCTAAAAAATCAATTAATCCTAAAAAATCAATTAACCTCTAATTAACTCTAAAAATGATTAAACTCATATTAATTCTATATTATCCTAATTTTCTATTAAAATTCTAAAAATGATTTAAAAACAATTAAACCTATTGTTAATAAAAGAAAACTATATTATTCTATAGAAAAATTCCTAAAAATGATTTAAAAGAAAAACCATATTATTCTAAAATGATAAAACTATTTAAAATCTTATTTATTCTAAAAACCTATTTAAAAAAATCTATAAAATCCTAAAAAAGAGAATTAAACCCTTAAAATATTCAAAAACCCTATTTAAATTCCAGAAAAATCTATAAAGCCTGTTAAAAATTCACAAAAGCCTATAAAAATCCTAAAAATGCAGATGAATGCAAATGACTCCCATAAAAGCGCACGAGACCAGATCGAATCGAACGGAGATCCCCGGGCATCAGAACATCCTCAAAATCACTGAAAAATCACCGAGGAGCGCACAATTTCCCGAAAATAAAACCCCGATAATCTGGACTGGGTCTGCCACATCTGATAGACAAAAATCAAGCTGTAAACTCTGATATCCCCTGCTTGTGCACAAAAATCATCTGTCTGAGCTGTGAATATGAAATTGAACCATGAGTCGGATAGGAGAATCGGTTGGTCAAATTTTAGGGTGCAACAAACCGCTCCCTCCAAATTTTGAATTTCAAAACGACGTAGCAATCCTCCTGCAGAATTTCGGTCGAACTACCTCTGACGCGGTCGAAATGCTCATAACTTTAGGTCTCTTAATTTTCCAAGTTATTTCAACCGTTTAGCTTAGAAGATTCCTTAGAGGCTGTCGAAACCTCTTTGCTTCACTTTACTTAGACATTAATTATGTCTTAATATTCAGTAACCCAAGGTAGTGTCGAATTTGGGAGCTAACACATCCCACCACTAAGGACAGCATCATTCGTTTCCTCCACCTTCTGTGGATTTTTAAACATTTTTGCTGACTCACCTGCTGCTTCTAGAATGCTTCTATCATTTGGCCTCTTTACAAAAGGTCAAGGGAAAATAAACCAAAAAGGATAGGGATTGGTTTTGTCAAGAAAGTTGTAAGCTTGTTTCAAATTGAGAAGGCTGTTATCAGAGTCAGTCCACACCCACATATCATCTATATCCATGACAGTAATAGAGATAATGGAAAAGCAGTCATGATCTTGTCAGGGATATGCCAATTCCTGTTGTTTAAATAATCACTCATCTTTGAAGTGAGAGTGTTGTGATAAATGTCAGGGATTTTAACTTTGAGAGCTAAAGGATCATATCACCAAGAATCGAGCCAAAAGTTGATAAGATCACCATTTCCAATCAACCAACGAGTGCTCTCTTTGATTATTCTAAAACAATTTTTAATGCTGCAGTCTAAAGAAGATTTCATGTTGTTTCTTATAACCCTAAAAGCAATGAGTTGGGACCAACCATTTTTTCTTGATAAAAATTCCAACATGATTCACGTTAGAAGCTTCATTCAATGTCATAAGAGACTTTAAACCAAGCCTTCTTTCCTTGAGAATTTTGCATCAAGTTTTCTAGGAAATAGTCACTACTTTCTTATTTTCCAAGTTACCACTTCAAAGGAAGTTTCTCATCCAAGTTACAATAAATTTGATAGTGTTAGCAAGCCAATTGTAAATGAATATGTAGTGAAATAACATACTTTGAATTAATGTCTTGACCAATTTCACTGTTCCAGCAATTGACAGAAGACTTGTCTTCCAAGTTGCAAGTTTGAGTCTCACTTTGTCTGTAATGAACTGAAAGTTTTGAGATTTAGGTCTTCCAATAAATATATGGACTCCCATGTATTGGAAAGAAGGAAAAACTATAGAGAAGCCAAGAAAATCAGCCAACATTTTGTGTCTAGTACTTATCATTGCTCCCGCATAAATAAGAGATTTAGAGGCATTACAATTTCACTTCTAGCATATTTTGTAACGACATCTCATTCTGTTTGAAAATTTCACCTATCTGTTGGCAGCAAGCAATCACACTTCTGAGCATGCTCATGGGTATCCTTGAATAGGGAAGGTCAATAAAATCCTAACTTTATGACTTTTGTCGCATTTCTTTCCCCATTATAGTGGCCACCATATGATGAGTTATGGTAGTGTCATACAATGCTCCTTGCTTGTTCACTTGTCACACGTCTTCTCAATAGATTATTCGCCTAAGTTTAAACAAATACAGATCATTTGAAACTTACTGATTAGAATCACAAGAATTTCTTCTTCTGTTGCCAATTTAGATCTTCAGAGATCAAACCAGTTGCTTTGTAATTTTCTAGGTGAGAAAACCATGGTCTTTATTGTACCATAAGCAGTTTTTCTTTAGAAAGTTCTTCTTGAACTTCATGTTCTTGTTTGGTGATCTCCGGATTCACCAACCTAGACAAATGATTTGCTACCGAGTTTTTCGTTCATTTCTTATCTCGGATTTCTAAATCAAATTCTTGTAACAGAATCATCCATCTAATGAGTCCAGGCTTTGAATCATATTTGGTGATCAAGTATTTAATCACTACATGGTAAGTGTAACAGATAATTTTTGAACCAATGAGGTAAGATCAAAATTTTTCCAATGCATACACTATAACAAGCAACTCTTTTTCTATAGTAGCATAATTGACATGTGCATTATTCAAGATCTTGCTTGCATAGTGTATAACATGTAAAAAATAGTTCTTCCTCTATCTTAGAACTGCACCAACAGCATAACCACCCGTGTCACACATCAGTTCAAAATTGAGTTTCGAATAGGGCGTATTGATTATGGATGCAGTTATTAATCTTTCTTTCACACCTTCAAAAGTAAGTAAAAAAGAATTATCAAAATTAAAAAGTTTATCTTTGTTAAGCATATTGCTTAACGACTTTGCGATCTTGGAGAAATCCTTGATAAATCTCTGATAGAACCCGACATGGGCAAGAAAGCTCTAAATCCCTTTGACATTTAATGGTGGCGAGAGTTTCTCAATTACATCAAATTTTTCTTTATAGACTTCGATGCCTTTGGAAGAAATTTTGTGTCCAAGTATGATACCTTCGATTACCATGAAGTTGCACTTTTCCTAATTTAACACTAGATTGGTTTCTACACACTGCTTTAGTATGATGTCCAAGTTTTTTAGACATGAATCAAACGAGACTCCAAATATAGAGAAGTCTTCCATGAAATATTCAATGTATTTTTCAATTAAATAAAAAAATTGCTTGCATACAACGTTGAAATGTAGTCGGTGCATTACATACTTGGACTGTCATTTATCTATAAGTGAATACACTAAAGGAACATGTGAAAACAGTTTTCTCATGATCTTCTGGATTGACAGTAATCTGATTATATCCTGAATAGTCATCCAGAAAGCAATAAAATTGTTGACCTGATAATCTTTCCAACATCTGATTCACGAATGGCAATGAAAAATGATTTTTTTTTGTTACTTGATTAAGTCTTTTGTAATTGATACACAATCTTAACCATGTAATGGTTCTTATTGGAATCAATTCATTATCTTCATTTGTAACTGTATTCATGTTTCATATTTTTGGAACCATTTGGACTGGACTCACACAAGTGCTATTTGAGATAGGATAAATCATATTGGCTTCCAACAATTTTACCATTTCTTTTCTTACTACTTCTTTCATGGATGGATTTAATTGTCGCTGAGGTTGAGCTACTATTTTAAAATTTTCCTCCATCATAATATGCGCATACAACATGATGAACTGATTCCCTTCAGATTTGATAATAGCCAACCTATCATTTTTTGTTTGCATTTAGAACTTGAATCAATTTTTGTTCTTCATGAAAGGATAATAAACTGCAAATGATGATAGGTTTGTTACCGCCTTCTTCAAGAAGTACATACTTTAGATGTGACATCAGCATTTTCATTTCAAGTTTGGTGTCATTTTTCTTTGGTTCATCTTTTAGTTTTTCAATCTCGGCTTCCGTTGGATGAACCTCTTTTGATGCATCAAGTTCTTTCAAAAAATCTTTTTCTTCATCAACGTTAAGGACATTAAGTGCATCTGAAAGAGATCTTTCCAAAGAAGTCGGTATATGCCCACATCCATGATGGTTTTATCAGTAGCATCCAATTTAAAACATGATTATTTGTCCTTTGAGTGATTCGCAGCTTCAAAGAGATTGAAGATGACCTCTTCATATTAAACTCTAACTTTCGTTAAACCATCATAAATATTAACCATCATTCTTGGGATTTTCATGAATGGTCAGTCCAAGATCTAAGGTACATCATCATCCCCGTTGATATCCATCACAACAAAATTAATTGGAAACAAGAATTTATCCACCTTGACAAAAACGTCTTCAAATATTCCATTTAGACGTATGATGGATTTGTCGGTCAACTGTAGTGTCATCTTTGTATTCTTCATATCTAGATAACCTATATGTCTGATTATTAGCAATGGTATCATATTTATGCTTGAACCAAGATTAATTAGTGTTTTTCCATGTTTACATTTCCTATGGTGATAGGTAACATGACACGACAAGGATTTTTTTTTTCTTTTGTGGAAGGGTCTCTGAATAATGGCACTGCATCTTGCATCCAAATGAATGGTTCCTTCATCCGTGTATCTCCTATTTTTCCTTGAGAATCTCTTTTATAAATTTTGCATATGTCGACATCTCTTCAAGACCTTCAGCAAATGGAATGTTGATTTGTAATCGTTTAAAAATATCCAGAAACCTAACATACTGTCGTTCTTGGTCTTTCTTGGTATGAGCATGTGGATAAGGGAGATGTTTCATTAGCGAACTTGTCATTTTTCCTTTCTCCTTCCTTTTTTTTCGACGTCCGCTCATCATTCACTTTTCTCTCACTCTCTTCTTTTTCGTTTTCCTTATTTTCAACTAATAGTTTCTAATTATTATTCTCTTCGACCTATTTCTCACTCTCTTCTTTTTCTCCGTCTTGTTTTTCTCTCGACTCAATGACCACTATTTAGTTTTCTAAATTCTCACCAACTCCTATTCCAATCACTCTACCACTCCAAGTTGTAATTGTTTTATAATGCTCATTTGGATCGGTTTGAGTGTGTGCAGTGAATATCCCTCCATGTTGTTCATCCAGTTCTTTTGCAATTTTCCCTCCTTACATTTCAAGATTCTTAATTGATGCATCTATATTTTTCTGATTTGAAATAGACAATTGCATAAATTGATTCAATGTGTCTTCCAACTTTGAAGTTCTATCTATTCGTGGAGGATTCTGATTAAAATTATATATTGATTTTTTCTATTTGACGGTCCTATATCTTGCCTCCACCCTTGAACATAATTCATGTTGTTTCCACATTGACAACCCTGGTTACCTTAGTACGGTACTTGCCTCTGCTGATTTCCCAAATAGTTAACTTCTTCATTGGCGAGGGACAAAAACTATTTGGATGGTCACCAACGCAAAGTTCTCAAAAAGCAATTTGTTGGGGTTTACTAGGTGCCTTCTGCATTTGCTTCAGATTTTGTGAGAGTTTTGATAGTTGCTTGGTGATTTCTTCCATAATTTGTGTAAGTAACTTGTTATGAGTCAAAATTGTATCGTTTGTTCCTAACTCAAGAATTCCAGCTTTCCTTTGTGACAAACCTTTGTAATATTGGACTTGTTGATCATTGAGTGTCATTGGATCAATAACTGCTATTGCATCCTCTAGACTTATGGACATTAAGGAACCTCCTGCAATTTCTTTTAACAAAAGTTTGGGTTGTGGATGAAGTTCATTGCAGAAAATATAAATTTGTGTAAATCATCGAAACCATGATTAGGACATTTCCTCAACATAGACTTGTGACTCTCTCATGCTTCACAAAGCTTTTTTTTTTTGTTAATCCTTGAGAAAATACAGTAGTCGCGGTCTTTGCATCCATGAACTTGTTGTATGGAAAGAACTTGTTAAGAAACTTCTTCTCGAGTATATTCTAGCTAGTCATAATCTAAATCGGTTGGACTAAATACCAATCTTTCACTTTATCGATCAAGGAATGAGAAAATAGTCTCATAAATACAACTTCTTTTGCTTCTAAGGCTCTGGGAGTAGCGACTAACTGATAAAACTTAGTGAGATGAGTATATGGATCTTCATGGTTGAGACCAGCAAAAGGATTTGTGTAAATGGTCTGAAGCAATCCCATCTTGATGCCAATTAGCCTGGCTTTCGTAGGAGTTTGTGCCATATGAGCTAATCGTCTCGGGCTATTGTGACACGACATTCTTCCAACTTTGGTATAGTTGTTGTTATTGTTGTGATTACCATTACCTTTATTGTTATTGTTGATAACTTTGTCAGTATGGTCTTCGTTGTCAGCAATGACTTTCCCTTGTATAGGAGATGTTGAAGGAATAAAAGTATAAGGTCTTTCTTGTTGTTTCCTTTGCTTAGCTAGTTTCTTCCGCTTTCTGTTTTTGTTATTGTTTCTTCGGGTTTTTCTCTTGATTTCAGGATTGAAAAGCAATTGATCTTCCGATGTTTTACCTTGCATAAATAGAATTTACGAACCTAGCCAACATAAATGAGAAACATGATGGGTAAAAGTATATATAAAATATTAACAAATGCAAAATGGCTTAAAACGATAGAAAATGTCGCAATGCTTGAAATATCTAAACTCCAATTCCCGGTAACATCGCCATTTTGATGTTGAATAATCAAATGTAAGTATTTTGTTATCGTATCCACAGGGACTGTTACGATATTAATATCGTTCAACTGTTAATATAGTTTTAAGTAGATATTTCTAAGGTTTTTTATTGCAAAAGTAACAGAATGTGAAAACGGTAATTGATAAAGCTTCAAAGATATGATAGCTTGCTGAGATTGGGTTTCATCCACTGATTTCATACACGATTTAATAATTCATTATACATAACCTATTTATTCATCAATGTCATCATGTATAACTCTCAAACATTATTTATGTCTAAACTTATAATGAGAATTCAATCGTTTTGTTTAATCGATGATTTCTCATTCTATTAAACAATAAGTTATCATTAAGAATTGATACTTAATGTGAATGTTTAACCCTAATTCTATGTCTAGAATTTAATGTTTAAAATAGATGATAATCTTAGATCAAGATTCAAACCATATTTCTCAATATCAATTCCAATCTATAAAGTTAATAGTAAAATAATGATAACATCGATAATCATGAATAACTAGATTATATAAAGATGTGATCAATAAACATACATACGGTATGATAAACTACATTCAATCCCAACAAAAAAAAATTAGCTACTTATCAAGATATAGCTTGCTAAGTAAGCCTTCCTTTCTTCAGCTTGAAGTCTTCTCGAACCATCTGTCTTCGCTTAGCGAGATATAGCTCACTAGGTGAGCTTTCTCGCTAGCTCTTTGTTGGGCCGCGCTGGAGCAAAATTGCTACCTTTTGAATCTGCAAACTTTTTGCAAAGCCTCACTAGATGCTCGCTGGAGCCCACTTAAGCGAGTGGGGATTTTTGGATCTTTAAACTTTCTACCAAGCCTCGCTGGATGCTCGCTGGAGCTCTCTTAGTGAGAGCCTTCTAAGTGCTCTCTGTAGCGAATTTTGCAGAGCTGTAATTCTTGCTTTTTTCCTCCCATTCTTTCCTTAGAATCAAAACCTATAAAAGGTTTACTATTTAGCAACAATATGCATAAAGATTTTGTTATCTTTATGAAACTCAACTCTCATAAATAATTGGGGTTTTTGATATTAAAATTTTTTAAACCAAGTTAACAAGTACTCTAACTCTCTTTGTTATTTACTTATAATTTGGCACTTATCAAGATTGCACAAGCATTGAAAAATATATGTTACACATACTCCAAGACTGCACCAATGTTAAATAAATGTGGTTAGAGCTTATAAGAAATCAGTTATTGAATTAATTTTTCAACTTGCAACTACATAAATGGATGGAGTTCAACATGTTAAAGGATATCAGAAAGAGCATAAATGGAAACTGGACTTCAATTTGGGCCATAACATGCAAATCAGCATGGAAATGGAGAAATCAACATATGTTTAACATTGATTATATGATGCCAAACAACCTGGTTAAGACCATACAAGATCAACTTCAGGATTAATCATGGATCATAAGGATGAGAAGTGGGCTGGTTGGGAAGATTAAAGAAAGCAAACAGGTGTATTGGAACCCAACGAGGGACAATTGGGCGACTCTCAATATGGATGGAGTTGTAGATCTATGAAAATTTGTAGGTTATGGATGGGTTTTAAGAAACAGTGTGGGTTAATGGATAAAAGGGTTCTCCAAGTCTAAAGGAAATTGCTCAGGCATCGTTGCTGAATTATGGGTCGTACTAGCACATATCAACATGGCTCAGAGGGAAGGATTTATGAAGGTAAAGGTTGAAAATGACTCGAAGGAGATTAGCAATGCAATTACTCAGGATAAGCAACAATTAGGCGATGACACAACTCTTGTTTGCATATATCATCAGGAAGGCTCTCGGTAGATTCAGAGCAACACGCATAATTCACATATTTCGGGATGCAAATCATTGTGCGGAGTCACTTGAAAAAATGAGTCTTAATAATAGGATAAATGTTATTTATTTTGATCAATGTCCTCAATATATTTACGCTAGATACATGGAGGATAAAGTTGGTAATTCCTTATTGAGAAATGTAATTGGGGAGTTTCTTAATGCACCTTATGTTTTACTAGGGAACCATGTCAAAATACAAAAATGCCCTCAAAATCTAGAGATGCATCTCCGGGTGCACCATAAGTCAATATAAGTCTAACTTAATGTGAAAAAACTTTGGAGATGCATCTCTAAGTGCTGCTTTTACATAACGTGCCAGAACCCTTATTCTTCCTCACTTGTTAAAAAAAAAAAAATTCTCTAAAACCCTCTCAAGATCAATCAAGCAACATCAAAGCTTCTTCAACCATCACTGGACGATATCACAGAGCTTATTCAACTACATCAACTTCAAAGACTCCTCACTTATTGTAAGTATTTTTATCATTTTAAACTTTTTGATTTTTTGCATAAAGTTTTAGAAATTGATGACTATGTATTGAAAAACATAGTTTATACATGTTTGATAGTTGATACATTATGATAGGTGTGTTTCATAGTTAAAAGTAACGGTCAATGTATTATTTTTGAGGTTTTGGTGGTCTGGATTAGTGTCATTGACAGAAAGGAAAGTTGTAGGAAAATCTGGAAATGCATCTCCGTACTGTTTCAACATTTGGATTCTCAGGAACCATATATGCATCTCAGTATTTTATCAATTTTCATTTTTTTTGTTTTTCTTGCTTGTAGGGGTGCTTGTCGTAATTGTCTGACACTTGTTCGGTTTACTTGTAGGCATTATGGCTGATATAGACAACATATTAAGGCACGACAGGATTGCACAACATGCATAAGTCTAAAACAAAAAATTTAGGTTCTGCGTGCTCCTGTTCCCTCTAGCCCAATTGATGTGGAGGTGACGACTTATGGGGCTCACATATCTCCACATTCTTCTTTCCCTAGGAGATAGGTGTCACCTAGTGAGATATCACTCCCTCCATATTCCCCTAGGCAATAGGTTTTACCCACTCAGGAAGCAGAGGTACCCGAGCCACAAGAGATACCTCAGCCACTAGAGGCACCACTGCCACCGCAGACATCAGAAGGACCTCAGAATGATGAGGCAGCTGAGGTATTTGGAGGAGGCCCATTAGAGTTGTCATTGTTGCCTCTTTACCAAAGCCATACTATTAGACATATATGGGATGAAGATGTATAATTAGTTGGATTCATTCTTTTAAAATCATGTTTATTATTATATTTCAAGTTTTTGACGATGATTTATTTTTCTGCATGATTGTGATCCGTTGAATTTAATTAACCATGGGCAAATGATTAATGGTTTGCATCAGCCTACTGATGATATATCTCAGGCTTCTTTATAGCTATCTGGGATAAAGGACTTGTGAAAGACCGGTTATGTTACGGTGAACCACAAGATGCTTAATGCATTTCTAGAGAGATGGTAAACTCATACCTCATCATTTCATCTACCATTTGGTGAGATGTGTATCACACTGGATGTTGTGTCGTGTCTACTGTATCTTCTGATTTGGGGGGAACTTTTAGATCATGTAAATATTAACAAAGATAAGGCACTTGAGTTAATGGTAGACTATCTAGGAGTTGATGGTAGACTATCTATGAGTTAACCCAGACGTTGCCTTAAGGGAGTTTGAAAAAACCAAAGAGTCTCATGCTAGGCTTATATTTTTTTAAAAGGTATATACATATGATCAGGTAGAGAAAAATAGGTTATTAGTGATGAGGAATGAGTGAGGCGGTATGGATCGTATACTATGAGAGCATACTTGTTATATTTGGTTGTCAGTACCATTTTTGTGAACAAGAGTGCCACTTATGTAGATTTTCTCTACCTACGATACTTTGAGGACTTTGAGCGGATCCATGATTACAGCTAGGGGCCACTTGTTTGCTCTACTTGTACTCTAAGTTATCTGAGGGTTGTAGCTAGAAGACGAAGCAGGTGACAGATAGTATCATGCTTTCGATGATAATATTTATTGGTCTTTTGGTGTTTGTGTGTTATTTTCATTACATTTTTGCAACGCCCTTACTAATGATTAGCGTGTTCCAACAACACTTTCAGACTTTGATCCTCCAACACTTCCGACACATCTCCGACTAGTTCTGTGTATAGACTTATACTAAGGATATGTTGCATGCTTCTGCATTTTCCCCATTCAGAGGGAACCAGGCCACATAGTTGTTTTGAGTGTATCTTGACCATTTGGTAGCAGAGGATATGCACTTTAACATCTATGTCCATCACCGTGAGACGCGACCATTCGACAACATAGTCTTATACTTAGAATGGTTGGCTTGTGGTTCATGTTTGACATTTACTCATCCTCTTGAGCACGTCATGCAGAAATTTGACTACACCTAGAATATTCTCAAACACCACGTTGTCTCTACTCCTCTCGCTATGACACATATAGATATAGATGTCATGTTTTATGATTATCTAAGTCATCTGGTACCAGATGAGGCACAAATTACCATAGCTATGAGCGACTAGAGCAATGTAGATGGGTACATTAGGTGGTTCTTCAGGGTGTCACATCCATATATGGCGCAGGATGCTCTAGGAGATCCACTAAGGCCATCTCATCAAGAGATAATAGAGAAGGAGCATGCTAGGTTAGATCACGACCATGATGTGTTGCCTAGATGTTGTCGTATTGTGGAGATTGCACATGTAGGTATTGAGAGAATTATCTTTCCTGGTGGTTTTGAGGTGAGGGAGGTCCTATATGCCCTTATGACGAAGGCATGAGAGACACTGATGTACCACAGACAACGTCGGAGCATGGGGACAGAGGAGGTCGAGTTCGACATATGCAATAGTTGATAGTATTTATAGTTTGAATTTATGTTCAGTTGTATTTCATTTTTACTTATTTTGACTTTATTGTATATTTTGGCTTTATTGTGTATGTCATGATGACTTATCTTGATTCCAGAATTATATATGTCCTTTTTTTATATTGGTTGTAAGGTTGAACTACTGCGCCAAAAAAGACCTTTAGCAGTGCTTTTTTTGGTCTTTAGCAGCGCTGTCTAAAGTGGCGCTACTATAGGTAAAGGTAGCACTTTTTTAAGGCAAAAGCGTTGCTATATGTCCCCTTTTAGCAGTGCTTTTTCTAGAAAAGCGCTCTTTTCCCCCCCTTTTAGCAGTGCTTTCAAAAGGCCTCTCTAAAGTCAATTTTCTTAAGACCTTTAGCAACGCTTTTGCAAGAAAAGTGTTCTCTCCCCCCCCCCCCCCCTTCCCCTTTTAGCAGCGCTTTTCAAAGCGCTCTCTAAAGTATTTTTTTTAAGACCTTTAGTAGCGCTTTTATAGATAAAATGCTCTTCCCCCCCCCCCCCCCTCCTTTTCAACAGAAATGATCCATACTTTTAAAATATATTCCAAAACCGATAACTTCACAATATTCACTATACATATAATCATAAATTCCATATTTCCGGATCCTCACAATAACTTCTAGAAGTATATCAATAAATTCCAAAACTATATACGACTTCAAAAACTATAATTATCCAGTAGTATGTACAAAACATCACAACAACACAAATCTCTAAATTAAGACCATAAACTCCGATAAAAAGACATAAAGACAATATATCTTATATAATTCTCATCTCAAGAATGTATTGACCTCATTCCTCCTTAATTTTTTCCAATTTATCTTTCGAGTAAGTGTCACACTTGAATTCATCAAATATTACATAATATGCATGATTTAGTTAAAACTAATTAATTAGATGAAATATCGATTAAATATTAAAATAAATCATATAACTTATAAATTCATACCATGTTTGGAATCTCTGTTTGACCCGAATGAATAATTTCCTTCTTAAACCTCAATACAAAATAACCGCAATCAATACCATTGCACTGACAAAGACACTGCACATGGAAAAAAATACGAATATATATATCAGGATATATAGTTTAACTAGTTTTATCAAATAACATCACTATAACAATCAAAATTGTGAAAATATACCTGCACTCTGATCCATCTAATATTGTTAGCCTTACTCTTTGGTACTCTTGCTTGTGTTTGTGATCGGAATATTTCTATAGCTCTAACATAATATAAACAAATATTTAGAACAATCTCACATAATAAATAAAGATATACACGAATTGTTTAGAACAATCTCATCACTTACGTATCAACCATATTCTTCATATCTGGATATTTTGTTTGATCACCATCCAATGAATCCAGATAATACACTATTGCTTTAATCAGATTAATCGCAACCAACAACCAGTGTCCACTATAAAATAAGACAAAAGTTAAAATGGAAATGTTATATAGAATGTTAAAAAACGAATAATTATAATAAATGAAATTAGAATGAAATTATAATAAACAAATAATTATAACAACACGGACGGATGGATTGATCCAAATTCCCTCGTTATGATCATTTCTAATATATGATTCATCCGCTCTAATATTCTCATCTTGATCATCTATAATATAAGATTTCTTCTCAACATCAACATTACCTTGATCTCCAATGTTATCATCGATTACTTTGTTGGAAAAAAGCACTATAGACCATTTCATACTTGTTGGATCAGTGACATAGAACACTTGTTTAGCTTGCGTGGATAGAATAAAAAGTTCATATTTGTACCTCACTTTATAAAGATCCACTTGAGAAAATCCTGACTTATCCATTTGTATGCCATTATTATTTTCCACCCACTTGCATCCAAAGATAGGAATATGAAAATTCTCATAATCAAACATCCAAATGCGCTTGATAACCCTAAAATATGACAGATTTGCATATTTGGGGTTTAAATCCTTCACACTTGAAATGTCCATTACTTCAGCTAGCACGGTGACACCACTATTTTGCATTGTACTTTTATCATTTTGTTCTTTGGTATAAAATGTGTATCCATTAATTGTGTATCCGCTATAAGAAACACATGAAAACTTGGACCATATGTTAAACATCTCAACCTTTTTGTTATTGAAGCGGGATCAGAATAAAATTTTGAAAAAATATGATCCTTGAACCATGGTATAAAATTTTGATTGTTCTCTTGTACTATCCAATTTTAATTTATATTCAAATTTAAACCTTGGAGAACGTCCTTGTGCATTTCAACATACGGCTCAACCTCAATGTCATTATGCAGAACATACAAATGCACTTGCTCCCGTTCAACCTTTGAAACGGTTACAACTTTATTTCCAAATAATTGTTTTCCTACTTTTTTTTCAACAACATGAGATTTTGAGAGGCCAATGGATTAAACATTGGACAAATATTCATTACAAAACTCAATTGCTTCTTCAACAATATATCATTCAACAATACATCCCTCTGGTCGACTTTGGTTTTTCACATACCCTTTCAATATTTTCATATGACGTTCAACAGGGTACATCCATCTCATATAAGCTGGTCCACACAATTGTGTCTCTTTCACAAGATGAACAACTAGATATACCATTATGTCAAAAAATTATGGAGGAAAATAAATTTTAAGCCCACACAAAGTAATAACTATTTCTTTTTGTAATATTGGTAAGATCGCAAGATCAATCACCTTACTACAAATTGACCTGAAGAAAAAACACAAGTTGGTCTTACTACAATTTTAGCCATGGAGGTAGGTTATAAATCATAATAATCGCAGACCATGTGGAATGTGAGATACTTTGTAGACCATGCGGGTTCATTCCATCAGTTGATAATGTCAAGCGAAGGTTTCTCGTTTCTTCTCTAAAATCAAGATGCTCATTATCAATTTTCATCCACTATGGTGAATTTGCCAGATGTCGATACTTTTCATCTATAATTATATCATCTGCATGCTAAGTCAAGTGTTTTACCTTTGTTTCACTACAAAACATACGTCTAAATCTCGAAATTATAGGAAAATACCATAAGACTTTTGTTGGTGACAACTTTTTCTTATACCGAGATTCACCGTATTTAGGACACTCGTTTAATGATGCATTTACATATTGAAACAAAATGCAATCATTTGGACAAGCATGTATCTTATCATAGCTCATGCCAATAGAGAACAACATTTTTTTAGCTTCATAGGTTTGATTGGGAAGAACATTATCCTCCGGAAGCATCTCTTTCATAAGGGCTAATAACTCTATGAAACTTTTATCCGACCATCCATTGCCCACCTTTAAGTTGTACAACTTTAATACCACAGACAATCTTGTGAAAGTAATGCAACCTTTATACAACGGTTTCTCTGCATCGGTTACCAACCTCTCAAAATTTTTGGGACAATCCTAAAGATCTTCTTCAAGTGCTTCTACAATCTCTTCGACTCGATCATAGTAGTATGTATCTGTGCCATTGTCGTTTGAAGCATAGGTCGTATTATTCCCCGGTTCAATATTCTCGTTACTTATCTCACCATGTAATGTCTAACATGTATAACTTCGATCAATTCCATGCCTCTTTAAATGTGATTTCAACTGAACTGCGTCAATGTGACGCCCATAACAACAACATAAGTAAGGACATGTGATCCTATTGGGGTCTTTGGCATGTTCAATAGAAAACATAACGAATTTTGATACCTCATTCTCGTACTCTTTTGACAATCAATTGAAAGACATCCATTTTTTTTATCCATACTAATTAAGTAGGTTAAACTAAACTAAGTAAGCTAAACAAAAATAGTGAATACCTATAGCACATGTAAAGAAGTCAGCAACTTCTAGAACTACACAGTAAGATTCTTGGAAATGATCACAATCTTTCTCTTCACAAGTAACCCCTATAACAAATTCACTAAGTTAGTAGTTGTACCTAATATAACAACTTCATCACTTAAGTTCAATCAATTAATCAACAACATCACAATATTCAACAATTAATTCGCGAATATTTAAACATCAATAATTAATTCAATCAACAACATCAACAATTAATTCAAGTTTCCATCAACAACAACATTAACATATATACAAAATTAACATACAAAACTAATTCATGTTTTCATCAACAACATCAACATCAACAACATCAACACTAATAACTTTAACAACAACATTCTCGTTACTTAATTCAAGTTTCCATCAACAACAACATCAACATATGTACAAAATTAATTCATGTACTTTCATCAAAAACACCAACATCATCAACATCAACACTAACAACATCAACAACAACATTCTCATTACTTAATTCAAGTTTCCATCTACAACAACAATATTAACATGTATACAAAATTAATTCATGTACTTTCATCAACAACATCAACAAAACATTTTCGTTACTTAATTCAAGTTTCCATCAACAACTACAACATTAACATATATACAAAATTAACATACAAAATTAATTCATGTTTTCATCAACAACATCAACATCAACAACATCAACACTAACAACATCAACAACAACATTCTCGTTACTTGATTCAAGTTTCCATCAACAACAACAACATTAACATATACATTTACATCAACAATAATCAACATTAACATATACATTTACATCAACAACAATCAACATTAACATCAACATCAATATTAACATCAACATTTAACATCAACGTCAACATTAACATTAACAAAATCAACATTAACTTCACTATTTCTACAACAATAAAACTCATCAATCCATAACCATGAAAATGAATAAAATGCATAAATACCTTGAAAATGGTGGAAGTGGTCGGACAGAGGGAGAATGAGAAAACACCGGCGTAAGGGAGAATGCAAAGTGGTCGGACAGACGAAGATGGAGAAGTGGTCGGACGGACGAAGGGAGTACGGCGATACGGTGGAAGGAATACGACGGAGGGAGTAGGGTTTATACGTATGCGAGAGAGGATGAAAGAATGGGTTTATATTCTGATACGCGAGAGAGAGAGAGAGAGAGAGAGAGAGAAAGAATGCTTTCTGAAAGAATGTTTTTTTATTAATTTTAGAATATTGAAGACCTATAGCAGCGCTTTTGAAAGCGCTTTTGTAACCCCCCCTATAGCAGCGCTTTCTCCTAATAAGCGCTTTCGTACCCCCCACCTTTAGTATAGCAGCGCTTTAGGAAAGCGCTTTCGTATCCCCCCATATAGCAGCACTTTTAAAAAGCGCTTTCGTATCCCCCCATTTAGCAGCGCTTTATTTAAAGTGCTTTCTATTGTAATGCAAAACCACGACCTTTAGCAGCGCTTTCTAAAGTCATAATATAGCAACACTTTTTTTCCTTTGTTTTTTTTAACTCTTTAGCAGCGCATTTATAGAAAGCGATGTCTTTGCTATGCTGCCAAAAATCTTTTTTGGCGTAGTGAACACTCATCACATAACATGGTCCTTAACATTTATAAACCGTCATTTTTATTTGAGTAATCATAAATCTAACTTAACTTGCACTATTTTGACTAGTTACAGAGATGCATCTCCGTACACCCTAAATGAAGATGCATCTCTGAATCAATAAATGTTTAAAATGGATCTTTTAGAGAGGGATGCATGGGGTGTGTTTTGAAATATTTTGAAGATGTATCTCTAGATTCGTGTTTACAAAATATGTTGGTGTGGTTCAATGGGATGCATGGGTGTGTTTTGAAATATTTCGGATATGCATTTTCGGATCAGTTAAAACGTTTTGACTTAAGATAAGGTTACGTTCGGAAATGCATCACCGAAATCTGAAAGAGATTTTAAATTTTTTATAGAGTGTTATTTCTTCCTATATAATGGATAAAAAATATCCATATAATTTTGGCTCTCAAGTTAGATATGGCTGTGTTAGTTTTAAAATTCAATCCAGATTAATTAAATTAAAAATCTTTTATTTTAATTGATAATTATTTGTCCATATTTCAAAAAAAAATTGGCTTCGCCAATGAATATATATATATATATATATATATATATATATATATATATATATATATATATATATATATATATATATATATATATATATATATATATATATATATATATATATATATATATATATATATATATATATATATATATATATATATATATATATATATATATATATATATATATATATATATATATATATATATATATATATATATATATATATATATATATATAGATAGATAGATAGATAGATAGATATATATATAATTCAATGAATTTAAAAAGTTAAATTTGGTTATAACAAATGGAGGAAGTATGTCTAATATATATAAATTAAATTTAAATCTGTAAGAAATGACAATGTTATTTGAAGGGAGACTTAATTAATTTAAATGATACAAATGTTATGAGTTCAATTCTTTTGATGGAAAAATCCAACTATAATTTGTTATTTGAAAAAATAAAAGGAATCAATCTTCAAAATTGTAAGCAAAACTACGAATTGTGTCCTTCAAATTCTAATTATAACGCATGAGTCAACATCAACATGGTCTATTTCTTAAACTTTTCTATTTTTGATAGCGTATTTGTTAAACTTCATTTGCTAGAAAATAACGTGATACACATTTAATAAATAGTTGACATCCCACTTAGATTCCACATCAATATCAAATGTCGGCTATGAAAAACTAAATCCCATAAAATTTAAGATGTGTGTGAAATACGTAAAGATATCAAATAGACCAAATCGTAGCGAGCTACCAAAAGAGACGAAAATTATTTTTGACATTACAATGCAACTTCAAATCGAACAACATGTGATTCACAATGGGATGATTTGGAACAATGAAGGAAGAGATGGTTAAGAGATTCTTCTGGTCCGAAGCGTAAAGGACAAACAATGTTATGTGCACCCGTTAGAGTTCAAATTACTCCTACAAAAATCAATATTATAGACACTACCTACTTTGTACAATATGCTTTTCCCCAACCAATTCATATTGATGTCCCATTTGTCCAACAAAATCTTTGAAACCTAGACCTCAATCTAATTGTTGCTTGCAACTTTGCTTTTGAAAGGAAAATAGATTCTATATATAAATAATGAAAAGGGAACCTAAAGGCCAAGGTACAACAAAATACACCGAGAAAAAAAAGTACAAGAAGTGCCTAGTTCATCGGTAAGAAGCGAAAAAACGAATTACAAATAGATAAAGTTGAACATCGAAAAGTACAAGAGTAAACATCTAATATAAAAGATGAACAACAATAGTCGAAAGAAGCAATCAACAGAAGCCAAAATATGAGCAAAAGCTAGAGCTTTAGGGGTCCAGAACACCATTACTAGCACCAAAACCTAAGTAAATGTGGCAAGAACATATCCACGGGAGGATGAAGCCACTTATGCCGCTATCGACTCAAGAATATGATAGGGTTCTCAAGTCAAGACAAGAAGGTACAAAAGTTGTCCACAGACCTACCAAGTTATCTTTTTAAAGCCAAAAAATGCTCATGTATTTCACGTTCTTTGTTGTCACCAAAGATCCTAAGAACACTAAATCATTATGAGATTTTCAAATCGTCCAGACCACATCAATACCAAATCATCAACAAGTCGCCTTAATCCTAGATACTTCATTCAACAAGGTAAACATATACCAAACCATTCATATGAACGATGAACAACAAGGGCATGAGATAGTCCCCAAACTCATGGGGATCCCACTCATAAGTAAATTCTCTCTAGTAGGAAACCGATTCTGGAGAAGCTTCCAATAGAAAACTAGAACTTTATAGGGAGCTCAACTACAAATAGAAGGAAGGAATAACTCCACAGGAGGGATCTAGCGGTAAGGGGGAAGGTGGCGGGCTAAAAGGTAGGCATAAGCAGATGCCACAAAATAAAAATAATCATTAGGCCAACATCAATGTTAGATGCCAAACTTTGCTTAAATGATCTATCAAATGTTGGCATCTTTCATACTTCTTGTGGAATTATGGAATCGAAACCCTTAAATTTCGGATTTTATGTGTCATTGCTTGAAAATGCCTTTGTTGTTTTGATTGTGTGCTATTGTGCAGGAATTAGGCACAAAGTAAGACACAAGAACAAAGACAACAAAACCAAGACAGCATGAAAACATCAAGAAGTTTGTTGTGCGAACTTCCTGGCCAAGAAAAATCAATAAGTTCGCACAGCGACCTTGCCAGTAAATCCCACAAATGTGCACTATTCACAAAACAGAGGCAAAAGGCACAAAAGTTCGCAAGGCGAAGGATCCAGCGAACTGTTCGTTGGAGCGAAGAAGGGGCGAGATGGTAGTGAATAGCCCCATACTTGAGGCAGTAAGTATTTGGACCTAAGTTCGTTGTGCGAATCTTGCAGCGAAGGCTTCGTTAGGCAAATGATTGCTCGCACAATGAAGTTTTGGAAACTCCTCAGGGGCGGTTTGACTATTCAGTGGCACTTTGAGTGCCACTTATGGATGTTCGTTAGGCGATGGATGGCTTCGCACTGCGAATGAGACAGAACACAACATGTCTGTAAGTACTAGATGTCACTTTTTTGTACTTCCAACTTTTCATTTTTCTTACCAACTTTTGTACTAGCTTCATTTTTCAGCAAGAAACTCTAGTTCTCTCATTTTTCATCATCTCTTAGTAATCTTTCACAAAAAGAAGGTTGATTCCCATCCAATCTTGATTTCTCGACTTGGATGTTGATTAACCTTCTTCTGAAACTTGTTGCTCAAGTCATCATAGAAGTGGATGGCTAAACCATCTTGTGTCAAGATTTAAGGTAGCTAGTTCTTATTCTATGTATTTCTTTTAATCTCTTGTATGTGAACAAAACTTTAATCAATGTAGATGAAGTTATTTGCTATGTTTTTTGTATCTATGGTTTGGATTGCTTTAGACATAAACTTTTCAAGTTTTTACCTAATTTCTTCATCTATCAACTAACAAACTCTAGACATAGATTTGGAAATTGATATTCACATTGTATTGATCTTAACGATTATTGTTTCGGGTGTTATTTAGAGAGATCATTTAATGGCCAAAACAATAATATTCTCGAAATTGCTTTAGAAATGAACTATTTTGTGAGGATACGCGATGACATCGGTTGAAACTAAGTTCACATATGTGATTGATCAGATACATTTAAAAAGGATTAGTGAACCATAATCTTGGCATGCTTTTTATAAAACTAAAACCAAACTTTTATCTTGTCTTAGTTTTTCTTGCAAACTCATGTAAACCAAAAGAAACACTTTGAAAACCCTTCATTACTTAAGTCACTAAGATAGTGAAAGACAAGCATCAAAATATTCTTGACAATCTCTGTGGATACGATAAAACACTCTCCAAAATATTTTCTAACAAATTGGCACTGTTGCCAGGGATTGGATGGCGGCTACTCAGCGAGCTATGGTTAGCATTCATGATTCTATGCAGGTACTTCAATTGCAGTGCCGCGAACCATCTGTGATGCATAATATGATGTCAAGGGAGCAGTTCCTAGAGCATGCTGGTTGGCCTGAGGATAGGCCATAATTTGGAGAGGAGGTTGATGCTTATGGCCTTGATGTTGCTGATGGTGAGGATGCCGAAGGTTCCGAAGATGAGGAGGTTGGCTCTGAGGAAGGTTCTGAGGAGATGGAGGTTACAGAGTCCGATGAGGACTGTTTTTTTTGTTTCTTTGTTGTTGAAGTATGATATGGAGCTTCCTTTGTTCTACGAAGTGAAGTTTTCTTAATTAGATTATTGCTTTTATGTTTTATTGCACTTATTGTTGGATAATATTTAATGTACTTTTTGGGGTGCTTTTACACCAAGACATATTTTGATTTTTATCATTATTGATATTCAGTTTTTATGTTTAAAAAGCGTTGTGTATTTCGGAAATGTGAATTTGGGAGCTAATTTTACAGTATTTAATGATTTGCTTGTGTGTTGGGCTCGAATGGAACTTCTAGATTGATTGCTCTCTATAAAAAAGTATCCAATGAAGATTAGTCCAAGTTTGAATGACAATGATATTATGAAACAAGTGAATGCTATCAAGGTACATGGTCACCTTTGTTAGAATTTTAGAATTTTTAAGAACTTAAGTCTTAATGCAAAGAAAACTTGTTATTTTACCAAATGTTTGAATGGTTGCTTCACTTAGATCAAAACCAAAAACCACAAATTGGCGAGAAAGCTTCCATTGTTTACTAAATGCAGGATTACTGACAAACTTTGTTGATTCATTTAATTCATGCTTTATCTTTTCATTATTATGAATACGTGGAAGCATTAAAAATGGTCAAGACACATATTTTTATTGAGCACAACTACTTCCAAATACAACTAACCCGTGAGTAGTGAGAATTCGTTACCCCCCTTTGAGCCTAAATATGAGAGCCTCACTCTGAATTTTGTGAGATTCTAAAAAAATTTCATTTTTCTTGAACCCTTGAAATTCGGTTTAATTGCCCTCTTTGCCATAAAAAGCATAGAGCATTCACTTGAGGGTTGAGTAAAAATCAAAGTTGGGGAGAATGAGAAAGAAGAATGGCAGGTTTTTGCAACTTTTGAAAAATTCAAGCAAGCATTGAAAAAAATAGTGTGTAAATATCATGTGAAAAACAAAATAAAAAGAATGCTTGTTTGGAAAGAAAAATAGTGATAAAAAATTGTGTAAAACGAAGTTTGTGAAGGTTTGCAATCAAGAAACAAAAGGAGAAAGGGATTTGTAAATATTGTGTATAATGAATGTCTCTTTTGCATCGGCAATTTCGTTTCAATAGCCTTAGAAATTTCCCTTGTTTGTAAACCCAACCAAGCTACAACCTCAAAGACCTTAGTGATCTTGTTGCTTCCATGTTTTCACTTTTGATTGATAGATATTGTATGAATTGGATTGATTTTGGCTTTGTTTGTTAGGTGAGTGAAATTTTCCCACGGTTGCAAATGCGCAATTTCTTCAATCCTTATTCGAAGAAGAGTGATAGAGTGATTCAGTCATGATAAACTTAGTTGTTGATTGATGCATGATTTTGTATTTGTTTTGAGAATTTAGTTCCTGTGCATTTTTTATTCTCAACAATTGAAGCCATTGCTTGTGTGCATTCCTTGTGTTTGAGTCATCTTATCCCTTCTTGGTTGAATCCTTGACTTAAGCAAATCCTCTTATTTGAAATAAGAGGCATACTTTGCTTGAGGGAAAGCAAAAAATCTAGTTGTGGAGAGTTGTTTGATGCCAAACTTTGCTAAATGATCTATCAAATATCCGCATCTTTCATACTTTTTGTGGAATTATGGAATCGAAACCCTTAAGTTTTGGTTGTTATGCGTCATTGCTTGAAAATGCCTTAGTTGTTTTGATTGTGTGACATTGTGCAGGAATTAGACATAAAACAAGATTAGTAAGACACAAGAACAAAGACAAGAAAACCAAGACAGCATGAAAATATCAAGAAGTTCGTTGTAAAAACTTCTCGGCGAATTTGCCCTGAAAAATCATCAACAAGTTCGCACAGCGAACTTGCCTGCAAATCCCACAAATATGCACTATTCAAAAAACAGAGGCGAAAGGCATAAAGGTTTGCAAGGTGAATGAGCCAGCAAACTGTTTGCTGGAGCGAAGAAGGGGAGAAATGGTAGCGAATAGCCCCATACTTGAGACAGTAAGTATTTGGACCTAAGTTCGTTGTGCGAATCTTGCAGTGAAGGATTGCTCCCACAACGATGTTTTGGAAACTTCTCAGGCGCGATTTGACTGTTTAGTGGCACTTTGTTAGATGTCAAACTTTGCTTAAATGATCTATCAAATGTTGGCATCTTTCATACTTTTGTGTGTAATTGTGGAATCGAAACCCGTAAGTTTTGATGATATGTGTTATCGTGTGTAAATGTCTTGGTTATTTTGATTGTGTGCTATTGTGCAGGAATTAGGCAGAAAACAAGGATAGAAAGACACAAGAACAAAGGCAAGAAAACCATGGCAGTAGGAAAACATCAAGAAGTTTGATGTGAGAACTTCTTGGCGAATTTGCCCAAAAAAATCATCAACAAGTTCGCACTGCGAACTTGCTAAGAAATTCCTCAATTATGCATTATTCACAAAACAGAGGCGAAAGGCACAAAAGTTCGCACAGTGAAGGAGCCAGTGAATCGTTCGCTGGAGCGAAGCAGGGGCGAAAGCCTAGCGAAGAGTCCCAGACCTGAGGCAGTAAGTATTTGGACCAAAGTTCGTTGTGCGAAGCTTTCAGCGAAGGATTCGCACAACGAAGAATAGCTCGCACTACGAAGTTTTGGAAATCCTCAGGGGTGGTTTGACTGTTCAGTGGCACTTTGAGTGCCACTTAGTGTTGTTCGCTAGGCGAAGAAATGCTTCGCACTGCGAAGGTGACAGTTTTCAGCATGTCTATAAGTACCAAATTCCATTTTCTTGTACTTCCAACTTTTCACTTTCTCACCAACTTTTGTACTTGCACCATTTTTCATCATCTCTTAGCCATCTTTCATAAAAAGAAGGTGGATTCCCATCCAATCTCGATTCCTCGACTTGGATGTTGATTAACCTTCTTCCGAAACTTGTTGCTCAAGTCATTATGGAAATGAGTGGCTAAATCATCTTGTGTCAAGATTAGAGGTAGCTAGTTTTTATTATATGTATTCCTTTTAATCTCTTGTATGTGAACAAAGCTTTAATCAATGTAGATGAAGTTATTTGCTATCTATTGTGTATCTATGGTTTCGATTGCTTTAGACATAAATTTTTCAAGTCTTGACCTGATTTCTTCATCTATCAACTAACAAACTCTAGACATAGATTTGAAAGTTGATATTCACATTGTATTGATCTTAACGATTATTGTTTCGAGTGTTATTTAGAGAGATCATTTAACGGTCGAAACAATAATATTCTCGAAATTGCTTTAGACATAAACTTTTTTGTGAGGATACGCGATTATATCGGTTGAAACTAAGTTCACATATTTGATTGATCGGATACATTTAAAAGGAACTAATGAACCCTAATCTTGACATGTTTTTTATAAACTAAAACTAAACTTTTAATATTGTCTTATTTTCTTGCAAATTTATGTTAACCTAGAGAAACACTTAAAAAAAACCATTACTTAAGTCACTAAGAATATTGAACGACAAGCATCAAAATATTCTCGACAATCTCTATGGATACGATAAAACACTCTCTAGATACTTTCTAACACACTTTGCGGAACTTAATGCAGACGATGGAAGAAGTTGTTCCTAGAAGAAATAAGCATGATGAGGTGATATAGACCAGTACTTATGATAAAAAAATCTTTCAAAGATTGATATATGCAGATTACGCAAGTAGTTGGATAAATTCAGGTGGAAGAGACCATGAAGATAACATTGAAGATGGTATGGGAAACCAAAGTTCCTTAAAATCTTTTGCTGAAAATTATTTCAAGACAAATTCTCAGCAATATGGCAGCTTCACTCCAAGAACATTATCCAAAATCCACATGACATGGTGTGTGTAATATGTTTAGATGAAAGACCTTGAGCACCTATTAATGAGATGCTCCTTAGTGCATAAAGTGTGGCAAGGTGTTTATCTATGGACAGGTTATGAGACAAATTCAGAGGAAAATATAATGGACCATTGCATGCATGCAAGAAAATACATGTTTGGGAAAGTTTATTATTGCAACATATTAAATGTTATTTGTTGACTTTTTGTTAAATAGTATGGAACAAAAGAAATGAAATACTATTCAATAATGTCGTGACTTTCATGACTGAGCTAAATTCTAATATAAAAAGTTGTTTTGATCTTGTTCTAAATTGGAATTATTTCTTATTGTTGTATTTGGGTTAGAGTATTCATAATCCTCTTAATTTAATATAAGTTTGCTTATTAAAAAAAATCATCATAAATTTAATATCACACTTTTTTTATTCAGATTCTTTTTTTTTTATGATATCTAAAAAAAAATGATCTTGTTGAGTTGAACATCAAAGAGACTATTAGTTTTCAAAATCTTATGCTTTTTCACTAAGTTTTGAACTTTTTTAACACTTATTCTTAAGCTTGATGGTATTTGTATAAGTTTCTTTCTTTCCGATATTATATTTGTGTAAGTTGTTATTATAATTGTGTGGGAGTGAGTATTTAAAGACTTACATATGTTTTCCTACTTATAAATAAATTATACTTTGCTTTGATTTTTTATATGTAAAATTTTTATTTTGTTTTAATCTTTTGTAAATATATTAATTTTTATTTGCTTAAATGTATTTTCAATCCGCTAGGTTTAAAAGTAAAGAAAAATTTTGATTTTTCTATTTTAAAATTTGATTATTAATCCTCAATTTTAATTTTTTTGTTTTCGGTTGATTTTATGAACGCAATGTCTAAATAAACATATTATATTTTGGAATAATTTTACCGATACATCGTATTAAATTTGTGGTTATGTCAGCAAAAATATGGTTCCAAAATAAAGCGGAGACTATACTTCATAATGACTTGAAATTGAATGAGTACACTATTAATTTTTAGAATAGGACAATTAAACTTTTTTATTTAAAAAATTAAGAAAATTAAAGGTGCAATTTAGCCTTTTCATTTTTGATATTTGGTGTTTTGTTTGAGTTGATGCAAAATTTATTCATATTAAAATTTGTTTGATAATTTATATTTATATTAGAATTAAACTGTGTATTATAAAATATATTTATTTTAATTTCTTAAAAATATAATTTATAGAAAATACTTAAAATTTTTGCCAAAATTAAAATAAAACACCAAGTATTAAAAAATGTATATTTACCATAACCAAAACACATACACACTTCTTTTAAAGATGTTAAGAGTTCATTTCTTTTATGGGTAGAATCCAACTAACCTTTGTTATTTAAAAAAAGTTTGAAAATTGTGAGCAAAACTAATAAATGCATCCTTCAAATTCAAACAAATAAAGTATTTCTTAAACTTTTCAACATGGAATATTTCTTAAATTTTTTTTTGATAGCGTGTTTGTTAAACTTTATTGGTTAGAAAATAGCGTGATACATTTAATAAATATTTGACATTCTATTTAAATTCTACATCAATATCGAATGTTGGCTACCGAACACTAAATCTCATTTTGGTATTATATATTAATTTAGAAGTTTATTTTATTCTTTTATATTAAAAAAATTATATTGGTACATTAAATATATTAATTTTTTGTCTAATCAGTGATAAAAATAACTTTAAACTAATAGTTAAATTTGTTTAATTTAACGAAAAAACTAACTTGGTACATATTGAAAAGTTACAAAATCAATATGACATTTTTTAAGTTAAATGATTAAAGTAAACCTAAAATTTAAGATTTGAAAGTTTTTTTGAGGTGTTCAAATTCAGAGGTGTCAGTGTTACTGGTATAGAGTATAGTTATGCATAAATATTTAAATTTAATTTTCAATCTCATATTTATTATAAATATTTTATATATAAATTGAATAACTAATATATTATATTAATTTTAATTTTTTTTAATTATTAATTTATAAATATTAATAATTTTCTATATTAATATATACATTTTAAATTAATATATTAGACTATAAACTATAAGATATTAATTTCCCTTTATTTAATTTAACAATCATATATCAGATGATACATCTAATTCACCTTTATTCAATATATTTAAAAGCGATTTTTAATAAGATTGAATGGAGTAAAATTTTGGTGATAAGACAACTACAATTTTTTAAACACTATTATAAAAATCATATTTTATTTTGATAGAGAAAAAAAAAATTCACATTAATTGAATGTTCGAAGTAACATATAGTATAATAGAAAGTACATTATTTTTTTCTCGGATCATTGGTTGAAGTGAAAAATTGAAAAACACATTATTTTTCTCTTGATCAGACTAAGCATAGCAAGAAAACTCAGACCCGCCTTGAAATTAACGGGAGAAATCTGATTTAATTAAGTGCGAGTGCAGGTAAAACCTGATTTTCTATTACGGGGGCGGGGATGCTACTAGCCGCCCCGCACCCATCTCCGCCCCTGCCCCGGTCTATTTTAATTTACTTTTATGCTTCATTTTAATTATTTTATTATACATTTATTAAATTTATTTTAATTTTTAAAAATAGTTTTACTATATTTTACTCTTTAAAAACATGTTTATTATTAAAATAGTTAATTATTTAATTAAATTATTAATTTTATTGTTATGAAAAAAATATTTATTTAAAAAAAATTGTTTTGTGGGTGGAGGCGGGGCGGGGCAAGGAACCCGTTCCCCATTGGGGGCGGATCTGGGTGGTACTTTTTTACCCCGACTGAGTGCGGATGCGGGGACGGGTCTGTTTCAAGGAGGCGGGTGTGGGTGCGGGGCTGCTTAAATCTGCCCTCGACCCGCCGCGTTGCCATGCCTAGATCAGACCTACCAACTGAAGTGAAAAATATGGAAGAAAAAACAAAGAAAAGATAAGTTTCACACTATGAGAAGTTGCCATTGGAAAAAGAAAGATGAAAATAAGGGCAATTTCATGAAGATTTTTAAAAAGTTGCATGTCAATATTTCTTTTGGCGATGAAGATTTTGAACAAATGTCTGTTTATACTAAGTTTAAGAACAAATTATTGATAAGAAATAAAAATTTATTTGACAATGATAATATTGCGTTATCGTAAGAATGTAGTGAAATCATTCAAAGAAAGCTTCCATTCAAATTAAAAGATTCAAGTAGTTTTATGATTCCTTGTACAATTTGGAAGCTTAGTGTGGGAAAGCACTTTGTGATTTGGGGGCTATTATCAATCTAGTGTTGCTCTCAATGATGAAGAAACTAGATTGTAAGGATGCCAAACCTTCAAGGATTTGTTAGTGAAACTCGATGATTTTGTGTTCTCAACTAATTTTGTGATTCTTGACATAATGGAAGATTCACAAATACCCCTCCTTTTAGGAAAACCATTTTTTAGCTATGGGAAGAGTTTGATCGATGTAGAGATATGAATACTCATGTTGAGGTTGCAAGATGAACATGGTATCTTCAGTGTCTTTGAGAATACATGTCATCAAAATGAGAAGTCTCAATTTTTTAAGACGTATGCGGTTGAAGAAATAATGGAATACTTAACACATAATGAAATAATATCTCTACCATTAGAAATAATACTATTAAATTCCATGATAACAGATGATGAAGATGAATATTTGGTGAGGCATATTAAAGCCTTACAAAGCGAAAAAGTGCACATGAAAATTGAAGATTTAAGTGGGTCAAAATCAACTAAAGTGAAACCACAAAATATCCAGATAAATAGCAGGGAGCAAAAGCATATCATCATGCACGAATTAAAAAGAGCTTCTACCTTATATGAAAATAGTAATCTTGAGTGAATATTTTTCTAAGTCAATCATCATTAGAAACTCCTTAACCACATTAGAAGAGAAGAAAATTATGAGAATCTTAAAAGAGAATAGGAGTGCACTAGGGTGAAGCACTTCCAATTTTAATTAAGGATATAATTCTAGCATAGTGTGTGCATAAGATAAATATGGAAGAAGAATACAAGTCATTCATCTAACCACAGTGATGACTTAATCCAGCAATGAAGAAAGTGGTAAAGAAAAAAGTGCTAAATTTGCTTGAATACGAGATGATCTATCCCATGCCTGACAATTCTTGGCGAGTGCAATTCATGTAACTCAAAAGAAGCGTGGTATGACTATGATTAAGAATGATAAGAATGAGTTGATACTAACTTGTACTGTGAGGGAAAGTTTTCTTAATCCTTATTTTAATGGTGTCAAAACGTGTCTAGTTAGTACTTTGTATTTTAGACGGTATCATTGAGTCTCATCTGTATCTGTAGTTCTCTCGTGCACGAAAACCTTACAAAAACATGAGTCTATTCATATAGAAGAGAATCATATGCGTTTTGTGTGTGTTTGATTCTTTTGAGAAACTTAGGTGTGCATAAATACTGTTTAGGTAGACCAAACCATGCTTAAAAAGTCATTTTTGGAAGTTTCGAAGGCTTGAGTCAACTCAAAGCCTTGCTTAGGTCGACTCGTGTAATGTAGATTTTAAGCTTTTGCTATTAGGAGTGCTCTCGTAGACCTTACGGTCAAATCATATTGTTAGTGTTTAAAATTGTCATTTATGGGCAGGTTTGCATCGATGCATGGACCTGTTCCGGTCAATACACAGAGTCAAGTTTTGCACAATTCTGAAATCGGGTGTGCTTACGTCGACCCCATCTTTTCTTAGGTCGACTGTTTGCTCGAGTCACTCTAATTTTCTAATATGTTTGATTTTCAAATTATTGTTATGGTTGTTATTTGGTCCTAGCTTCATATATTCCTTTTTGGCTCATTCTTTTACTAACAACAAGAAAAGTGAAATATTGACACTGATTTTCTCTCATCATCTACATCCTCTTTCTTGTATTTCCTCAACAATTACACTTAATAATTTTTGTTGATCATTCTGGATCATTGAGGTGATAACATCCAAACATAGGATATTGTATCGGATTTGGGTTGAGAGATCGGTGGATTTTTCTTGAATAAAACCGTTAGGATTTTCTCCTCCAATAAACTTGAGGTTTCAGGGGGTTGCACAAATCATTTCTTCATAGATTCAGCCGAGCGAAGGTGATTGAAGAACGGGTGGTTCGTTCAATCTAGTAGCGGTAACTGGAGGATTGTGGAAGAAAGACTTGGGTTCAAATTGTGTGTGATTGAAATCAGTCGGGCTAAAGATTTGAAGACTGTTGGGTTGTTCAGACGAGTAGCTGGAATTGGAGGTTTATTTAACACATTCGAGGCACTTGATTCGACTTGAATCAAGGGGAGAAAAGACATAATTTCAACATCAACATCTAGGCTTGAGTGTGTGATTACTATTGCTTCTCTTGTACAAACTTTTGCAACAGGTTAATATAGATCTCAATTATATTTCTGGAATTGAGGGTAGATGTACCCCAAGCGAGGACGAAGGGGAAACTGTCTCAACAAATTTTGTGTTGCTCTCTCTTTTACTATTTTTCCATTTCTGAATTGTTAACGTTTGTGTACAATCAAATTTCTCGATGAAATTCTGGTATAGTGTAGTGCTGAAAAGTATTTTGAAAACTCACTACAAACAATATGATTGTAATTAAAAAGTTTCGCACTACTATTACTGAGAAAATTTCACTTAGGGTGTTTTGCACACCAAGTATTCGACAAATTGATCACACACAAACCATTTGTGTTGTTGTCAATTTGAGTTTAATTTTCACAAGCCATTGGAAATTGCACAACCTTAAGTGAATCTAATTGTATTTATTGGTGTTTAAATATTAATTTGTTTTCTCATTGGATTCGATATTCCATCTTATCTTATCGCATATCCGATCTTTTTAGTAACGGTTCGTTTAGACGACCTTAGTTCCTCGGCCGCTTCTGCATAAATTTTAAAAGCTACATTTCTTTTAAGCACCGACTCTGTTTAGGAATGGGTGATCTATTCAATTCCCTTTCTAGATCATTGTCGTTGTCTAACATGTACAATTATTAGATGGAAAATGTGTATGAACTACTAGAGATTAAGCTTAACAACAAGGAATGGCAATATATCATTGTCATTATTGGATTAAATACTAGAAAGTCTAGCATGACAGACCTTATATTGTTTTCTAGAGGAATATCCAGGTTGCAACCAGATAGTAATTGATGTAGATGATAAATAGAAGATATCATTCACCTAAACATTTGGAGTTGTTTATCATCTAAGGACACTTTTTGTTTATGCAATGTGCCATCTACATTTTAAAGGTGCAAGCTTTCCATTTTTGTTGATATGGTTGAAAATTCCATAGAGGAATTCATTAGAAAAAACTTTTGACACTTGCTTGAATTACTTAAATATTATTTTAAAGAGATGAATTGAGACCAATATTATTTTAAATGGGGAAATTTTTATTTCGTGGTTACATAACAGATTGTCTTATGCCACAAAATCTTTTCAAAATGCACTGAAGTAGATTAAGCAAAAAAAGAGGTTATAGGAAACTTACCACCACCTCTAAATATGAAGGGAGTAAGAAGTTTTATAGGACACACCGAGTTTTACAAATTTGTCATAAAAGACTTCTCAAAAATTGTAAATCCTATACGTAACCTCCTCGTTAAAGAAAAGATTTTGTTTTTGACAATGAGTGCTTATAACCTTTTATACTTATTAAAGAAAAGTTGGTCACCAGACTTATGATGATAAATCCTAATTAGAACTTACCTTTTATGCAAGCAATATCGTAAATTAAAATTAGATAACCTAAGAAGGTGAGAAAAACACAAGAAGGGGGTTGAATTATGTTGACTTTTTCTTTCTTTTTAAACTCTTGGTTATATTCTAAACACAAAATTGTAGAATCTGATTCAATCAGAGGTAGGTAGTGGATATGAAATGCAAGAAAGAAGTATAACACACAGATTTATCCTAGTTCCTCTCATAACTTGAGAGTAATTCATTTCCCTTGTACTTACAAGAGATTTCACTATAATCACACAAGATTACAATTTTCTCAAGCATATAAGCAAGAGACTTTCAATGCTCAAATACAAAATAAGAGACTTATATGCTCAAGCACACCAGCAAGAGACTTATAATGCACAATAATACAAGCAAGATACTTTCAATGCTCAAACACGCAAGCAAGATACTTCTATGCTCAAGCATACAAGCAAGAGACTTCAAATACCCAAACACTTAGTAAGATACTTCCAATGCTTAAGCATACAAGCAAGATACTTTCAATTCTTAAGAACACAAGCAAGATAATTCTATGCTTAAACATACAAGCAAGAGACTTTAAATGCTCAAACACTTAGTAAGAGACTTCTAACATTCTACCTAACAGATAAATGATTATTTGGGAAAATAAACTTGATATACAATAAGAGGTATATAAAGAATACAATGCAAATAGACTTTTTTTAAGACTTAAAGATTTCTATGATATACAAGGATAAGAAATCCTAAGTTTAGCTTATGCATTTATTTTGACAAAGTAACTTCTATTTGAGTGTTAATTGGTGTATTTTTCTTTAAGCCTTCAGCTCCTTAAATAGATAAGAAAAGAGTCATTGAAGATCCAACACAGTAGATTCCTTAAGAAGCTTTAAAAGAGACGTTGGGATGTTTTGCCAAATAGTCAAAGTTGGTAAATGCTAGTTTTAAAACTGTTTGCTACAAAAGAAGTTAGTAGTTGAATCCCAGCAGACTCTATGAAGAAAATAGATCTTAGGTTTTCACGTGAAAAAGTAGGTTCAAAGATGACCAATTACCTATCATAGTCACTTTGGTCCTAGCGCTTTGATTAGCTCAGGTTCTGATCATCATAAGCAGACTTTTTTAAAGTCTGGTTTTAGAGGTTGACTCCTTCAGACTCTAACCTTCAGACGTTAATCTCTTTAGAAGTTGACTTCTTCAAAGTCTTCTGGTCTTCAACTTCTGATCAATTAGAATTTGGTCTTTAAGCTTCTCTTTATATGTTCATAGTCAGAACCAATACTTAGATTCTATATGAAATTTAATTAAGTTTATAGCTTTCACACTTGAACAAACATTAGGATACCTAATTATTCTTTAAATAGTTTGTTATCATCAAAACCTAAGGGATATGGGACAAACCAATTTTGTTCCATCAAACTACACTACCATTGGTAAGTAATTTCTAGGAATGTTATTTTCATTGTAAGTTTTTTGTTATCTTATCTAATTGGCTCCAAGTATATTATGTTTATAGATCATGCAATGTTGAGACATTTCCTAATCAATGGTGACTCCAATTCTCGTTTCTTAAGGTGGACCTTTTACTGTAAGAGTTGGAAATAAAGATCAAAGAAAAGAAATGGAGTTGAGAATGTAGTAGTTGATCGAACATCAATATTATAAAACCTTGAAGTCATAGATAAAAAGAATAGTATAATGAAATAATCCTAGATTAGAAATTGTTTGCGGTTAGTGAAAGATTATAGTTTGATAACATGGCCAACTTCAAGGTTGGATATCAGGTTTCATAAGACTTTACATGGTAGCAAAGAAAGAAATTCTACCATGATGCCAATTCTTATTACTATGAAGACCCATGTCTATTTAGTGTAGAACATGATGGTTTAATATGTAAATGTGTAGCTGGAAAAAAAATATAGAAGTATCATATGGCACTATCATAACTCATCTTATTGACGTCATCCCAAAGGAGAAAGAAAAACTATCAAAATTTTGTAAAGTTATTTTTGGTAGCCTACCTTGTTCTAAGATAGTGTCAATTTCATGAAGAATTGCGATAAATGCTAATGAACAAGTAGTTTAGCAAAGAGGAATGAGATGTCTCTCAATGGAATCTTAAAGGTCAAACCCTTTGATTGTTGGGATATTGACTTCATGTGTCCCTTTCATCCTTATTAGTCTAATATTATATTATATTTTATATAGATTATTTCGTTAAATGGTCTGAAGCGGTTGCTCATGCTGCTAATTGTTGGTGCAAAGGTAGAATAAATGATGAAAAAGGAGAAATATTCTATTAAGAATGACGGCTACACAACTACTCAAATAACAATGATTGTAACCCTATTTATAAATTAAAATTAGGGTTACTAGAATAAGATAAAATACTAAAATACCCTCTAACAAACTTAGGGGCTAAGAAAATAGTATAACTAAGTAAATATGAATTACTATTAATATTCTAATACCATCCCTTAATTCATATTCCATCAAAACTTGTAACACCAATTCCATCCCTTAGTCTAAGAAATTGATCAGTCTTGATAGCTTTCGTCAGAACATCTGCCAACTGCTTCTGAGTGCTGCAGTGTACAACTTCTAACACTCCACTCTGAACTTGATGTCTCAGAAAATGATATTTGGTCTCAATATGCTTGCTTCTCCCATGCAACACTGGGTTTCTGGCAAGATTGATTGCAGACTTGTTGTCAATCATCAACTTCAGAGGTTTGTCTACTTTAATCTTCAGATCCTGCAACAGATTCAGAACCCACACAGCTTGGCATGCAGTAACAGCACCTGCAATGTATTCAGCTTCACAGGTTGACAACGCCACAACAGGTTGCTTCTTGGAACACCAAGAAATGGAACCTCCCAGAAATTTGAACAAGTACCCAGATGTACTTCTTCTGTCAACTCTGTCTCCACACCAATCAAAGTCTGAATAACTCAGAAGTTCTGACTCATTATTTCCTCCAGAGGGAAATAACACTCCATACTTCAGAGTTCCTTTGATATACCTCAGAATCCTGACAGCAGCTTGGTAATGGGACCACTTAGGTTTACTCATGAACCTACTAACCATCCCAACTGAGTAGCAAATATCAGGTCTGGTATTGCACAGATACCTCAGAGAACCAACCAACTGTTTGAAGGTTGTAGCGTCCACATCCTTTCCTTCAGAGTCTGAATCCAGTTTCTGATTTGTATCAGAAGGTGTGACAGCCATCTTACAATTCTTAAGTTCAAATCTCTTCAGAAGTTCTAATTCATACTTGAGTTGATGCAAAATGATACCTTTCTCAGAATATCTGAACTCCATCCCTAGAAAGTATGTCATTTTGCCTAGATCAGTCATTTCAAATTCATTCATTAGAACCTTCTTGAACTTGGTTATCTCCTGTTCAGAACTTCCAGTTAGCAGTATATCATCAACATATAAACATACCAGAGTCATATTGCCTTCAGAAGTATGCTGAACATAGACACCGTACTCCATCTCACATTTCTGAAAGCCTTGCTTCTTGAAAAATGAATCAATCTTCTGATTCCAAGCTCTGGGCGCTTGTTTTAATCCATATAGAGCTTTGTATAATCTGTACACCATCCCTTCCTGATTCTTTTTCACAAATCCAGGAGGTTGTGACACATAAACTTCTTCTTCTAATGGACCGTTCAGAAATGCAGATTTTACATCTAAATGCATCAGAGGCCAATTCCTATTAGCAGCTATTGCAATCACCATTCTGATTGTTTCATGTCTTGCTACAGGTGCAAACACTTCAGAATAATCCAGCCCAGGTTTTTGTAGAAATCCTCTGGCTACCAACCTTGCTTTATGTTTGCCAATTGAACCATCTGGCTTTAACTTCTGCTTGAAAACCCATCTGACGCTGATGGCTTTCTTGTCTTTTGGAAGTTCTGTCAGCTTCCAAGTCTTGTTTCTCTTTATAGCATCAAGTTCTTCTTTCATGGCCTTCAGCCAAAGCTTCTGCTTAAGAGCCTCCTCTGTACTTATAGGTTCAGAGTCTACTAACATGGCACACTGAATAACTTCTCCTTCAGAGTCTACTTCAGTGTCTTGCAGCATGTCAAATTCTGCAAACCTTCTGGGAACGCTTCTGATTCTTTGTGGTCTCTGAACTTGTTCAGAGTCTTGAGCTTCAGAGTTTCCAGCTTCAGATGGTTGACTTCCTCTAGAGCTTTGACCATCTTCAAGATCTGACATATTTTCAGAGTCTTGGCCATCTTCAGAGTCTGAATTGCCACCAGAATCTGGATTACCATCAGAGTCTGGATCATCAGAGTCACCTTCATCTTCTGAGTCTTCTCCAGAGTCAGAATCACTATCAGAGTCAGAATCAGCGTCAGAGTTTACTTCAACTTCAGAAATTCTTAACTCTGACCTTTCTTCAGAAGTTCTAACATCAGAATCAGATTAAGACTTATCCCAATTCCAAACTTCCGATTCCTTCACAATCACATCTCTGCTGAATTCAATTTTGTTGGTTTCTGGACAATAGAGCTTGTATGCACCTGTACTGTGGTACCCTATCAGAATCATCACTTTGCTTCTATCATCCAGCTTCTGTCTTCTGGCTTCTGGAACATGCTTATAGCAAACAGAACCAAACACCTTCAGATGACTAACACTTTGCTTGTCTTCAGTCCACTTCTGCATAGGAACTATTTCTTTCAACTTCTTCGTAGGACATCTGTTGAGTACATACGTTGCAGTGGCAACAACTTCTCCCTAGAGCTTCTGAGGAAGCTTCTTCTCCTTTAGCATGCTTCTCACCATATCAAGCAAAGTACGGTTTCTTCTTTCAGCAAGACCATTGTGTTGAGGGGTATAAGGAGCAGTAACCTCATGCTCAATTCCATTCTCCTCACAGAACTTCTGGAACTCTTTGGAGTTATACTCACTTCCACCGTCAGTTCTAAGAATCTTCAACTTCTGACCACTCTGATTCTCAGCCTTCATTCTGAATTTCTTGAATTCATCAAACACCTCGTGTTTGGACTTAATAAGGGATACCCATGTCATTCTTGTGAATTCATCAACAAATAACACAAAGTATTTATTCCCTCCAATTGATGCTACTGGAAATGGACCACACACATCAGAATGTACAACTCCCAAGGCATGTTTTGCTCTTGGAGCAACTTCTGACGCAAATGGCAAACGTGGTTGTTTTCCTTCCATGAAAACTTTGCATGACTTCTCAGGCTTCTTAATTTCAGGAATTCCATGTACCAGCTTCTTTGAATTCAGATGTTTTAGGCTTCTGAAATTCAAATGACCAAATCTTCTGTGCCACAGCTCACTCTCCTTCTCAGCACTTGTTGCACTAAGACATTCTGAGTCTGCAGTTCTGACATTCACCTTGAATGTTCTATTCCTTCCCTGTTCTGACTCCATAATCAACTTCTGATTGCAGTCATACAGCTTCAGAAGATTGTCCTTCATGGTAACTGAAAAACCTTTCTCAATTAATTGTCCCACACTCATCAGATTGCTTCTGATGCCAGGTACATACCACACGTTCTGAATCAATGCTGTTTTCCCATTGTTCAGAGTCACTCTGACATTTCCCATACCTTCTGCATTAAGATATTTGTCATCAGCACATCTGATCTTTGTCCTCTTTTCAGAGTCAAAGTCAACCAGCCATTTCTTGTTTCCAGTAAGATGATTTGAATAGCCAGTGTCTATATACCACCAGTCTGTCAGATCATCAGATTCAGAGGCCATCAATAGCACAGATTCATCATCAGAACTTCTGGCTATATTTGCTTCTTCTGATTTCTTCTCCTTGTTTGACCAGCAATCTCTAGCAAAGTGACCAAACTTCTTACAACAGTAACATTGGATCTTCTTCTTGTCATACTTCTCTTTTCCCTTCTGAGCATTCTTTTGCCTATCAGAGATTGAGCTTTCTGACTTCTGACCACCATCAGATCTTCTCTTGGCTTCTGACTGCTTCTGATACCTCCTATCAGAAGTTGCTTTCAGAGCCTGCTGCTCTACTTCCCTTTCAAAAGTTCTCTCAGTCAAACGCAACTCTTGCGCTTCTAAACTACTCTGCAGCTCTTCAATTCTCATGGTACTCAGATCTTTGGAATGTTCTATTGCTACCACAATGTAATCAAATTGAGAGGTAAGGGATCTCAATACCTTCTCCATGATTGTTTCTTCAGAAAGAGTTTCTCCACACACCTTCATTTCATTAGTGATCAGAATCACTCTGGAGATGTATTCAGAAACTTTCTCATTATTCTTCATGTTGAGATTCTCATATTGCTTTCTCAAGGACTGAAGCTTCACCTTCTTCACTGATGCGTCACCACCATAACATCTAACCAGTGTGTCCCACGCAGCCTTTGCTGTCGTTGAATCTGCAATCTTCTCAAACACATTTACATCAACACATTGATGAATAAAGAATAATGCTTTCTGATCCTTCTTCCTTACTTCCTTCTGCGCGTTTTTCTGTTCATCTGTTGCATCTGCTGCTACCGGAACATAACCATCAGTGACAAGATCTAAAACATCTTGAGCACCAAACAGTACACGCATTTGGATCATCCAACGATTCCAGTTTTTACCGTCAAATACTGGAAGCTTGGTGTTCATGTTGCCATTTCCGTTCATCTTCACCTTGCACAATACACTCATATTTCTCACACAGTGTTTCCCAACCCACAGAATTAAAATTCTGATCATATTTTGTTCAAGATTCAACACGAATCTAAGAATCAAAATCAAATACACAAGACCTCACGTTCACTCGTGTTTCCCGTGTTTCCCAATGAATCTGAACCGGAGCTCTAGATACCAATTGTTGGTGCAAAGGTAGAATAAATGATGAAAAAGGAGAAATATTCTATTAAGAATGACGGCTACACAACTACTCAAATAACAATGATTGCAACCCTATTTATAAATTAAAATTAGGGTTACTAGAATAAGATAAAATACTAAAATACCCTCTAACAAACTTAGGGGCTAAGAAAATAGTATAACTAAGTAAATATGAATTACTATTAATATTCTAATACTAATGATGCCCATTGTGGTTAACTTCTTGAAAAATAATATTTTGCTAGGTTTTAATTATTTAGAGTTTTAACCAAAAATAGGTGGAGCATTTATACAATAGTTATATTGAGAACATTCTTAGTAAATACAATGTGAAGCGCAAGGTAACTACTTCTTATCACCCACAAACTAATGAACAAGTTAAAGTATCCAACATATAGTTCAAGCAGATTCTAAGAAAATAGTTAACAAGTCTATGAAAGATTTGCAAAATAAGTTAGATGTTGTGTTGTGGACATATTGTGCAACATACAAGACACACATTGGATTCTCACCTTACCAACTAGTGTACATAAAATATTTCCACCTACCTATAGGGTTAGATCATAAGGCATATATTGCAAATTAGTTTTTGAACTTTGATCAAACATTGGAACGAAATAATAGATTACTAAAAATGGATGAGTTGAAAGAGTTATGATTGCAAACGTATGAGAATGCAATCATCTATAAAATAAGGATCAATAAGTATCATGATAAGAATCTAGTAAAGATATACTTCTACATCAGACAACAAGTTTAGTTGTTCAAATTCAGGTTACCGATTTTTCTTGGGAAACTCAAACTAAAGTGGCCCATTTCGTTTGTAGTTACAAGAGACAGGCACTACAACCACCTTCAAAGTGAATGTGTAAAGGTTTAAGCCATGTCATGGGGATTGAATCACAAATAATAGGGTATATTTGGTTATGAACGACCATTAAGTGAAATCAGATGTCAAATTAATGATGTTAAAAAAAGCGTTGGATGGAATATAAACCCATCAATCTTAACTATTTTTAGTCAGTGAGTAAGAATTTTTTGAGAAAATAAAAGAATGGAAAAAAAATTAAGTAACAATGAAAAATATAGAAATATCTAATGATAAAAGAAGTATCTATAATATAAGAAAATAAGATGTTGTAGAAATCTCACTTTTGCCCTTCTCTCTAATCTTGCCACGTCATCAAATTGAGGGCAAATTGTGTCCAAAATTTGATTTTTCCAACCAAACTAGTCTATTGGACCATTTTGATTATTAATTCCTCTATTTTCTTCCACTTTTCTTATGATGACAACTGGTTTTATTGCATTTGGTTCAAAAGAAACCTTTCTAATAAATATTCTTCAACTTTTCTCTTCTATCAATGTCTATTTTTGAAATGAGTTTTCAACATCTTTTCTTCCTTTCTCTCTCCTGCTTCTTCATCTCTCTCTTACTCGTCTTCCTTCATTCTAACAAAAACCTAAATCTTTAAAATATTTTCTTACTTTCTCTCTCCCGCAACTCTTCCACTTCTTCCTTTTTCCACCTTTTCTTTTTTCTTTGATCAAAGAGAAACAATTGATGATTCACGACATTGATTTTCAAATTGTAATGATACTTGCAAGGATATTCTATACAAACTAGATCTTCCAAAAACAAATCCAGATCTGGTATCAACAACCTCACTAACGAAGCCCTGGGCGAAGTTGAAAGAACTCGATCCAAAATATATCGCTTCATATCTTCTCAAAGTTATGGTTGAAATACCATTTTAATATGGAGAGTTTGAGATTAATTGTAAGTTGAAATACCATTTTAATATGGAGAGTTTGAGATTAATTGTAAGTTGAAATCCCATTTTAATGTGATTCTGTTTTAAGTAAGATTATAAGTTTTTTTGATTTCTGTGGTTGCTACAATTGTAACATACCGTGAGTGTGAACTTTAGTTTTTTTCGATTTCATAAGTGCTTCTTTTGTGTTGTTAATGTTGTGTTGAGTATGATTTTGTTGTTGATGTGGTTTATGTTTGAAGGTGATAAAGTATTGTTTTAGTGGAGGAATGTTATTGTTGTTTCATGCATAAGTCAAAATTCTTCACAAATTGAAACAAGTTGTTTAATGTTTAAGTTAAACTTAGTGATATTGAATTAAAATCAGAATTCATTAGTGTTAGAAATCGATGATTTTCCTGCTTGAAATTAAATTTGGGTTGTCCAATCATTGTTAAAGGGAAATTCAAAATGTTAAAAAATTATGATTATGTTGGAAGCTTATAAAACAACCATAGATTATGCGTAAAACTCATAGAAAAGTTAGCTACCATTAAGTTTCTATTTAGCTTGTCGAAATGCACGTTGAAAATCAAATGTCATTTGATCCATTCACATTCTTTGGTCCAATGCTTTGATCTATCACATGATTTGGTATTTTATTTTAATGTGTAATAATGATTTTGTTTGGATTCACTTAAGAGGCTTCAATGATGTTATAAATGGATTCAACGATAATGGGCGGTCTATACTGAACTGTGATGACGCCGAGGATGTAATTATTTCTCTTAATTCCACAAAGAATTTGAGTAGCACTTTTTACTACAAGAAACATTGCATTTTCTCAAGTGATTTTCACGTCACTAACTCAAAAACCACTTCACTAACCAACTTTTGCAACGTGGGTAAAACACGCCGGAAATGCAATGGTGGGAACATGTTCCCACGTGGAAAACATGTCACAAAGTTTTGGTTCTCATGTGATTCCCATGTCACTAATTTGTGACTTGGTTTTGCACGTGAATTCTTGCACTAATTAAATTGGTTCCCATGTGATTTTCACGTCACTAATTAGTGACGTGATATACATGCCACAACCAAAATATATTTTATAATAGTGACATTGTTTGCACTTCACTATAAAATTTAATAATAAAAAAATAAAAATAAATATTAACTGAAAACAACTATAAAATTAAAATAAATATTAAATATTAACTATAAAATTTAAAAAATTAAAATAATATACATTAAAAAAATATAAATATTTAGTCACATGAAATTCACGTCACAAATATAAAAATGTTTAATCTAATATGCATGTTAACATGACAAGCAACTGTCATATTCATCTTCGATAGAAGGTAAAAAAGTTGTTATCCATATTCATGGTCAATGAATGGTATCACACTCACATGAATAACATGATTCAACCGATGAGACTCCTCTCATTTAGTTGTTAGACCATAATGAAGAAGAAAAATACTGAAATATGTCTGAAACTATTATTTAAATATTCACTCTCTTAGTTATGTAGAGACGTTCTCCATTTTCTAAAAAAATGAATTATACTTAAGTATGATTTTTGTATATAAATATTTAATTAATGTCATAATTTCAAAAAGTATATGTATTTATATAATTGATTTAGTCTAAAATATATTAATAAACATTTTCATTTTTTATTTATAGAAATCGAGACGATATCAACCCTCTTAGTTTTTTAAAAAATATTTCATTTCTACCTATTCTAAAAATATATATTTTACTACAAATTATTTTTATTTTTTTCTTTCAACAACAACAACACAATAAACAAAAATAATATTTATAAAATATCAACAACAACAGAAATATAAATATTCTAAAATTTTATCTAATAAAAGTTTCAATAGTTTTTTTTTTATCATATTAGTCATAATATTGTGGTTTACATTATGTTTTCTACATTTACTATTATTCCAATTTAAATTTAATATCATTCTTAATTATTATTTTTTAATTTCCTCTTTTTTTGACCGGTCTACAAACAAATGCGCGTTCAACATCATATCTCATTTTCAAATATTTTTATTAATAATATCAAAACAAAAATAATATTTATATATGGAAAAATTACATTGTTGATTAAAATATTTTTATATACGAAAAAAAATACTATTCTTATAAACGAGAACAACTTTACTATTAATTCGAATATTGAATAATAGAAATTTATCGATATCTTTTTATCAAATATCTGAAAAAGATTAAGACTACTTATTAAAAAAAGATTGAGTAAATATTTAAAAACTGAGTTCTCTCTTATAAAATAATGTCTTATTTGTAAAAAAACTAAAATAATAATTTAATCTAATATAAGTTTTAATAGTTTTTAATTTTAATCATATTATTCTTGATATTGTTGTTTAACTTTCATCTTCTAAATTTATTACTATTTTAACTTAAATTTACTATTATTCTTCAGTTTTTTTTTTCAATTTTTATGATAGTTTGCAAACAAACGCGCGTTTAAAATCTTACCTCATCCAAAAACGTACCACGTGTATAGGTACGGGTTTGTTACGAGTTGTTACGTAAAAATTGCAAGGAGATTTTGGCAATTGTGCTACGATATGAAGAGAGCAAATAAACATGAATGCATATTGAATTGTGAGGTGATATAGAGTGATTTTTGTGTGATATAACATTTACATAATCAATTGTGATGTGATTTTCATAGATCTTACCATGATCTAAGTGTTACATATTCTCTTCATCTTAATCTTTCATGACCATATTCAACAAATGGCTCCCAAAAGAAGCAAAGTATAAAAATTGGATACTTCGACTAATAGAATTGTACCTTCACCATCCCAATAACCATAATATAAAAAATTATTAACCAAATAGTTTGAAGAAATGAGGCACACCATTAAAACTTACAACTTTAATTATGAGCACAAATTTGACATCAAAGGTTGTATGGAGTACCCATAAATTTTCAACGTGATTTATCAATAAAAATGGATAAAGTTGAACAACTTAGTGGGATAAAGTTGAACAACTTAGTGGAGGAAGAAAATTATTATTTAACTCTAGAGTTTTTCATAGACAATTAGGGTAAGCATACAGAAATTTTTTATAGCCTTTGTTTCATCATTGTTAGATTTAACTCCATAGGAATATTATATGTTGTTATTTTGATTGGCTGTTTACGCATCATGTGGACATGATACTCCATAATGAGTTGCAATATCTGACCTCAGTCTGTTAGCTAAATTTCGTGAGTAAATACGAAAGGATTGTGTTTGTTTCTATAAATATTTCTCTTGTATGAGTTGTATCTTTTAGCAATATGTTTTTAAGTTAGATTGGCTAAAAATATTATCCAATGCCAAATCAAATTAAATGACATCAAATATGTTGGTAGTAGACTTTAATGAATAGCAAATCAAATCTGCATCAATTTAAATTTGCATCAAAATCAAATATTTTTAGTTTCAATTCAAATGCTCAGACCTAATATATATTTTGTTATATAAGGAAGACTCATTTCTAACCAGAGAGGGCGTGCAAGAATTGAATATCTAGTGTGTTAGGGTTTGATATTTGAGTCTTTATACTTGTTGTTTAGTGTATACCTCTATAGCATCTAAGTTTCATATCAAAGGCACGAAGGTTGATTTGTTAGTTGAGTTGTAATTCAACATTTTTAAACCTATTGTATGCATTGATCACTATGGTTAATGATTAAGATAAAATGAGAGAAGTTCTCATATTTAAGGGGAGTTCTAAATAGAAAGACATGGGTAGTGTTAGTAGGAGAGGCATTGAACAAGGTTTGTTCATGTATGACTATTTGCACTAATACTATTGAGAGTGAATTTTCTTTCTTGGGTTGGAAGCCCCCCAAACGTAGGTGACGTTGCACCGAACTGGGTTAACAATCTTTTGTGTTATTTATTACTTTATGATTTATTTACTAGTATCTAGCAATATGTTATAAGAGTGTTATACATATTGTCCCATACATTGTGTATAACATATGGCATGCGAACCATAATTTCAATTGACATCGGAGCAGTCACCATATTTTGTTTGAATGAACTCCAATAAAAAATATTTTATGTTCAAATAGATAATACTAAAGGAGGATCGGTCAGTAGACCATCTATTTTGGATGACAGAAACTATGATCATTGGAAAGCTGAAATGACTGCTCTCCTTAAATCCATGAAAAAATATGGAATACTATAATAAAAGGTTGGAAACACCCTGTGACTACTTTCAAAATTTTCTTAGTAAATTAATTATTTTAGAAAGTTTCTATTGAATAACTTCAAGGGCAATCAAGTGAGATAAATTATTTGTATTAACTTTTAATGTTAATTTGATTCATTTAACTTTTGTGATGCAATATCAAAGTCATTAGAGTAGGAAATATATTTCCAACTTTTTGATTTTATGCCAATTGAATTATTGATCCGTAATTGAAATTGATTAATGGTGAACGGTCTAATATAAGATTAAACGTATTGTTTTGTGGAAATACCTCTTAAATGCCAATAAAAAGTTTTATTAAGCAAACTGATCTTTAAAAAAGTTTTGTTTTTAAAAAAAAGAAAGCAGATAGAGAAAATAACATGAATCTTATTATAGAGTTAAAGAATATGAGAAAACATATTTTAGGTTAAAATATCACATTCGAGATAATTTTTCTTACGAGTTTTATATTCTCGATTTTTCAAGAAAAGTCGGTTAAATTCTGAAAGATTAGCTTAATACGTGGAAAAAATTTTAGGACGGCGCGACCAATACGTCTCAGACTATTTCATCGATTTTTATTTTGTAGGTCTTCGTAGCAATATCAACAATAATCTCAAGGATTTTATGGCTATCGAAATCATTTTCAGTGGTGATGAGTCCACTCTTCAACCTTCGATCAAGGATAAATAAACTGTTCAACAGGAACCGCTTCTCGTTTTGCCTATCAATTACGCTAAATCGTCCTCTAATGTTTCAAAAATTGAAGTTTTCAATGGTCATAATTTTTATAGATGGTATAAGCATGTTCATTCCATCCTTGACATGCATAGTGTTACCCTTGCTCTCTCTCAGAACTGAAACCAGCGTCGTCTACAACTCAAAAAGTTATTGGTCAATGGACACGTGCAAACAAGGTATATGTTGAGATTGATTGAAAGTATATATGTTAATACTCTTTATGGTGGAGAATGATTGTAGGTGAATACAAAGAAAACTTATGTATTATTTTCAACCAAGGTGGACATTGTTAGGTTGGTTCAAAATATACATGTTGAAGAAGTCTCCAATCACTTAGTTTTGTGCGAAGAGAGACACTACTACAAAAAGTGTTTCTTACCTCGAACGCGAAATGCATATTACTTCAACTATAAAAGTCAGGTAACGAAGGGAAAAATAAAAACTCGTCACTCATCACCTTGGTGGTATTAAAATCGAGAAGTAAAGTTAAATGCACATTCATCTCGATTTATTTTGAAAACTGAGGGGTCAGATTATTTCTTTTTTAATATAATTTTTTATACATTATTTACCCAGATCTTCGAATTATTGAATCTTGGGGAAGATCAAATGTTGGGTGCAAGGTTATTCTCTTCGGATCTTGAACGCATCTGATTCTAAAGTTAAACAAAATAACGGTTAGATAAATAAAATAAATATTCAAATATATAATTTTGTACTCAAATAAATATTTAAGAAAACAAACCTTAAACTCAAATAATTTTCTACTCTTCCAATTCACCTTAGAGAACTTTTTCAAACGTCTTTATGTTTTAAGCACTTCATGTTTCATATATGTTAGATTATCAATATTCAACAAGCTTTTATAACGGATGTCCCTTAGATTTCATGCGGATCACTAATGGCATATTCGTGAGCATTGATAAAAATTAAATGGATGACAAAAATTTGTTTAGGGTGTTGATAAAACGATTAACTATCCCCTCGGCCCAGAAGAAAATCGAGGTGAATAAGCTATTTTTTTAAATACATTGTTTACACAGAATATTAAAAATATATTATAAAATCTGTTTATCAATTAGAAATTTAATTTACATGTCCAAGTCTCACACAAGATGTTAGAGGTTTGTTTCCCAATGAGAATTTTTATTTTCTGCACTTCCAATCCATTTTAGAGATCTGTAGTAACAACTCATGATAGAAATTAATGGTGGTGAATGTTTCCTCTCTTTACATATAATTTAGTATTATGGTAAATTCTGTTTAACGAGTACTTTTATTATAAAACATGATTACTAACTGATCTGACCTGATCAGAAGGGAATCACTGGACTTCCACACGTCTTTGACTTACTACCTGTTCACCGGTGTCGAAGAGGAGAATGGGGTGTACCTGCAAGACACTCTGATACCAAAGTAAGGAATTGGACAGAGTGAGAGAAAATACAGAAAAGAGGATGAGAATTGAATACTTGACCCTCTTGTGAAAGAGGGTATTTATAGAGAGACCCCAGCGCAGGGCCAACGGTCATTTGAGTTGGGCTGGATGACCAGGCCCACCCCAAGTGACTGTTAGGGCTTATGTGGCGTAGTGAAGACCAGAACGTGGTATTCGCCCTAATTCAACTACTCTGTGAACTCCGGAGAGTAGGTTGACCTACTCTTCCGGAGGTAGGCAGTTGGTTGATGACGTGTCCCCGCGGAAGGGAGCACGTGGAAAACGTGTGAGGTACACGCCTTTCTGCCCGACGGGGGAAGCGTCCTGCCCGACAGGGAATGCTTGGCCGACAGAGGCCTTGTGCTCGACACAGATGAGGGGAACTCATTTGGGCCTTTCATTAAGTATAAGTGGGTTGGGCCTTCCCGGCCAAGCGGGGGCCCAGGCCAGAACATGAGCCCCCCAAATCATAGCTCCGCGGTGGGGGAGCGAGGACTTGATGACATTGTGTTTAGGCGGGAGAGCGTGTCAGGGAAGCTGCTGTCGGGCACCGGTAACGGAGGAATGTCCATGCTTGATGTGAATGTGCTGCGAGCATGGGAGTGCTCAGTCCGTCGGACGTCCACACCGAGGAAGTGCCCCTGACTTCATTGTCGAGGAGGCGTAAGGTTGTTATCGGGGAGATGTGAAGGGACGCGACTGTCAGCCTTAGCCACGTGTCGAGTGTTGGACGGGCCAAATGAGGTGGCTACCCTAGGGCATTCAAGTGCCTAGGGACGCTTCGAGTCCCGTGCTGAGGGTATAAGTACGTGAGCCCCTGTCCATTCCATATATTTTGCTCCTGCTTCCTTTCTCACGTGCTCCGTTCGTGCCTGCTCGACATCTCCGTCGCACCAACCGCTGCGCACTCTGTCGTTACCTACAAACCAGTAAGTCTCCTCTCCTTGCCTTTTATCGTTTGTGTCTTTGAATTGCCACCGGAGCGTGTTGAGTGCCCTGAGGACGGAGGTGAATCTCCGTCGTTCCGTCCGAGGAGGGATGCGAAATTCTGCCGCTATAAGCAGCGTTTTCTAGGAGTGGGATGAGTGCGCCGAGGTCGTGAGGGGTGAGGTTTTGAATTTCCCGAGGACAGATGCTAGTTTTAGATGAGCGCCCCGGGGGAGATTGGTAGGTTTAGGAGTGTTCCCCGGGAGGTTGAGGAATGTAGGACGAACTCCCCGAGGACACTTGTCCGGATGAGGTTTCCCCGTCGTCGAGGTTGTCCCCGTCGCCCTTTCACTTGGTCTGCGGTGGAAGGGTGAATTTGATCACGGACATCGAATTCACCGTTTCCTTCTGCTTTTCAGGTGTTAATGACATCGTTGGTCCTGGGGACTATGGACGTGGACGACGAGCTAGAGGTGCCCACTGTTGAAAATGCAGTCCGGCTAGTCGAGGAATGGGTGGTTGAGGAACCTATGACTTGAAGGTGAGATAATACTTAGAAGGGGGTTGAATAAGTATGATAGATTAAAATTAGAAATAAAAACACAATTATTTTTATCCTGGTTCGTTGAACTCAACTACTCCAGTCCACCCTTCCTAGAGTGATTTGCCTTTCTCAACAAGGACTTAATCCACTATTTAATCAAACAGATTACAATAGTAACACCTAAGAACAACTGTTCTTAGTCTTCTCAAAAGCAAGAGTATGAATGCTTCTAAAAAGAGTATGAATGCTTCTAAAAAGCTTTTATCACAATAGTGATTTTTCTCTTAAGTTTAAGTACAAATAATTCTTAGAAGAATATGAAAGAATGAGAGCTTTGAATGTTATGATTTCTTTTCAGCAAAATGTCTCACTGAAGAATTTGGTGGAGTCTTCCTTTTATAGGCAGCTGATCCAAGGAGAACTGAGCGTTGAGAAGAGTGTCCCAAAAAGGTCTGAGCCTTTTTGTCTTTACATCAAGTGACCTTTCCTAGAAGTAGAAGGCACAGAAAAATCCTTTTTGTCTGTGTTCTTGTGTCTAGCACAAATGAGGAAAGAGACGTTTGATTTACTCCAACGGATATAATCTTTGAATAATTCTTCTTCAGTTTTCAGCAAGTTCATCAGAAGCTGATTGAGTCAGAGTCTTCTAATGATGTTCAGAACTTTGTTGTATCAGAGTCTTCTGCAGCATGTGTGCTTTCAGCGTGTTGATCATCAAAGCATATTTGACACAAAACTTCAGTACTGGCAGCTTTAGTACTTTCAGAAACTTCTGTAAAAACTATGCTTTGAGAAACTCTTCATACAATATTCTTCTTTGCTTCAGATGCATCTGCTTGATTCAGATTCTTCTGGAGCTTCTGCTTCAGAGTCTTCTGGAGCTTCTTGCTTCAGATCCTTCTGGAGGCTACGCTCAGGAACTTCTGTAAGCAGCAGTCAGAATCTTCTAATGAGTGCATCTGGCGCTTCAGAGTCTAGATAACTTCTTGTATACAATTCAGATTTGCTTCTGGAGTGTTAATTTCATTACATTCTGCAGTAAAACTCTCAAGCAAATTTTAGAGTATATAATTCTTAAATACAAAATTTCCTAACAGTTATCATCAAAACAAAGAGATATCATTAAGAACCAATCTATGTTCTAACAATCTCCCCCTTTTTGATGATGACAAAAAGCATTAGAAATTTTGTTTAATTGGAAAAATTAGAATTATAACTCCCCCTGAGATGATGAATCTCCCCCTGAGTTAAATACAAGTGAGGAATAGAAACTTCCTTTTTGACTTGAGTATTCTTCAGAGTTAGATCTTGTTTGTTCTTTTTAACATTTGAAAATCAAAATGTCTTGCAAAAATTAATATTCAGAGTTTGATAATGGTCAAGTGATCTGAGAGACTCAGAGTTTCTTTTATAGAATATACTTATCAAATGTTCTGAAACAGTCAGATTAAAATGTTAGATAGAATAAATATGTCTGAAGTTTCATTCTGGTGAAGTTATATTAAACAGTTCAGATCTATATTTTCTCCCCCTTTTTTGTCATAAGCAAAAAGTAAGAAAAACTTTTAAAAGGACAAGTAAAAGGAAACAGTAATCTAGACAATTCAATGGAGAAAACTTTAATTCATTCATTTGATCAGATCAAGAGTACATAGGCAAACATCAGAAGATATAGCAATAAAGTACATATGCAAACAACAGATGCAAAAATATTAGAATGAAAAAAAATCTAAGAGTGTTTGGACAAAAGCATCTTCAATAGATCTGTAATCTCAGAGGATGATTGCTCTTGCTTGGACATCCACTTAGCCATAGTTTCATTCTTTTCATCTTGCTTTGACATCCATTCTGTCATATCCTCATACTTCTTATCCTGCTTAGCCATCCAGGATTTGATCTCTGACTGTCCAGCTTCCAGAGCAGCAATCTTATCTTCAAAATCTGGATGTTCTTTCTTTATCTCAGATGAAGAAGTATGATTAGGTTCTGTAGCCTGAACAAAGTCAATTTCCATGGGTTCTGTAGAGTCTGGAGCATTTGAAGTAGAAGAAGGATCTACCAGAGTCATAGCCAATTGATTCTCTTCAGATGCATTTTCAGTAGATTTTGTTGATGGTGGAGAAGCATCTAAAAGAAGCAGAGGTTCAAATTTGTTGACAGTCCAGAATAAAGTCCTTGCAGCCTCAGCAAATCTGAGCTTTGCATCATCAGAACAGACGTTCTTCAGATTAGAAGCTACAGAGTTGAATCTGTTGATGAATCCATTCCAGATGATGTCAGATTCTTTGGCATCCATTGTTGCTGAGCATTTCTTCTGAACAGTACCTAAATACATCTGTATTTCTTGCAAAAAAGTTTGAAATAAATGATTAACATTAAGTCTGGGCTTTGGGCGTAACAAAGTTTCCAGAGTTACAGGTTTAGGTTGGGGAGTTGGTGGAAAAATTGATTTTTGGATGGAGATCAGAGGAGGAGGATAGTATGGAAAGAAGGGAATTTCAGGTTTTTGAGGTAGGGATCTGTTTAAAGCTTTTAACAGATTTGGTTTGACTTTAGTGGGGTGAGAAACCACATCAGAGGGTTTGTTTGAGTAAGGTTTGAAGGCAGATTTTGGAGGTTTCTTAGAAACAGCAGGTGTATCAGAGGATATTTGCAGAGCTGAAGCACCAGCTTTATCAGATTTTACAGAACATGATATGGTAGCTAAAGATCCTACATCTGACATGGATTTTATGTAATCAAGAATCACAGATGGAAGGGTCATGGTCAGTTTTGGTTTCAAAGGGTTGATGGGGTCAGATGGTTCAACTCTGTCATAAAAGTCTTTTAGTTTGAAACCATAGGCCAAATTATGAAACAGAGAGGACACTTGGGCACAAGATATAGAAGATCTTGGATTTGAATTTGGGATTAAAATCTCAGATGATGGTGTAGGTGTGGGAATAGGATCTAGAATGGGAGTTTTTGAAGGTATAGAAGGCTCAGATTGGTTTACCTCAGAGTATTTTTCAGATGGAGAGATTAGAAAATCTGGGTGGATTTCTGATTCTGAGGAGTTAGAAGATGTGGTTGGTGTGCATGAAGTAGAAGATACTTGAAACACCGTTTTTAAGGGTGTGACATCAAGAACTTCTGTCTCAGGGATGTGAGGTTCAGAAGTATTGGTTTGTTCTGAAGGAATTTCAGATGGTTTTAATGGTTGTTCTGAGATGGGTGAGTCAGATGGAATATTGATTGGTTCTGATGCAATTGGAGCAGAAGTGACTTTGGTAGGTTCAGATGCAGTGGGTTTAGATGGAGGATTATTTGGTGGTGGTTGATTTTTAGAGGCTTTTTCTGATTGAGATACTTGTTGTTTTGCTGGTTGTTCAGATGATTTTGTAGGTTGTTGTTCTGATGGTTGTTTCTGAGAGGATTGTGTTTGTGGAACAAACTGTTTGATATGAATTTTAGGTTGAGAAGGTTTTGGTGCAGAAACTGTTGGTGTTGGAATTTTTTGTGTTGTTGTTTGAGTTGGAACAGGTGTTTGTTTTTGTGGTGATTTAGAACTAGGAGCAGTAACAGAAGTGGTTTGTGTTGAAGGTGGTTTTGGTACATACTTAATATTAGAGTTATTTATAACAATATTTGTAGAAGATACAGAAGATTTAGTACCTTTTATTTTGATCCTCTTGGCTGGTACAGAAGCAGCGTCTTCAGATTCTTTTCTCTTCAAGAGCTTCTTTGGCTTCTCAGCAATCTTTACTTTCTTTTAAGCAGGTTCAGATGATGCTACTGGCTGAGTCCTTTTCCTCTGAAGTTGTGCTTCTTCTTCTTCTACATCTGGTAGTGGTTGTCTAGCTAGCTGAATCACATTAGCAGGAACAGGTTTTCCTTCCTTCTTGCATTGATCAATATACATAACAACTATATGTCTGGGCTCTTCAGCAAAGAATAAGGGAAAGTCATCTACAGGAACCCTCTTATTCAATTCAGACACATTCAGCTTCTTGGGCGCTGTTGTGAGTTCATCAACAATTTTGAGTCTCTGAAGACTTTTAGCATTCAGAGGCTCCCATTATAGATTCTAATTCCTCTGTGACTCCAGCAGCATACAGAGCAGTGACCAAACCATTCTCAGTTAGAAGATCTGAGATCAACCTTCCAAAGGGGATCCAGGTTCTAATCTTCTGTCCCTTCTCTTTCACATACTCTCTAGATGCATTGATATGGTTCCACAGATGCATAAAAAGAATGTATGGAAGATCTACCTTGGTGCTCTGACTAAGGCAATACATGAAATAGAGTTGTTCATTATTGACATAGTCTGGAGAATTAGTTGACTTCCTATGGTGGATGCATCCCATGAAGATCTTGGCCCAGATCTTGTAGTCAGGCTTCAGATCTTTGAATTTGTTAGAAGCTTGACCAGCAGTCATTACTTCTTCATATACCTCATCCATGTCCACACGCCCAGCTGGAAAGTGGGAAACACCATCTGTTTCTTCATATCCTATTAATTTTCTGATCATATCTTCTGTGATAATGATCTCCTTTCCCAGTACAGAAGATAAGATGAACTTGGGATAAACAGATGCATGGATCCAGAATTCTTTCACCAGTATAGGGTAAACTGGTCCAAAGAGCCTATCAAAATATTTAACCCATCCTTGAGCTCCAATGATGGAACGAAACTCAAACCCATTTTCTGCAAGAGAGTCAAACTCTACCATGGATTCACATAGAACTTCCAATTGTTCAACAGGGGTTAGAAGAGTTCTTTTGAGAGGAGAATAGGGAGCAACACCCATGTTTTCTGAAGTTACAGCAGCCATAGAAGATTGGAATTGAGCAGTTGTTGATGATGAAGTTGCCATTGAAGAATGCTTTGTCAAACGCTTAGGTATATGGTTTTTATGCAGAGAAAAGAGGAGATGAAAACGCATATAATTTCTGAGAGTGTAAAAGTGTGAAAGTGAAAATAAGTCATGTATTTATACTAAAACACTTAGGCATACCATCAGTCAGAAATTTTTGCACGTTTTAACAAGCATTAAATGAAGAGAATAATAATCATTTCAAAACATTAATTGCTTCTGACAATTTGGGGGGAAAATCAAGATTTTCACTATTCAAACTTCACCTCAAATGTCTCTTCAGTTATGTACACGCCACCTCTTCAGATTTGGTGTGACACGTGTTTGCTTGCATGTGTTCTGAATTTTCTTAGGAAATGAAACGTTAGCCAACGTTCAGATCTTCTAAAGATTGTTAGTTCAGAGTTTCACAAAAGAAATATTGATCAGAATAAAATAAGCAAACAGAAGAAATACTTCAGAGCATTAGGCATTTTGCATCTGTAAAAATATGCTTCTGACAAATATCATTCTGGACAAAAATCCATACCAATATTTCTCAGAATAAATTTGAATCTATCTTTAACAAGAGGTTTTGTAAAAATATCTGCCCATTGATGATCTGTATCAACAAAGGCTAAATTTATTATTCCCTTCTGAACATAGTCTCTGATGAAATGATGCTTAATTTCTATATGTTTTGCCTTAGAATGTAAAATGGGATTCTTGGACAAACATATAGCAGAAGTATTATCACAGAAGATAGAAATGTTACTTTCAAAAATTTGATAATCTTCTAGTTGACTCTTCATCCAGAGCATCTGCGTGCTACATCCAGCAGCAGCAATGTATTCTGCCTCTGTGGTTGAAAGTGCAATTGTGGGTTGCTTCTTGCTGTACCACGAGATTAGATTTTTTCCTAGAAATTGACAACTTCCAGAAGTACTTTTTCTTTCCACTCTGTCTCCAACGTAGTCAGCATCACAGAATCCAACTAATTTGAAATCATCAGATTTTCTGTAACACAAACCCACATTAGAAGTACCTTTCAGATACCTTAGAATCCTCTTGACAGCTGTCAAGTGTGATTCTCTAGGATCTGATTAGAATCTAGCACACAGGCAAACACTGAACAATATGTCAGGTCTAGAAGCAGTAAGCTAAAGAAGAGAGCCAATCATACCTCTGTAGAGTTTCTGGTCTACTTTCTTACTTACCTCTTCCTTGCCAAGTGAGCTAGTAGGATGCATTGGAGTCTTTGCCAGCTTACTATCAGACATGTTAAATTTCTTCAGAAGTTCTTTAACATATTTTGTCTGATGTATGTAGGTGCACTCTGGAGTTTGATTAACTTGGATTCCTAGAAAGAATCTGAGTTCTCCCATCATGCTCATTTCAAATTCTGCCTGCATACATGTAGCAAACTCCTTTCCAAGCATAATATTTGTTGATCTAAAAATAATATCATCTACATAAATTTGGCAAATTAGAAGATCTTTCTTAAATGATTTACAAAAGAGTGTTGTATCCATTTTGCCTCTGATGAAATTCTTCTCCAGAAGAAAATTGCTCAATCTCTCATATCAAGCTCTGGGAGCTTGTTTTAAACCATATAGAGATTTCTTTAATTTGAAAACATGATCTGGAAATTTTTCATTTTCAAAACCAGGAGGTTGGTGGACATAAACTTCTTCTTCTATAATACCATTAAGAAAGGCACTCTTAACATCCATCTGATACAGAGTGATGTTATTTTGTGCAGGAAATGAAATAAGAAGACGTATAGATTCTAACCTTGCCACTGGAGCATATGTCTCAGTGTAATCAATACCTTCTTGCTGACTGTACCCTTGAGCAACCAGCCTTGCCTTATTCCTTTCAACTTCTCCTTTCTCATTTAGCTTATTTCTGAAGACCCATTTTGTACCAATTATATTGAATCCTTGAGGTCTTTGAACTAGATCCCATACATCATTTCTGCTGAATTGATTTAGCTCTTCTTGCATGACAACAATCCAATCATTGTCTTGCAGAGCTTCATCTACAGAAGATGGTTCAATTTCTGACACTAGTCCAAATAGTGATGCTTCAGATGATCTTAGAAAGGATCTTGTTCTGATGGGATCATCCTTCTTTCCAATAATGACATCCTCTGGATGAGAAACTTTAATTCTGGATGATGATCCTCTAATAGTTGACTCTTCAGAAATGTTTAGATTATTCATCTGAGAGGTTAAAGGAATAGCATCTGGCGTTGCTTCTGGTTCCTTCACTTGAATTTTGTCTGCTTCTGAAACTTCAGAGTCAATGAAGACTACTTCCCTATCTGCAGAGTTATCAGACTACTTTGGCTTTTCAGAGCCAAGCTTATCATCAAACCTGACATGAATAGATTCTTCCACAATCTGTGTCTCAGTGTTGTATACTCTGTAGCCTTTGGAGGGTTCAGAATATCCAAGCATGAAACACTTCTGTGCTTTGGAATCAAACTTGTTCAGATTTTCCTTAGTGTTTAACATATAGCAAATACATCCAAAAGGATGAAAATATGAAATGTTGGGCTTATTGTTCTTCCACAGTTCATAAGGAGTCTTCTTCAGAAGAGGTCTTACAGACACTCTGTTCTAAATGTAACAGGTTGTGTTGATTGCTTCTGCCCAAAAGTGTTTTGCCAGATTTGTCTCATTGATCATGGTTCTGGCCATTTCTTGCAGAGTTCTGTTTTTCCTTTCTACAACCCCATTTTGTTGTGGAGTTCTAGGACAGGAAAAATCATGAGCAATGCCATTTTCAGAAAAGTATTTTTCAAAATATTTATTTTCAAATTCACTACCACGATCACTTCTGACTTTTATAATTTTGAAATCCTTTTCATTCTGGACTTGCTTGCAGAAATCAAAGAACACAGAGTGTGACTCATCCTTGTGTTTTAAGAACTTTACACATGTCCATCTACTAAAGTCATCAACAATGACTAATCCATACTTCTTGCCTCTGATGGATGCAGTTTTCATTGGTCCAAACAGATCAATATGAAGTAGTTCTAGTGGTTTGGAAGAAGAAACAACATTTTTTGATTTAAAAGATGTTTTTGAAAACTTCCCTTTTTGGCATGCTTCACAAAGAGCATCTGAAGTGAACTTCAGATTAGGGAGTCCTCTGACAAGATTAAGTTTATTAATCTGAGATATACGTCTCATATTAATATGGCATAATCTTCTGTGCCAGACCCATTTCTCTTCATTAACAGACAAGAGGCATTTAACATTTTGAATTTTAAGTTCTGAAAGATTTATTTTATAAATGTTGTTTTTCCTCTTACCACTAAATAGGATAGAGCCATCTTTTTGACTAATAGCTTTACAACATTTTTGATTAAAGGTGATATCATAACCATTGTCACTTAATTGACTTATGGACAATAAGTTATGCTTTAACCCTTCAACAAGTAAAACATTAGTAATAGAGGGAAGTTTACCATTTCCAATAGTGCCAGATCCAATGATCTTGTCCTTCTGGTTCCCTCCAAACTTCATATCACCTCCAGATCTAAGTTCCAGGCTTTGGAACATAGACTTTTCTCCTGTCATGTGTCGTGAACATCCAGAGTCCAGGTACCATGATTGGTGTCCTGACCTTGCTGCTAAGAACATCTGCAACAGGGATTATTTTACTTTTAGGTACCCAGATCTTCTTGGGTCCTTTAGGGTTAGTGGTTCTGGAGGTTTGTCTAAACTTCTGTTTTTCAACATAATGTTTATTCTGACTAACCTTGGGTTTAAACACATAAGTATTCTTCTCAGAGCTTGTGTGTTTAATGTCATTTAAGTGACCAAACTTAAATTGAGAGTATACAGGTGTCTTCTTGATGAAAAGTTTGTCAACATATTTTGGATTTCTTCCAGATGAAGATTCATATCCAATACCTCTTCTGTTGTTTCCACTAACACCATAGATCATAGAAGTCATCTTGCTTTTGTCTATGCTCTTAGTAAGGAATTTCTGAAAACTAGAGTCATATTTTTCTAAAATGCTTTCACATGACTTAGCCTCAGATTCAGATTCTTGTTGAGTTGTTTCACAGTCATTTTTGATTTTCAGATTAATTTCTTTTTTCTCAACAAGTTCTGTCTTCAGAAGATCAATCTCAGATTCAAGATTGCTTTTCAGCTTCTTGTATTTGAGTTTGATATTGTTGTAACTTTTCAGAACTTCTGATAAAACCTTTATCAGTTCTTCTTTAGTAAGTTTAGCCATTACCTCTTCAGCGTCATCATCGGATTCAGAATCTGATTCATATCTTGAGGTTCCTTCCTCTTGATCTTCTGTGCTGGCCATCAGTGTAACATTAACACATTCTTCTTCTGATTCAGAAGATGATTCAGATTCATCTGAGTCATCCCATGTTGCCATCAGAACCTTCTTCTTTTTGTTAAACTTCTTCTTGGGTTTTTCTTTTTGAAGTTTGGGGCAATCATTCTTGTAATGCCCAGGTTCTTTACACTCATAGCACACAACTTCTTTCTTGCCAGATCTTCTGTGCCTAGAAGATTCCTTTCTATTATCAGATCTTCTGAAGTTGTTGAATTTCTTTCCCTTGTGCTTCCAGAGTTTGTTGATCCTTCTGGACAGCATGGATAATTCATCTTCTTCTTCAAAAGAATATTCTTCAGAGCTTTCTTCAATAACCTGCAAAGCTTTAGCAAATTTGTTAGATTTTAAGGCAACAGATTTACCTTTTTCTTTCTTCTGAGGTTCATCTTCCTCAAGCTCAATTTCATGGCTCCTCAGTGAGCTGATGAGTTCTTCTAAAGAGATCTTGTTTAGATCTTTAGCCATCTTCAAGGCAGTCACCATTGGTCTCCATCTGGTAAGTAGACTTCTGATGATTTTCTTTACATGATCTGATGTAGAGTATCCCTTGTCCAGAACCTTTAGCCCAGCTGTGAGAATCTGAAATCTGGAGAACATGGCTTCAACAGATTCAGAGTCTTCCATCTTGAAGGCCTCATACTTCTGGATCAGAGCCAGAGCTTTTGTCTCCTTGACTTGAGAGTTTCCCTCATGAGTCATTTTTAATGATTCAAACATATCAAAAGCAGTTTCCCTGTTTGTAATTTTTTCATACTCAGTATGGGAAATTGCATTCAATAATATAGTTTTGGCTTTGTGATGATTTCTAAAATCTTTCTTCTGAGCATCTGTCATAGATTTTCTGTCTATCTTCTTGCCATTCCCATCTGTGGGATGGACATATCCATCTATGACTAGATCCCATAGATCAGCATCATATCCTAGGAAAAAACTCTCAATTCTATCTTTCCAGTAATCAAATTTCTCCCCATCAAACATAGGGGGTTTGGTGCTGATTCTGTCCCTTTCTTCATATTTATTGTTAATGTTGGATATTGTATTATCAGCCATTGTAACAAATAAATATATATCAAAGTATTTCTCTCTGGATCTTTACTGTCACTGTTAAGTGGTAGCACACACAGAACCAGACTCTGATACTAACTGAAGGTGAGATAATACTTAGAAGGGGGGGGGGGGGGGGGTTGAATAAGTATGATAGATTAAAATTAGAAATAAAAACACAATTATTTTTATCCTGGTTCGTTGAACTCAACTACTCCAGTCCACCCTTCCTAGAGTGATTTGCCTTTCTCAACAAGGACTTAATCCACTATTTAATCAAACAGATTACAATAGTAACACCTAAGAACAACTGTTCTTAGTCTTCTCAAGAGCTACTGATTCTAACTGAATCCTCTTAAGGAAAACCTTTACAATCAATGTAAATCAAATACAAGAGTATGAATGCTTCTAAAAAGCTTTTATCACAACAGTGATTTTTCTCTTAAGTTTAAGTACAAATAATTCTTAGAAGAATATGAAAGAATGAGAGCTTTGAATGTTATGATTTCTTTTCAGCAAAATGTCTCACTGAAGAATTTGGTGGAGTCTTCCTTTTATAGGCAGCTGATCCAAGGAGAACTGAGCATTGAGAAGAGTGTCCCAAAAAGATCTGAGCCTTTTTGTCTTTACATCAAGTGACCTTTCCTAGAAGTAGAAGGCACATAAAAATCCTTTTTGTCTGTGTTCTTGTGTCTAGCACAAATGAGGAAAGAGACGTTTGATTTACTCCAACGGATATAATCTTTGAATAATTCTTCTTCAGTTTTCAGCAAGTTCATTAGAAGCTGATTGAGTCAGAGTCTTCTAATGATGTTCAGAACTTTGTTGTATCAGAGTCTTCTGCAGCATGTGTGCTTTCAGCCTGTTGATCATCAGAGCATATTTGACACAGAACTTCAGTACTGGCAGCTTTAGTACTTTCAGAAACTTCTGTAAAAACTATGCTTTGAGAAACTCTTCATACAATATTCTTCTTTGCTTCAGATGCATCTGCTTGATTCAGATTCTTCTGGAGCTTCTGCTTCAGAGTCTTCTGGAGCTTCTTGCTTCAGATCCTTCTAGAGGCTACGCTTAGGAACTTCTGTAAGCAGCGGTCAGAATCTTCTAATGAGTGCATCTGGCGCTTCAGAGTCTAGATAACTTCTTGTATACAATTCAGATTTGCTTCTGGAGTGTTAATTTCATTACATTCTGCAGTAAAACTCTCAAGCAAATTTTAGAGTATATAATTCTTAAATACAAAATTTCCTAACAGTTATCATCAAAACAAAGAGATATCATTAAGAACCAATCTGTGTTCTAACATGACTACCCCTTCGTACTTCGTGGATGGTGAGAATGGCGCCTTCGCCACTATCGAGGATAGGTGTTGGGATGACCCCCAAATTTGGAAGGCGTATCGTCTGCGCGAGTATCACCGTATCTGCTCGTCGTTTGTGAAGATGCACTTTCCTATGTATGAGTTTTGTTTTCGGGAAGCCGGGCTCAGGCTACCGTTCTCGGATTTCCAACCGGGGGTCTTCGATTGGTTACGGTTAGCCCACTCACAGCTGCACCCTAACGTCGTAGCCTTTGTCCGCGCGTTCGAGATTGTCTGCCGGTATCTGGAGATCGGGGCGATGTTGTCGCTATTCTTCCGACTTTTTCACCTACAATGACAGACAGTAGATGGTCGACACGGGTGGGTCTCGCTAAAGTAAACGAAGAAACTTTTTCGGACATATATGGATTCTGTCCGGGATTTCAAAGCCCGGTTTTTCACTATGAAGCTGATATCTCATGGGACGTGCTCCTCGTTGTACAGGCGAGAGAAGCGAGTGATGAAGGGGCAGCGGGAGGAAGTCTTGATCCCGAAGGTGCCCTTGGAATGGACTGAGGAGCACTTCGCAAGGGGTACCAAACGGTATATCGTGCGGGAAGGGACCCTCGACGAGGATGACCTAGCCGGTTATTAGAGGATAGTCGGGTTCGTGGCTAGCCTACCACCGGTGAACCTCGTGACGCCCGACGATAGATACATCCGCGATAGCGAGGGGCGTGTTTGCCAGAAGCCGAGGCTGATCAGCACGAAGGCTCTAGTTGAGTGCTCGATGGAGGAGGAGGCCCTTAGTTATCTAGGTGGTAGTCGTCTCTCTTTTCCCCTACCCACTCAACTATTTACTCTTTTGCTGATATTGTTCTTTTGTTTTGTAAGGAGTATGTCTACTACCGAGGAGAGGGTGAAGAGGTTGGCTTCGACCAGAGCTCCAATTAAAGTCGGTAAAACGCGAGTTGCCCAGGTGGCCGGGCAAGCTGCTTCTGATCAGAGAGGCGGGGTTCCTCATCATCACCCCAGGGGAGCCAGTCCCCCTCATCTCAAGGTGCTGCCAAACGGGCCAAGGTTCATCAGCTGGAGGGCCTCGTCGACTTGACGGCAGGGTTTGCTGAGGGGGGCTTCTTAATCCTGCCGTGCTATCAACATCCTGGCTTCTTTCACGGTGCTCGGTCGCCAGCCGTACCAGTCGGGGAGGCCAGGAAGGTCCTTGGTTTAGACCCGGCTGCTCAGAGGCAGGTTTTGACTGAGGATTTGGCGGCCATGATGCGGGTGTTCTCGACGGCTTTGGTCTTGAGCGACGAGAGATGCTCCTCGACTGAGCTAGCTAAGTTGTAGGGTGACCTTACTTTCGTGCAGTCGCGACTGAACAAACTGACCGAGGAGTTGGCGAAAGGCCAGGAAGATGCAGCTGCGGAGCGTAAGGGGAGGGAAAGCGCCGAGGAGAAGCTGAAGGCCACGAAGGCGGAGGTGCAGGCGCTGAAGGCCCGTGTGAGAGAGTTGGAAGGATCTCTTCGTCCTGCTAATGACGAGACGGACGAGGACAAGCTCATGGTTACCCGTGCGGATTTGATGAGGAAGATCCGGGAGTTGGAGGGAGATTGTTTGGAGGCATTTGGGATTGGATTTTCCAGCGCTGTGGACCATCTCAAAGTGGTTAACCCTGCGGGCAGCCTTGTCGTGGATGGAATCGGGCCTTTCCACTAGATAGTCAATGGACGGGTGGTCGATCCTGTCGCTGAAGCTGTCGATGACTCTGCCCCGATGGATAAGCATGAGGTGGAAGTTGAGGATGTGTAGATTTCTCCGGGCCTGCGTGCCCGTGGTTTATGGGCCTGCGCGCCAATGTTTATGTATTTTTGTTTAAGTGTTTTTGTCGGGCCTGCATGCCTCATTTGATATTGTAACCTGACTACTGGGCTGGTGCCCGATTTTATAAGATGGTATTTTGTTCAAGTGTGCGCTCATTTTGTTTTTGCCTGATGATATGCCTGTTTTGTTTCTGCACGTTGTATGCTCGTTTAAAATGCGTGTTTATTGTGTTTTTTGGTATGTCTGGGGGAAGTAGCTCGACAATAATTGTGCCCGGTAGTGTGGAGAACTGGCCGGCCGACCGGTTTCGTTACCTGGTCGTGGTGGGGGTAGTTTGGTCCCCGCGGCATGAACGTCCCATCGCGAGCTGGGTGTTCTGCCTATTCTGGTACAACGGCGGGGAGCCTCGATCAAGGGAATCTCCGTCGAGCAGAGCCTTATACCCGCGTACACAAGGGTAGGGCTTGCTATTTTGTTGGTCTTGGGGAGACACGAGGAGGTGCGAATGTACCATGTCGCCCCTCTGTGGTCGCGGCGGTTGTCGCCGCGGGCAATATTTTAACTGTAGTATTTTTTCAGCTTCTCAGCGTTCCATGGTCGAGCTAGTTGGTCCCCGTGGAGATTTTCGAGGTAATAGGCCTCGTGCTCTATTTTGTCTCGCACGTGATAAGGGCCTTCCCAATTCGCGGCGAGCTTACCCTCGTGTGAGTCTTTTTGGTTTCTTCGTAGGACCAAGTCGCCAATATGGAATTCGCGCTTTAGGACTCTGCTGTTGTAGCGTTGGGCTATTTTTTGTTTTAATCTGGCCTCGTGGAGGGACGCTCCTGACCGGATCTCCTCGACTAGATCGAGTTCCTCCCGAAGAGCTTCATCATTGGCTTCCTCTTCGAGAGGTGCTTCAGTCCTTCTGGACGGTTCCCTAATTTCGACTGGGATCACGGTCGAGGAAATCTTGGAGGGAGTCTGGTCGGCGGATAGCCACGACCTCGTAGAATTTGGAGTCTCGGTGCAGGCCTTGCTCCATCAGACAACGCTTCATCTCATCTGAAGTTGTTACTTGTACTGCCTCCCTTGTGAACCTCTCGATGTAGTTCCTGAGGGGTTCGTCGGGGGCCTGGATGATCGCGCCGAGTGCGGCTTCTGTCTTTGGGTGGCGTCTGGACACCGTGAAGTATTGCAAGAAGAGGTCCTTTAGGACCCTCCACGATGTGACAGACTCCGGCTCTAGGCTCTTGTACCATGTCATGGCGCATTTCCGTAGGGTCGTCGGGAAGAGCGGACATTTGATGGCTCCCCAGACGTTACGATAATCAAGCATAGCCTCGATATCTTCCAAGTGGTCGTCCGGGTTCGAGATGTCGTCGTATCTTGAGAGCGCCGGTGGCTTTTCCATCACATGGGGAATGGGAGCTTCCATGATCTCCAAAGACAAGGGGGTCCGGTAGTCGTCCTCGTCGCTGAGAATCGGGGACGGAGGAGGTGAGGGTCCGTGCCGCGGGTGGGGTTGATTTCGTACCCTCGACTGCCTCACCGGGGGTTCCGTTCCCATCACCCTTGGCTTCTGGGTTCTCTTCTCTTTCCGGGATGGTGACCTTGCCCGATTCTTAGAGGCTACGGGTCGGGGTCTCTCCATCTATGGTCGGAGATATCGTGGACGGGGCGACAAGCTCCTTGAGTTCCCGTGCCGCTCTTCCCGCGGAAGGGAGCGGGACGGGGCTTCGTGCTCGAGTGCACCAATGCGCTGATTCTGCTGGAACAACATCTGATTTGTCTGGTTGATGGCCACAAAGAGGGCAACCATCGTCGGGTTCGCGCCGGTTGGAGTAGGGATAGGCTGGAACACTGTCGGGCTTCGTGGCTGAGGGGCTTTGAGAAGCGGGGAGCCTTCGGGGGAAGGGGAGGCGTGCTGGTCATCCCTGGCGTCGGTCTCATGTGGTCGAGATGTCCCAATGTGATCGTTGCCGTTGGTAGGCGGAACGACGAAGGAGTTGTGGACGGCGTCGTCATGGCGTGGACTAGTTATGATTCGAAAGGGTTGAGGTGAAACTTTGGTTCTCTGCTCGGAGGAACGGAGAAGTTTGTTTTCCCAAAGACGGCGCCACTGATCTGACCTAATCAGAAGGGAATCACTAGACTGCCACGCGTCTTTGACTTACTACCTGTTCACCGGTGTCGAAGAGGAGGAAGGGGTGTACCTGCAAGACACTCCGATGCCAAAGTAAGGAATTAGACAGAGTGAGAGCAAATACAGAAAAGATGATGAGAATTGAATAACTGACCCTCTTGTGAAAGAGGGTATTTATAGAGAGACCCCAGCGCAGGGCCAATGGTCTATTGAGTTGGGTTGGATGGCCAGGCCCACCCCTAGTGACTGCTAGGGCTTACGTGGCGTAGTGAAGACCAGAATGTGGTCTTCACCCTAGTTCAACTGCTCCGTGAACTCTGGAGAGTGGGTTGACCTGCTCTTTCGGAGGTGGACAGTTGGTTGATGACGTGTCCCCGTGGAGGAGAGCACATGGAGAACGTGTGAGGTACACGTCTTTCTGCCCGACGGGGGAAGCGTCCTGCCCGGCGGGGAATGCCTGGCCGACAGGGGCCGTGTGCTCGACACAGATGAGGGGAACTCATTTGGGCCTTTCATCAAGTATAAGTGGGCTGGGCCTTCCCGACCAAGCGGGGGCCCAGGCCAGAACACTAACCACCTCGATTTTACTATAAAATCGAGGTGTTATATTAACTATCACCTCGGTTTTAAGTAAAAACGAGGTGACTGTTTCTTTTATTTTATTTTAAAGTACATTTTTTACACAAAATATTAAAAACATTGTTTACAACAAATCATTAGTGATATTCAAATTTTGTTGCATACCCATTAAAACAAATATTTTTGAAACAAGAATGATTTTCTGCAGTTGCAATTTATCAACTGAGTACTATTTAAAGGTTGAGCTCCCTTCATTGTTGGTTAAGCTTCATTTATTCTTTAATTTGAAGCAGGAATATTTTTTTACACTTGCAATCTATCAACTGAGCTTTTTTCAAAGGTTGAGTTTCCTTCATTGTTGGTTAAGCTCCATTAGTTGTTTAACTTGAAGTAAGAATGATTTTTTGCGCTAGCAATCTATCAACTGAGTACCCTTCTTTAACTGAGGGTTATTCCAAAAAATATAACAACGACAACACCAACACCATTATGTGAGATATATTACAAGGACAAAAAAATATTTTGTTCAAGATAGAAGAACATTGAACATTTTTTCTGTCGTACAATCTATCCCAAAGAATGATGCTTTAGGCGGCTTCATATTAGTACAGATTAGGGTAAAATCTATTTAGCGAGTGTTTTTATAGTAAAATCTTATTATTTTATTCCTGAACCATTTCATTGTTTTTCTTCATACAAGACACACTTCTAGCTAGGCATGTCAAGGAAATCTAGACCCGCCCTCGCCCGAGTCTACTTTAATTTATTTTTATGCCTCATTTTAATTATTTTATTATACATTTATTAGAGTTATTTTAATTTTTAAAAATAATTTTATTAGAAAAACATGTTTATTAATTATTTTACTCTTTAGAAACATGTTTATTATTAAAATGACTAATTATTTAATTAAATTATTAATTTTTATTGTTATGAAAAAAATAGTTTTGTGGGTGGAGGCAGGTTGGGGTAGGGGAACCCGTTTTCCATTGGAGGTGGGTTTGGATGGTAGTTTTTTTACCTCTGGTTGGGTGCGGGTGCGGGGGCGGGTCTGTTTCAGGGAGGCGGGTGCGGTTGCGGGACTGCTTAAATCTCCCCTCGACCCACCCCGCTGCCATGCCTACTTCTAACTATCATCATCAAACTCAATGAAGCTTTATACTTACTTTTCAATCCTCTTTCTTCATAAGTGATTTGATGTACAACTTATTTAAAGCTCAAAGTTTCCTTCCAATATATCAAAATGGGTTTAGCGTGCTTATAAGAAGATAAAACCGACCATATGAGCCTAAAGGCTTATCTTTATCATCAATCTTGGTTCCAATGTCTTTAATCAATAGAAAATATTGTTAAGTGTACATATCTAATCACACACTTCCATATTCTCATCCAGACCTAAGCTATGAAAATGCTTATTTAATAACAATTGGTTTGAGACACCCTTTTCCTGATATAACCCTTCAAGTTTCTTTAAATTTTATTGGCTAAAGACATACCATGAGCATTCATAAAAATATGCTTAGCCAAAAACATGCGAATTGTACTACAAGCTCTAAAATTTAGTACGTAAACCTTAAAGTTAGACATTGTAGTCATAACCTTTCCTAACCAACACTTTTAATATATAAAAACTTTTTTCAAATGTGGAAGATTCGAAAAAGTTGCAACCAAAAAGCATACTAATAATTTTATATTAAACCAACATCACAAATGCTTTAGAACCATAAGAGAGAGAAATAAATTACATCTCCACCCAAATCTTCTCTCTTATATGTCGTTATTTTGCCCATTTATAGAAGACACGAGACTTAACCATTCACATTTGAATCCAACAATATCCCCCCACAAGTGTAAATTTTTATCTCCTATAATATGATCCAATAGAAAAATACAACTTCAACTCCCACCAAGTCGAACCAAGAGTTGGATACCACTTATTGAGGGTGTTCGGAGAAACAAAAAGATTAATTCTCTAGGACCACAAGAGATGGAGACATCGCATCTCTACACAAAACTTTTACCAACAAGTACTTTTAGAGTATAAGAACTCTTTTATGATGTGAAATATCAAATAAAGTTACAACTACAAAGCACAAGAAGAATTTTATACTCTACCAAACCAAAGCTCTGATACCAATTGTAGGAGAAAACATGCATAAATAATATGACATGGAAACTCTAAAATTGGAGAAAAATCACGACCATTGCCTAATAAAAACAAGAGACCAATACTATGTAAAAATTGTTACAACATTTTGATTAACCTCAACCATCCCACGACTCCAATGCACCCAAACTCTTCAAGGAAAATATCTAACACACCCTTCGTAACACTTCAACACATAAGTATAACAGGGAAAAAAACAGTAAAACAAAAGGTTAAAATGCTTTTCAGTGGTGCATTTTATGACGAAGAACTAGAGTCGATTTATATAGCTCTAATCTCCCTGTTTATTGACAATATTAGGCCACGTAGAAGTTTTTCAACAAACATCAACAATATGAATCGTGGAAGTCATTGAGAAATTGAACACCCATAAATACTCAACTTTTTAAATTTTTTTTACTATAATAATTATATTTATTTGGCTTAGTTATAACTTTGATCTTCATGTTTCACTCGTTCACAAAGTTGTTTCTCACATTTTAAAATCACTGAGTTTTGATCAATCCATCGTGTTTTTTTACTCAAACATAATGATATGTCATGTTTTACATGACATTAAATACCATTGTTCCTTTTAGATTAGCCGCATTAGCCCAAACAACATATGTACAAAATGTATTTTAGGCAACATATGAAAATGATGTTTCAACATCTAATTTGTTGTCAATACGAGTTGTGTTGGCTAAAGTGTTTGGTAAAATTAATTAAGCAAGAGTTGTTTGAAAGAAGTATTTGACATGAATAGTTGCAAGAGTTGTTTAACTAGAGTACTTAATAGAATTAATTAAGTAATATGCTTAAGATTTGAGTTCTGATTGCTTTCCGATGTCCTTCAGAAATGTTTAAGTGTTGACTTCTTCAGATAATCCAATATTAATGAGAATGAAAAATATATAATCCTCGAAAATTATTTGTACACATAAATTCTATATTATTTAATTAGTTTCTAAAATGTACATTAATCATTTTCCCCCTTTTACGTGTATGCCACAAATATTGTTCTCAAATCTAGTAAACTATACCTCCATGAACTAAACACTTTACTAATGAGAGGTTTGAGAAGGGTGTGTACATTAGAAAAACGGATTCTGCAAAAAACGATAGAATATATTATTGGGCCAGCGAGTATGGCCCAAATCCAGTTCAACAGTGCGCTCGTGCTCCCTCTATCTCCCACGCCGAACCGCTTCCACCGTAACTGTCAGTGTTTGATGCTACAGAACTGTCGCCACCGTTCACGGTGAGTCTTTTCTTCTCTCTTTGTAAACATAATTAGGACCAACGTGAAACTTGTAACGCTAGAAAATTATTAGATTTTTCTCATCTTTTTCTTCCTCAACCGCTACATGAGTTAACGAATGTTTGCACTCTTGTCATGAGTAGTTGTATTAACTTTTCCCGATGCAAATTTTGATGCACGGTGAATACTCAGATCTAGGTTTTACTAGAATTTGCAACGAAATTGAGTATAATAGTACATTGAATGAAATGGATATGTAGGGTTTAGGGTTTTGTGAAGCTTCAAATTTTGTTTGTTTACTTCAAATTTGTTCATTTAAACATAAAACTTGTGGAAGATGTTGAAAATTCTTAGTGTTTGATGCGCAAAGATTAACTATGCCTCTCTGTTTTAATAGATTAGTACTGGCTTGAAAGTTGGAATGCTCCTTGTGATACTATACATACATTCACGCTTGGATAGTTGCTTCTGATTCTGTATCGTTTTTGTCATTTCTAATTTGCATTCAAAGCATCTTATTGTGGAGGGATGAGTCTGGAAAAGAATCCTTGTGTATTTTTCGATGTGTCGGTTGATGGAGATCCGGTTGAAAGAATTGTTATTGAGGTAATTTGAATTAGTGATTTTTCTTATGATTCTCTGCTTGTAATTATATTTGAAGTTTGCTTTAGTTTCATTGGTTGGTTTGACTGTACTTTTTTGAAATTGTGTGCAGCTTTTTTCTAGCGTAGTTCCTAAGACAGCCGAGAATTTCCGGGCCTTGTGTACAGGTAACTTCATTCTTATTTAAGTTAATGTTTTGGTTTGTTCCTTGAAGAGCGTTGTTTTAACTAAGGGCATCTTGTTCAGCAGTAGGCTAAACAGTAGTTAGTTTGGGTTGGAAGTTATTTGTCTTGTTTGGATCAATTCCTATGAGAGTATAGTTAGAATTCACTCTAGCCTAAAAGTGATACATATCAGATACTCAATAAAGAATTCATAAATTTTTGCTTTGAGACTTTAAAATGTTACTCAAAATGACGGCATTGCTTTCATGGTTGTTTCTTTCATTGTCTTGCTCTGCTTTTTCTGTAATTGTACTGTTTTATGTTTGCAGGTGAGAAGGGGATTGGAGAATCGACCGGGAAACCTTTGCATTATAAAGGAACAGGTTTTCATCGTATAATTAAAGGTTTCATGGCTCAAGTAAGTTGCCTTTCGGGATTATTCTTTACATGATTGTCTTAAGCTAATTATGTTAGAGGTAGTGTGTCATCTCGTGTTTCAGGACTGTGTTGTGCACTTGCAGTAAAATATTCTTTTCATAAACTTGTGCAGAAGTGACAGTGTCGACAGAATTTTGGAATTCACCATACTCTTTTACCATATTCCTGTCAAAACTTATTTTGCATTTTATAATTAATTGTTTCAGCACTTGATAATACCAATTTTTGTTATGTCCTGACAGGGTGGTGATTTTTCAAGGGGCAATGGTATGTTTATTTATTTTATTTGTTATTTACCAAATTTAATATGTAGATCCTCCTTTTGACTTCTCCTTTACCAAGACTTGTAAGTAACATTATTTGTATGGTTGATAGGTACTGGTGGAGAAAGTATATATGGAGGAAAATTTGCAGGTAAGTTTAGCTTTTATGAAATATTCGACATATGAAAAATATAAGATGGTAGTTTTTTATGCATGGCTAGTTACTTTTATGAATTATCATTTGACTAAACTTACTAGTACTTATTCCTTGTAGATGAAAATTTCAAACTTAAACATGATGGACCTGGCGTTCTTTCTATGGCTAATAGTGGTCCTAACACCAATGGATCTCAGTTTTTTATTATATTCAAGCGCCAGCCTCATCTTGATGGGTATATAAGCTTTGCATGTTACTTTCAAGCTGACGTGCATTAATTGTTTTGCACACCATTATGATCGTTCAATCTGCATTTCTCATTCTTGATGTCCCCTAAAATTTTCAACTTGGCCTTTTTTCTGTTTTTTGTTGCAGCCGCGGTCCATGTTGGTTGGTTATTACTTCAATAGTTTCAAGCTTTTCATGATGACCATTTTTTGAGGTTTGATATTTTACTTTCACATTATGTTGCAGGAAGCATGTTGTTTTTGGAAAAGTTACCGAAGGAATAGAGATTCTGAAGAAAATGGAGCAGCTGGGGACATCAGACGGGAAACCTACCAGTCCAATTAAAATTGTTGATTGTGGTGAAGTCTCTAAAGCAAAAAGCCAGCATGCTGTTGAGAAGGAGAAAGGTACTTGTGATGAAGTCTGAAAAGATACTAACGAGTATATTATAAAAATCTCGTCACTTGGAAGTTTTGCCGATTGTAATTGTTTGTAATATATGAACTGTTTCTTATTACAGGCAAAAAGAAAAAGTCAGTGAAATCCTTATCATCTGATGATAGCTCTGATGCTGACAAAAAAATAAGTAGAAAAAGAAAAATATCTTCCAAAGACAGGAGGAAGAGAAGGAGGAGATACTCTTCATCTGATAGTGGCAGTGATAATAATTCCTCAGATTCTGAATCAAATTCATCTTCAGATTCCGAATCAGATTCAGATTCATCGTCTTCTGATTCGAGCTCTTCTAGTTATGGGAAACACCAGAAGAGGAAGAGAAATAAACGCAGGCATGGGAAGAAGAGAAGTATTGGGCGGAAACAGAAAAGAAGCCAGCACAGTCGTAGAAGATCAAAACACAAGTCCAAAAAGTCTGATTATAGTTAGATTTTAATGGGGACTCACGGACATTTTTCTATAGTATACCTTCCTCAGTTACAGTTTGCTTGATCTCTAATTAAACTGCTTTTGTATTTTTTAGGAGTTCTGATAGTTCAAGTGATACAGAAAGTGACAGTTCCAGTGCTAGTGACAGTAGTTCTGGTGATAGGAAAGCTGATCGCCGTGTTTCTGGTCGTAAAATACAAGCCGACAAAGCTAAAAATAATCAAGGTATGGGTATTTATCTAATTCTCGACATTTGCTGTACCCACTCATCTCTCGTATTTCCTCCACATAGGTAGTTAAAAGATATTATGAGCACTGTTATGTTGATATTGTGGTAAGTAAATGGCTGCTCATGCTACAGAAATAGGAAAGCCATCTTCTAGCCGTCCCTTGCAAAGTCAAACCATTCCAGAACTAGTGGTGGATCCCAAAGTTGGAAAGCCTGTGGACAAGCAATCACACGAAGAAGGTGAATTGTCTCCAGAAAATGGTGAATATATGAATAACGGGCATGATACTCAAGCTGAATTTAGTAAACCTGCTAATCTTCGAGCTTATTCAGATGATTCAGATCACAATAGGTATGTATCTTGCTCAGTTCGCATGTAATAATGATTTGTCTACGCAGTGAATTTTGCTTTGATTTAAGGGGGTCAAGTTGTCAACTCCATCATGGACTTGAAGATACCAAGTTTATCTGACATATTACTTAACAGAGATGTGAGTCCTGGAAGAAGTCCTGCCAAGAATTCTAGGGAGCTGAACCGAGGACGTGCTCTATCGGCTAGCCCTGATAAAAAATCCTCTGATCCTGCTGCAGCTGCCTCCAAACATGGCCAGGGCATTTCAAAAAGCCCTTCGCCAAATGGTAAGCGTGTTAAAAAAGGACGAGGCTTTACTGAGCGCTATGCCTTTGTACGCAGATACCGTACTCCATCTCCAGAGCGATCTCCCCGTGCATATCGTTATGGGGATAGAAATGTTAGAAGGAACTTTGATAGGTATGTCTCTTTGTGTATACAGTTTTAATATATGGATTCCATAAAAATTGTTTGATGTTGTTCTGACTTGTAATATTTGTATTTGAAGAAATACAAGCTACAGAAGCTATTCTGAGCGCTCACCACCACGACGTTTTCGAAGCCCACCAAGGGGAAATCGTCCCAGGTTCCTTCTCCCTCAATCTAAATCATCCTCTCATATGCACAGATTAAGCACTTGTTTAATAAATATAACTGGACAGTTACGTTAAGTCTATGGGGGTATGCTGTGATTGGATATATATTTCACTTAATATTTCATATTCATTTACCTTTGTCCCCGTTTCTCACCTTTTCATGTAATTTGTTGCATGTAATACACATAATGTGTATATATTCATTCCAAACCACGTGCATTATGCATGGTTATGTTTGTCTGTAAGATTCGACTAGTATATATGATTCATGAACTTACTTTCATGTTTATTTGTCTAGATATCAAAGCAGAAGAAGTCGAAGCAGGAGTATCTCCCGCAGTCCAGTACGAGGCCGTTATAGAGACAATGGTCGTGGACGGAGTCCAAAACGCAGTCTTAGCCCGGAAGACAGGCGACCTCCCATAAGTGACAAATTAAAATCTCGACTAGGTGCACGAGGTAATCAACAATCTCCAGACAGACAGAAGTCAAAGTCAAATTCAAGGAGCAATGGCATTTCTCGATCGAGATCCCCTGACATTACACCCCCAAAGCTTTATAATAAAAGGACTTCCATATCTCGTAACAGGTCTAGATCAAGTTCTGCATCAGGACAGAAGGGTTTGGTTTCCTATGGAGACGCTAGTCCTGATTCCGGAGCTAGGTAGGTATATGCTGAATGGATAGCAGCTCTCAAGTCCAAACAGGAACTGAAATTTCTGAACATTCATAAGCAAGTTTCAGCAAAATATATCAATAGCAAGTCTCAGCAAAATACCCCGGAGTTACAGGGTACTGCTCCACCACTTTTACATATTCTCACGTCTTTAATTAAGTTCTATGTTGAGCAGTTGGAAGTACTATGCCTTAGCTAAAATCAAGCCTTTGTTGGTTTGAGAAAGGTTATTGGTGCCAAAAACTTGAATGGATACATTTTTTTTAAAATTAGATCCAGTAGTAAAAGCTATGTCTTTTTAAGTGAAGAATATTCCTTAAAGTAATATTGAGAATGCTATTTTTCAAAACAATTTTAATTGGTAATATTTTTGAAATCAAATTGAGTGGTAATATATGGGCATGGTGCGAACCATGGATGATTCTAACGTTAGCAATTAGGATGTTTGTACCCAAAAGCACGTACTATACGTTCTTTTTGGTTCCTTGCTCCATTAAACATGCAAAATGCTTCATGTTGTAGCTGCCTCAGAGTGGCTCCTATTTTGATTACCTTTCTCCTCTTTGTTTTTCACTTTATTGTCATAATTTTAGATGTCTAATATTGTGACACCTTTTGCTTCTTCAGTCTCAGTTTTCTGACATTTCTATATTGCTTTTTCATGATTTTTCTACTATTTGTTACCTTTTGTTGCTCCCTGTTAAATGAATAACTCAAATTGAAGATGAAAACATACAAGCACACAAGCTCAAGCTACAAACAACACTTTGGTGAAATTGAAAATTTTGTAAAATCATATAGACCTGTTCCTGCCAATTTGCACGTACAACTGTTAGAAGTGCAAAAGAGTTTAAGCTAAATGACTAGATTATGTCGTTCTTAACTTGTCTTAATGACAGTTTTCTTTTGCGAGGAAAGTGATTTGTCAGAAAAATATCATCTTTGTAGGTCTTCGAAAGTGATTTATCAAAAAAATATCATGTTTGGTTTTAACCAAGTAAACTTGTTTTTTATCCTATACGTTCGTTGCCTTTGAAGCTTCAATTCTTTGCTTTGGCGTTGCCAAAATCATTCTAAACTTTATGTCTCATGATCTATATTTTTAGGCAAAAATGCTCCAGGATTAGTTTTTCTTTTATTCTACCCACCTTACATTTTCATTTCTGGTTCTTAAAACTATTGTCTCTAGTTTAGGGACAACACTATTAAAAGGTCCATTTTCATTTTTTATTATTAAAATAGGTCTATTTTTAGTTAAAAAAAGAGCATAGAAATATAGTGTGTTCTGGCCTGGGCTCCGGCCTAACCACGCGGCCCAGCCCAATGATGCACGATAAATCCCTAATCTGGTATAAGTAGGTTGGTCGAGCACGTGACTCCTCGACGGGCAGAGCATGCTCCCGTCGAGCAGAATAACGTGCCTCAAGACGTTCTCTGCGCGCATCCCCTCCGCGGGGACGCGCTGCCAACCACTGTCCCTCGTCGGGCAGAACATCCCTCCATGGGCAGAATCCCCATGCCAACGAGCAGGACAACATGTCTCCCCCACGCCCTCGTGTGCTCCCTTCCGCGGGGAAAACAACACACCTTCGGAAAACCTCACGAGCTCCCCTCCGCGGGGAGATCAACGTGCCATTCACACGTTCTCCACGTGCTCCCCTCTGCAGGGACACGTCATCCACCAAACTGTCCACCTCCGAAAGAGCAAGTCAACCCACTTTCCGAAGTTCACAGAGCAGTTGAACTAGGGCGAAGACCACGTCCTGGTCTTCACTACGCCACGTAAGCCCTAACAGTCGCCTGGGTTGGGCCTGACGATCCAGCCCAACACAAGCGACCGTTGGCCCAGCGCTGGAGTCTCTCTATAAATACACTCTTTCACAAGAGGGTCAGGTAATTCACATCTTGCCCTTTCTGTACTTTGCTCTCACTCCGTCCAAATCACTTACTTTAGCATCAGAGTGTCTTGCTGGTACACCCCCACTTTGTCCTTAGCACCGTAGAACAGGCAGAAGCCCAACAAAGTGTGGCCGTTTCGCGACCTCCTTCTGATCAGGTCAGATTAGTGGCGCCGTCTGTGGGAACATAAACTTCCTCGTTCCTCCGAGCAGAGAACCAAAGTTTCACCGACATTTCGCATTCATGGATAGCCCACACCGCGACGATGTCGTTCACGGCCTAGTCCACGTTCCTGCCACGAATGGCGGCAAGTAAACTGGAACCTCCGACTACCTGGAGACTGACATGAGGGACGGGCAGACTGCCTCCCCCTCATCCGACGGAGCTGCCAACCAAACTGCCATACCGACGCGGGGCCCGACAGCTTTCCAACCTATCCCCGTCCCGGCAGGAGCGGACCCAACGGTGGATGCTCGCTTCGCAGCCATCAACCAAACGAATCAACTACTGCATCAACAGAACGAGAGAATTGGCGCGCTCGAACAAGAAGTCCCGTTAAGGTCCCCTCCGTGGGTAAACTTGAACGGAGACTCGAGGAGTCCATCTCCACGCTCTAGGGACCGCCGACCGCGTCTCGAGAGGCCCCAACCCGTGGTGTCGAGGCAACGATCCAGGTCACCAAGGAGGGAGAGACGAATCCGGGAGATCCGAACAGCCTGGATAGACCCTCCAGCCGGACACCCGCGAACGGAGCCGCCTGTTAGGCAGCCAAGAGGGCGAAATCAGGTTCCTCGACCGCACATGCCATCTCCCCCTCGATCCCCCGTACTGAGCGACGAGGACGATTACAGAACTCCCTTATCCCGGGAGATCATGGCCGCTCCCATTCCCCACGGGATGGAGAAGCCCCCGGTACTCTCAACGTATGATGGCACTTGTAACACAAAGCGAAATATTTTAATTAATTATTTAATTGAGAATATTCGTATTTTGGGTGGTTTTCAGTGGTTTTGTGGATTATTGAGAAAATGTGCATTTTTGGACTATTTATTTAATTAATAGTATACTATATGAGAATATTAGTATTATTATCGATTAAAATGAATATAAGTGGAATAAGGGTAAATTAGGCATTATGAAGAGTTAGTAAGGGTGTTATGGGAAAAACCCAATTGTGTGGTCCAAGTCTAAGTTTGACACAATAGAATTCTGAAGGTTGAGGATTCATTTTGTTAACCATGAAAAGAATGGAGGCCAGAGCTCTGAGGAGGGATCAGTGGAGGCAAAAGCTTCAGAAGATTGCCGAAATTAATCGTGAAAGCTTTGAATCGACTAAGGTATGAGGAGTATCGTTGTTCATGATTTTCTATGTATTCCTTTAGATGCGTTTATGTTTGGTTTGTGATTTAAGGTATTTTGGGTTGGTTATGGGAAAATAGGGAATTTGATGATAAGGCTTTAAGGTTAGGGGTAATGGTATGTAACACTGAATATTGATATGAGAAGGGAAACCTTAGGCCTTCGTGGCCAAAACCTTGGATTGTGATATGTTTGACCCTGTAGAAATAGGAATATTCAATGTGAGTAACTCTGATGCACTCAGAGCAATTGCAAGAAAATAGTGTTTTAGGTAGTGCAAATGTTGCCAGATTGGTCTAATAAACCATAGATTTTGTGCCTTTATCGCCGTAAGACCTTAGGGATGATTTAGGGATGTTTTGGAGGCATTGGGGAAGTGAATCGTGTGGACTTTTGGGTTGATTTAGGTTCCGGAGCGTAATAGCGTTTTGCTGTCCGTCACGACTGTTCATGTTTTCGGTCGAAATCGTTTTGGACGTAACTTTTGATCCGTAAGTCCGTTTTGACCCCCGTTCGAAGCGTTGGAAAGCTAATGAACAGGGCTATAACATAGTATAGATAAGGGAATTAGTTCCCCAATATTTTTATATCTAATCATGTTTGAGAAGTCAATTGTGTATCTGTCCTATTAATGAATCATGTTTTGGTTCATTGATGTCTTGACGTTTTGATGCTGCGATTTTCCTGATGAATTACCATGAGGGTAACTGTGATAATATGATGAATTAACATGAGTAGGACTATGAATTTTATGTGATTAATAGGCGATAGTATGAGAATTACCCTGAGTATAATATGATGAATTAATATGAGTATGACAATGAGGTTGCGTGAGTAATAAGTGCTAGTATGAGAATTACCGCGAGTGTAATTATGATGAATTAATATGAGGCAATGTGAGATGATATTAGGGATTAATATGTAAATACTATATGATGATATGACGAATTAACATGAGTAGAACTGTGAAGTTTATGTGATTGATAGGCGATAGTGTGAGGATTACCGTGAGTATAATTTGATAAATTAATATGAGATGATATGGGGGTAGTATTATGAATTGATATGGGATAATATGACTATGAGCTAATATGTGATTTATACGTGATTATATGATGGCATGATGTGTGAGATTAATTACTATGATGAACTATGATGATATGTTGTATGATGAGTAATATGATGAATTATGATGATATGCTGTATGATGATTAATGTGATGAGATATGATGATATGTTGTATAATGATGATTACTGTGATGAGATAAGATAGCATGATGTATGATGATGATTGTTACAATGAGCTATGATGACATGATTTATAATGATGAATATGACGATGAGATATGACGTGTAATGATGATGAATATGATGAATGATGATGCACCATATGTTGTTATTATGAGAACTATTGTGAAGTGTGCATCATGCATTCATGTGCATCCGGACTTCGGTTCAGGACCTCGATTACTTTGGCTTCAATCCCACTGTGTGGATGTGAAGTATTTTGATGTGCTCCGATCCTATTGATGGGGATCTACGGAGGGTTGATGGCCCAGTGTCCATCGCGCTGTGATGATTAGTACCACATGCATTGAGTCTATGTTGCATTTGCATTTATGAGCCTTTGTGTATAAATTATGACGTTGTGGCCTTTGAGGCATATTTGAAGGATATCAATGTGTTGAATATAACTATGAGTAATATGCCGTTTATGCATTAATTGTTATACATTGATTTTTATGAATTGTCTTACTCACCCTGCCTGTTTGAATGTTACCTCCACGTGGGTAACGTGCAGATGAGCAAGTTTAGTTGTGGACGCCGTCGGGGAGTATTGTGAAGTTTAGAGTCGTTAGCCTTTATGGTTAATGTAGAGGGTCTTGCTCTGATATGTAACATCGGGTTGGGTTCTTTGAGTTGATTGTATATTATTGGGTTATTTTACTGATGTTCCCTTATGAGGAAAACATTGAGTTATGTTTGAGTTCCGCTGTATATGATGTTTTGATATATTTTGAGAAAACCCGTGTGTTATGGAGTATTGACCAATTTTATTGACTTTGAGAAATGTACACCCTTTTGTGGCTTTTTAATGAAAGTTAATATTTTACTCTGAAATCCGTGTTATTTTGCCGTAATATCTGTGGGGTAGAATAAGGGTGTTACAACACTTCCGACCCCGACGACCATTTGGAGGATACCGAGGCCATGCTCGACTATCGCAACGTCCGAGGAGCCATCAAATGCAGACTCTTCCCAACAACGCTGAGGAAAGGTGCCATGACCTGGTACAAGAGCTTAGAGCCAGAGTCTGTCACGTCGTGGAGAGTCCTAAAGGACCTTTTTTCACGACACTTCACCGCATCCCGGCATCACCCAAAGACGGAGGCCGCACTGGGTTCCATCATCCAGGCCCCCGACGAGCCACTCAGAAAATACATAGAGAGGTTCACCCAGGAAGCGGTACAGGTGACGACATCCGACGAGATGAAACACTACCTGATGGAGCAGGGCCTACGTCGCGACTCAAAGTTCTACGAGGCCGTGGCCGTCCACCGTCCAGGATCGCTCCAAGACTTCCTCGACAGAGCCGCACACTACATCCGATTCGAGGAAACCCAAGCAGCCAACTCCGCCTGAGACACGAGGAACAGGGAAACCCCCCGTGGGTCCCGTGAGGATGGAGCCTCGAATAACAGACGCAGAGGAGATCGACAACGGGATGACCGTTCCCGAGAACCCCGCGAACAGCGCGGCCCGGCTGGCCGCTTAACGGAGTACACGACCCTCATCGCTCCCCGCGAGCGCATACTAACCGAGTGTGCCAAAACCGAATTTGTGCAGGGTGGCGTCCGCTTCCCCAAACCGACGGCCACGAAGCCCAATGTCGACAAATCGAAGTATTGCCGCTTCCACCGGAGCCACGGTCACGTCACAGAGGATTGCGTTCACCTAAAGGACGCCATCGAAATCCTGATCAAGGACGGGCACCTGAAGAGATACACTCGAGGAGGAGAGCCCCCGCAGCAGGAGGCCCCCGAAACAAAGAGGGTCGACGATATCCCTCCCTCCGACAACAACAACGGTCTACAGGTGGCCCTCAGCATCGATCGTCCCGAGGATTGGTTCGCTCTCCGCGACCTTGTCCTCCCCGAGGAACCCGTACGTCCTCAAAGCCGATGGGAATACTTCCCAAAGGCAATGTTCATATCCGTCGAACCCCCGAGCAAGCTGTCCGTAGGATCAGTGAAGCGGAAATTCGAGGAACTCATCACCAACAGCTCCGACCAGATGAGCAACCTCGACAAGTTCCGGGTAGATCCAACCCGATCACGTTTTACCTCGAGGAACTCCCCGGAGGATCTCCCAACTCCAGCATTCCTCTTCTTATCTGAGCGCAGATGGCGAACTTCGACGTTCGGCGCATCTTGGTCGACGGAGGGAGCTCGGTGGACATTATGTACACCCACCTTTTCACGACACTCCAGCTCAACGAGTCCAACTTGTCCCCCTACCTGCGCTCCGACCTCCAAGGCTTCAACGGGACAACGACAAGACCTTGGGGATACGTAGAGCTGAAAGTCACCTTCGGGGAGAAAGAGAAGGCCAGAGAAATCAACATTCGCTTCCTGGTCGTTGAATGCCTGTCGCTCTACAACTGCATCCTGGGCCGGACAACGGTCGCCGAGCTCACTGTGGTACCCTCCACCGCCAACCTGAAGATGAAATACTACACCAGGCGGGGAGCAGTCGTCACCCTCAACGAGGACATCGAAGCTTCCCGCCGATGCTTTAAGGCCGCCCTGAAGGGCCTGAGCACAATTGGACCATTAAACACCAGAGCATCTCCGCCCGACGCAACGAGGAGCAAGCCTAAGGACCACATCGGCTCCGTGGACCTCGACTGCCGCTTCACTGAAGAGTCAGACCAAGAAGACGATGCCGACGGCGACCCCCCTCCACACTCCGGAAAGGCCATCTTCCCAGCGCGCCCCATTCCAGACGGGGAGTTCGAGATCGTTTCCCTCGGGGACGACCCAACGAAGACCGTGAAGATAGGCGCTGGGCTTCCCGACCTTGTGAGGAAGCAACTGAAAGCCTGCCTCCGCGAAAACGCAGACCTCTTCGCCTGGAGCGCCACCGAGATGCCCGGACTCGACCCCGAGGTCGCCTGCCACCAACTCTCCATCAACCCGGCCGCTAGGGCCGTAGCACAACGTAGGCGTAGGCAGTCCCTCGAAAAGTCGGCGGCTGCTGAAAAAGATGTAAAAGACCTCCTAGAGGCAAATTTTATTTCGGAAGCCCGATATTCAACCTGTCTGTCCAAAGTTGTACTTGTCAAAAAGAGCAATGGAAAATGGCGTATGTGTGTTGACTACACCGACCTCAACCAGGCATGTCCTAAGGACGCCTACCCCCTCCCCAACATCGACAAGCTCGTCGACAACTCGGAGGGCTTCAAACTTCTGTCCTTCATGGACGCATACTCGGGGTATAACCAAATCCCAATGGCTGACCATGACAAGCAAAGCACCGCGTTCATGATGGAATCGGGCAATTACTACTACAACGTAATGCCTTTCAGGCTGAAGAACACCGACGCCACCTATCAGCGAATGATGAACAAGGTCTTCCAACGCGAAATCGGCGACATGCTCGAAGTATACATGGACGACATGATCGTCAAATCCTGCACCGAGGTCGACCACACGAGTCACCTCAAGAGGGTCTTCCAAACGGCGAGGAGCTGCATGATGCGTTTCAACACGGAGAAATGCACGTTCGGAGTTCGAGCAGGGAAATTCCTCGGTTTCTTTCTGACTGAGCGAGGGATCGAAGCCAACCCCGACGAATGCCGAGCTTTTTTCTGAAAACCCAACGCCGAACTCGAAAAAGTCGATACAATCCCTCAACGGGGTGCTCGCGTCGTTGTCTCGCTTCATCGTCAAATCCGCACAATACGCCCTTCCCTTCTTCAAGTTACTAAGGAAGGAGTCCACGTTAGAATGGACGGAGGAATGCGAATAAGCCCTCCACCACCACAAGCGCGTCCTGCCCGAACCCCCCGTCCTGACGAGGCCACAAGTCGGGGAGACTCTATACCTGTACTTGGCCGTCGCAAACGAGGCCGTAAGCGCCGTGCTTATCTGAGAGGCCACCGATGGGCAAAGGTCGATCTATTTCACGAGCAAAGCCCTCCACGGCCCAGAGGTAAGGTACCAGCAGATCGAAAAGGTTGCCTTGGCGCTCATTACCACAACCCGCCGCCTCCGACACTACTTCTTAGCTCACACTATCGTGGTCAGAACCGAGCATCCTGTCAAACAGCTCCTTGGCCGACTAGACATGGCTGGGCGAATGATAAAATGGTCGTTGGAGCTCTCCGAGTTCAACATCATCTACGAAGGCAGGAAAGCCCTCAAGGCCCAGTTACTAGCCGATTTCGTCGCCGAGATGACCCCCTCGGAACCCACTCCAGGAAACCGAAAATGGACCATCTTCGTCTATGGCTCCTCGAATTTCTCAGGAAGTGGCAGGGATCATCCTCGAAAACGGAGAAGGCACCATCGTGGAAGTCTCGCTCACACTAGCATTCCCGACCACCAACAACCAGGCCGAATACGAAGCTTTCCTCGTCGGCCTTCGTCTAGCAGCGGACCTCGGAGCCAAAGAAATAAAAATCTTCACGGACTCCCAGCTGGTCGCCTCACAGGTGCGAGGAGAATACCAGGAAAAGAACGATAACCTGGCAGAATACCTGGCTCTGATTACGGAGAAGATGCGAAGTTTCGACATCGCGGAGGTCCAACACGTTCCGCGCGAGCAAAACACACGAGCCGATGTCCTCTCAAAACTGGCCAACACCAAAAAGAAAGGCGGGCACAAATCCGTCATCCAAGAAATCCTGGCCCGACCGAGCACCGAGAAGACAAAAGCCCCCCTCGACGTAAATGCCATATGGGATGTCAACTGCTGGATGCCGTCCATACACTCCTACCTTGACACGGGCAAACTCCCCCCTAACGACAAAGAGGCCAACACGATCCGACGACGGGCATGCTCGTACGTCCTCCTCGAGGGCAAGTTATACCGAAGAGGCTTCGCAGTCCCCCTCCTCAAATGCATCGACGAAGACCAAGCCGCCGCCGTCCTAGAAGAGATCCACGAAGGCATCAACGCCCAGCACCTCAGAGGACGATCCCTCGCGAGGAAGGCCCTGCGAGCAGGCTACTACTGGCCGACGATGCAAGAGGACGCAAAGGAACACATCAAGAAATGCGACAAGTGCCAACGACACGGAGACATGCACCTCGCCCCGCCTAATGAGCTCAAAACACTTTCATCCCCATGGCCGTTTGCCTGATGGAGTATGGATATCCTCGGGCCCTTCACCTTGGGCTCATATCAGAACAAATATCTGATAGTGGGTGTCGACTACTTCACCAAATGGATCGAGGCCAAAGCCCTCGCCAAGATCACGACGCAGAACATACTCCGGTTCTACAAGCGAAACATCCTCGCCAGGTTCGGGGTCCCCCTCGCCATCGTCACCGACAAAAACTTTCGGGACTTCGTCACCAAGCTCGGGACCAAACATCACTTCACCTCGGTCGAACATCCTCAGACAAATGGGCAGGCCGAATCCGCGAATAGAGTCATCCTCAGGGGACTAAAGCGAAGACTTGGCGAAGCTAAAAGAGCGTGGGTCGAGGAACTCCACAACGTGCTATGGGCGTACCAGACCACACCTCACTCGACCACAAGAGAAACGACGTTCTGCCTCACATACGACACAAAAGCGGTCATCCCGGTCGAGATAAGAGAGCCGTCCAGAAGAACGGAGGCACCCCTCAACACGGAAGCTAACGACGATGCCCTCCAAGAGGAGCTCGATCTAGTCGAGGAAATTCGGTCGGGGGCAGCCCTCCGCAAGGCCAAACTAAAACAACGGGTTGCACTTCGCTATGACAACAGAGTCATCAAACGAGAGTTCCAAATCGGAGACTTGGTCTTACAACGAAACCAGAAGGACTCACACGAAGGCAAACTAGCCGCAAATTGGGAAGACCCATACCGCGTCCGCGACAAGACGGACAACATGGCCTATTTCCTCGAAAACCTACACGGGGAACAACTCGCTCGACCCTGGAACGCTGAGAAGCTGAAACGTTACTATAGTTAACCAATGCTCGCGGAGCCCAGCCACCGCAACCACTGGGGAGGGGGGGGGGGGGGGGGCGACATGGTACCGTTGCACCTCCTCGCGTCTTCTGCAGGCCAACAGAACAACAAACCCTGCCTCTGTGTGTGCAGGCAGAAAGCTTTGCTCGACGGAGACCACCTCGACCGAGGCCTCCCGTCGTCATCGTACCGAAATGGGAAGGGCACCCAGCTCGCGATGGGACGTCCACGCCACGGGGACAACTACCCCCAAAAAGACAGGTCATCAGACCGGTAAGTCGGCCGGTTCTCCTCACCGCCAGAAACAACGATTGTCGAGCAAAACCCCGAACAAGACCCACAACGGGCGAAACATACATATTTCAAACATACAAATACGTGCAGATATAAAACAAGCATAAACAAACATGCAGAAACAAAATCGAGCGCACACTTAGAAAAATTTCAAGAACTATAAAAAAGGCACCAGCCTAGTAGTTATATTACACCATCAAGGGCACGCAGGTCTGGCGAAACAAAACACTTAAGAAAAATTACAAAAGCGTCGGCACGCAGGCCCGGGGAAAATCTACACGTCCTCCTCACCCTCCTTCTCAGTCTCAACAGGAACAACGTCGTGGCCGACACGCTCTGGGTCGATCATCTGCCCATCGATGATCTCGTGATAGGGCCCGACCCCGTCTACAACCAGAGCGACACCAGAGTTGACGACTTAGAGCTGCGCGACGACACTTTTGAACCCGACCTCCACGACTTCCAAACAATCATTCTCCAATACCCGAATCCGGGCAAGCAAGTCCGCACGAGTAACCATCCGTCTGTCTTCGTCGGTCTCATCCTCGGCCGGACGGAGGGCACTTTCTAGAACCCCCATGCGAATGTTCAGCGCCTGCACCTCGGCCTCCGCAGTCCCCAGCTTCTCCTCGACAGTCGTCACCTTCTCCTCAGCACCATCCGCCCGCTTGCGCTGGTCAGCAGTCTCCCTCTGACTTTTTTCCAACTCCTCGGAGAGCTTAGCCAGACGCGACTATGCGAAGGTGAGGTCCCCTCGCAGCTTGGTCAGTTCAGCAGTAGAGCAACCTTCCTCGCTCAGGACCATCGCCGTGGTAAAAGTCCGCATCATCGCGACCAGATCCTCTGCCAGAATTCGACGACGAGAGTTCTGGTCCGCATCCAGAACCGACTTCACTTCACCAGCAGAAATAGTAGGCGACCTGGCCCCGTAAAAGTAGCCCGGGTGCTGGTGGCACGGCGGGACAACATACCCCTCCTCGGCAGACCCGGTCGTCAGATCGATCACACCGCCCGCCTCCTCGGTTCTGGGCCTCTTCGTAGCCCCCTGAGACGAGGGAGACTGACTCCCCTGAGGAGACGAGGACGAGCTCTGACCGCCATGGACTGCAGCTTCCTGCCCGATTATTTGGCTCACCCGCGTCTTCGTAGTGGCGGCAACTTTCGAGGCACGCAGTTTCTTCACCCGCTCTTCGATAGAAGACATGTTCGCTGCAAAAAATAAAAGGAAAGTCAGCAACAGATAAAACATACAAAGTCACAAGAAGAGAGAAGCTTCCCCACCTAGATAATCGAAAGCCTCCGTCTCCGAGGAGAAACCGAGCAAGGTTTTTGTATTAATCAACCTCTTCTTCATTCGCACGTTCCCCTGCTCGTCGAAAAGATACCGACCATCAGGCCTCACCTGTTTCGACGGCGGCAGACCACGCACAAACGCCACTATATTCAAATAGGCGGCCATGTCCCCCTCGTCGAGGGTCCCAACCCGCACTATAAATTGATCGGTCCCGCGGTTAAAATGCTCTGAAGTCCACAGCAAGTGCACTCTCAGAAGCCACGCGACAAAACGCTGACCATCCACCACTCGCTCCCCCTCGGTAAATAGAGAGTCTACCCCTTCTCTTGTGATCGTCCTCACGAGGAAGAAGCGACCTTTAAAATCCCGGACGAAGTCCATGTACGTTTTGAAGAGTGTGGTTGACTGCTTAAATGAAACCCAACCATGCCGGCCATTCACCATTTGCCGCTGTAGGTGGAAAATACGAAAAAACAAGGGCACCGTAGCGCCGACCTGGAGGAAGCGACACACCAGCTCGAACATGCAGATAAAGGCCAAGGCATTAAGATGCAGCTGATACGTACAACCAATCGAAAAGACCCAAATGAAAGTCGGAGAATGGCAGCCTGAGCCGGGCCTCTTTGAAATAAAACTCGTGCATGGGGAATGTCTGCCGCCCATATCTCGAGCCGACATGGTGATGTTCCTTGGGGCGGTAAACTTGCCAGTTCTGCGGCTCTCCCTCCTCCCGGTCCTCCACAGTGGTATAGGCGCCGAACAAGTCAAAGGAAAAACAAGAAGGGGTGGATAAAGGCTCCTCAGTGTCGCACCTCGAAAATTCACATTCGAGAACACGACCCTCGCGCGAAAGGCGCGGAAAATGCGGTTCGACAGAGTCGCCACCGAACTTTATTTTTCCCGAATAGACGGGAGAGGAAAATATCGAGAAAACCTCATAGACGCGGAAGGAACACAGTCGTCGCAACCAAATGTTCCTGGGTTCGGGAGTCGGTTACGCGAGGGGAAGGTATTAGCACCCCTCACGTCCGTCGTACTCGACGGGAACCTCTTAATTCGAGTTGTGATGGATGTTAGCTAAGCTTAATTCTTCTCTTCCCACTACTAAATACTAAAACGGTACTATAAGGGCTAAAGACGCTAGGGGAAAGGGGATGGATAAAGGATAGGGTGCTCGCCAAGGATTGGGGCCCTTGTGCCTACGTATGCTCATTCGGACGAGAATGAGAAATCAGAGTGTCGTAGTTCGACTATGGGAAAGGATGGGGGAAGTGGAAGATGGAGGGAATTGTGCTCGCCAAGATCATCGCAATCTTGTGCCTACGTATCTTACATTCAGACAAGAATGAAGAATCAGAGCAGTCGTAGTTCGTGGTAACAACCACGAAAGAAACTGGATTGAATTGGTTTGAAAGGGGTACGGATGACGATTACTCGAAACTTAAGAAAGACTTCTCGGACCCAAGTAATCGGGAGAGCGAACCAAAGACTTGGGACACTCTCTTTTTCATCTTGAAGAATAATGTTATGTTTGAATGGTGTTTGAACTGATGACGACTACTTTAGCCTAAGAAAGATTTCCCAGACCAAAATAATCGGGAGGACGAACCAAAGACTTGGAACGCTCTCTTTTTCATCGTAAGAGAAGTTGTGTTTGAAAGGGTGAGGTTGAAATGATGACGATTGATTGAAGCTTAAGAAAGACTTCTCAAACTCCAAATAATCGGAGAGCAGACCAAAGACTTGGAACACTCTCTTTTCCATCGTGAAAGGAAAGTTGTTTGAGTTGGAGATAGTTGAACGATGTCGAGTTGTTAATGTTATTTAGAGGCGTCAATTGTTCACACCCGAATAAGACAACTCGCATGTAAACAACTGAAAGCAAGATCAAAGACTTGAACCTACTCTTTACACCTTGAAGAGAATTAAATAGTTGTTAATTGATTGATGGTTTGTTTCGAAAATCCGCTTGACGTTGGATCAAGGGTTTGACTCGTTATCGCGTGCAATGCGTGTTGAAAATGAAATTGTTTGAAAAAGAGACCGGCTTGACTTACGCATCAAGGGTCGAGTTGTAATAGGTTGATGGCGAATGCGTATGAGCACTCGACTTACAAGGGTTTGAAAGTGGCTCGATGATGAATCGAGAATTAGTTTGAAAATAGTTTGAATCCGCTCTAGTCCCTATGGGCGCTCATAGGAGATTAACTAATAATCAAAGAAATACGAAACATACATCAGAATGGGAGAGGGATACATGTAATTTACACGGGATTGCACGAAATAAAGGGGTCTAATTGTCAGGTAGCCCAAGAGAAAGCCGTGTGTGTGTATTTGTGTCCTAAACTACGCCTTGAGCAAAGTCGGGCACGACTCAAAGTTAGGATACCTGCAAATGACCAAAGATCCAACAGTCCACCAATTCGGCTTTTAAGATTTTGATATTTTATTATATGTTTTCGAATATGGGTGAATGAATGAATAATGAGATATGATATGTGAATAATAATATGACAATAATGAATAAACAATATGTTAAGATAAATATAACAATAATATGAATAATATGGAAATTAAATTTAATGGTCAATTAATCGAAATAAAATCGGAAGACAAAAGTGGTATCAGATCCTTTGTTTCACGCCACTAATGTGACGGTTAAACGGTGGAAGTCTCGTCATCGACCAAAACGAGGTAAAGTGTCCAATAACAAATGAAGAATAAAATTAAAAACTAGAAGAAAAAAATATATACAATGCTAAATGTAAAATGTTCTAAAAAATAAGAAGGAAATAATATAATATATATACAATCAAATAAAATATATAATATTTACAAAGTCTAGAAAATATGATTATATTTATAAACTAAACTAATTTATATATACAACAAACTGTTATTATTAAAAAAAATCATAAACAAACTTTTTTAGAAAAAACTAAAATAAAGCTATAACCCAAAATAGAGAAAAATAAAATGGATGGGAGACAAAGTCGTGGGCCTAAGAGCCCACCCAACTCGCCAAGGTCTGGCCTCACTGATTGGAAAAAAAAACAAGAGAAAACGGTGAGATGACATCTGAAATCGTGGTAACACTATCACCAATATTCGAGTTAAACCAAATTTTTTTAACAAAATCCCAGCGATGTTCAAACAAAACCTAACAGCGGATTTCGACACAAGTTCAAATAAATCAAGCAATACATACTCTCTTCGGGAAGATTTCCGAGGTCAATTATCTCTACCATGTACGCGAAGACGTCTCATTCCTTTACCGGGTTTGAATTAATTCTCGCTTCACCCTTTCATCTCGTCTTTTCGTGTTCCTAATTTTTCTGGTTTTGAAAGTGATTTAGGGTTATTAATTTGGTTAATGTTTGAAAGTTATGGAGGAAGAGATTTGTGATTCATGTTGTGTTGCTGGTTTAGGGGATTGAAACGAGTCTGGAGGAAATAGAGGAAGGGGTTTCACGAACAAATCAGGATTGTTGATAGAAGGGGAAATTATTTTGGGGTTTTCTTATCTGAGATTGTTTTGGGCGAGATTATGCAGGTTGAAGAGTTTGGTTCTGTTATAGTGAGTGTTGAAGAAGATTATTGGTTGTTTTTTGATGAAAATGAAGGTGTCAGGTTTGTTGAAGGAAATGAGGTTGAGATGGGAGGTTGTTGAGGATCGTTTGAGGAAGAGATTTTGGGATTTCTGAAACGGTGATGGAGGCTGCTTGAAGATAGTACCGAAGCGGTTGGTTTTGGAGTTAAAGAGATAATGGTTTAAAGGTTGAAAGAAGGTGTTGGTTTGAGTTCAGTTTTCAAGTTGGATTTGGGGTGAGTTTTATTTGTTGATGGTTGAAGGAAAGGGGTATGAAGGGATTCTGTTGTTGAAGAGTTGGTTTTGTTCTTTGCGGATTAAAGTTATGTTGAAGGCGGAAGAGTGGATGCAGAGGTGTTGCTGTTATTTTCCATTTCAAGTCGGCTGAAGGTTTTAGGATGAAGAAAACTAATGGAATAGAAATCGAAGAGAAAGAGTCAAGTTTCAGGATGACAGTTGGATGAAGAATTAATGAAGGTCGAAAGGTTTTTTTTATCCATTTGAGAAGTGGCTATTGAAGTTATAAGTTGCAGAAGAGCGAAGGAGTTTTTGGTTTTCAGTTTGGTTGTTGGACTTTCTGTTGAAGAAGTTTGGATGGAGGGTGTTGAGGTTAGAGATGAAATCATTGTTATGGTTCAGTTTCAAAGTTAAGAGCCCCAAAATAAGAAGCAACTTTGGAGTGAAAGGCTCCTCCTTCAAAGTTTGAGGGAGACCCCCGGGTTTATCATTTTTTCCCCTCAAATGAGAATGAGTTTTTTTGAGTTTTTTTTGTAAAGGGAGGTGTACGAGTTTATTTTGTTGTTTTGCTACAAACCCTGCGTTTTTGAATTCCTGGCTATCCCACCACACTTTTTGACATTACTTTTGTAACAGGTCTTCTGGTTTATTGTGATAAGCATGGTTTAGTGAATTATCTTCTTTCTGCTGTTGCAGGTACAGGGCTGCAGGTGTGCGTTGCGTCGTGGTCATCTGGTGTGGTTTATGAAATGGTACAGACTGTGTTAGAAATTCAATGAGGTTTTGGATGGTTTTGTCATTTAGTGAGAATTGGATTATTTGTGGTGCTGATATTTACTTCCCTTTGTTTGTTGTTTTGCAGGTTTATTAGAGAGTCCAAAATGGTCATTGTGTGGACAAGTTGACGTGATGAATCACGTGAAAGGAAACACTGCTTGACGACTGTCGTCTTGTCCTGTGGAGGTGATTTTTTTGAGTGCCTCTCTTTGAAACCATTGTCTGCTGCCCAGCTAATAACATTCATGGCTTTTGTGAATTATACAGACTGTGAGTCTTGAAAGAAAATGTTGATAGCTGGGGTGTGATCATGCAAGGCCGGATGTGCGACCAGTGGGATGAGTTACGGGTTTTGCGTGAAAAGTTCTTCTTTTGATATAGAATAGTGAAGTATGGTGCTGCAATTTTGAAAAGGCGGGATCGTGTAAGGACATGCTCACCATCATTTTTCACATTCTGCAGTTTTTTTTTATTTTTGGGCATCAACCTTTCATCAACTGTGAATCCTTTAATCAAGACTTTAACTTAACTCGCATGGCCTAAAAAAACAATCCTTTTATATTTTGAAAATGATCCAAATATTGCCGTGGATGAACGTATGGTTTGATCATGAAAATGAAAGCACACCCCTCCACAAGAACTCGCCACATCTTCAAAGGACATGTAGTCATAATACACACACACACAAATGTTCTTCGACATACATGCTAAAAGTTCATGGATAAAGTCCCGATGAGAATGACCACGAAATAATATGTGGGTTAAATGCAAGAGAATGGTAAAGTAGGACAAATTTGGGGTATGACAGATGCCCCTATCTAATTGGCTTAGACCGAGTAAGATGAACGGCTATGGCGTTCACTCTTTTAAGGTAGAAGACAATTAGATATGAAGAAGACCCTGAATTTGTCCGAAAAGAAAAGAAATGACAGGGAATTGAAATGCTAGATAAGGTATACCTCTGAATGAACAATGAATAACTGGAAAAAGGTCCACATCGCCAAAAGGATGATGGGACGAAACAGACACGGCTACTATCACCAAAAGTATGATAGAGCAAACACACACAAACAATATCACACAATCTGGCATTAATGACTATGACAGACCCCCCACCAAAAGGATGACGGAGCGAAACACAAAACACATCGCACAATCTATCATTAATGACCATAATAGACCCCCCACCAAAAGGATGACGGAGCGAAACACAAAACACATCGCACAATCTATCATTAATGACCATGATAGACCCCCCACCAAAAGGATGACGGAGCGAAACACAAAACACATCGCACAATCTATCACTAATGACCATGATAGACCCCTCACCGAAAAGATGACGGAGCGAAACACACGCCAAACAATATCGCACAATCTATCATTAATGACCATGATAGACCCCTCACCAAAAGGATGACGGAGCGAAACACAAAACACATCGCACAATCTATTACTAATGACCATGATAGACCCCTCACCGAAAGGATGACGGAGCGAAACACACGCCAAACAATATCACACAATCTATCATTAATGACCATGATAGACCCCTCACCAAAAGGATGACGGAGCGAAACACAAAACACATCACACAATCTATCATTAATGACCATGATAGACCCCCCACCAAAAGGATGACGGAGCGAAAATCACACCAACAGGTCGCTATCACCAAAAGGATGATAGGACAACACAAATTTGAAGTTTACCAACACCAAAAGGATGCAGGCTGGGTTGAACTGACGAGGTTCGACTATCACCAAAAGGATGATAGTAAGGCAATTGACAACGGTCACGCTTGCTGAATACAACTCATTGGGAAATACCCAAAAGGAAGATTGGGTTGAAATGAATCAATGGGGACGACCACTGACTTGCTTGGAGTTCGTAATTTTGTTGAAATGAATTCATGGTTACGCCCATGAACTCTGAAGAGGATGCCCCTGACTGGACTGAGTTTGTCTTGATGTCTTGTCTTGCTCAACAAAAGGCTGAACAACTTCATGAGGAACGCTCACGGTTTTGATGAAGATGCCCCTGCTCGGGTTGGATCTTGTACTGAACTTCTTGGATTTGCCCAGCAAAAGGTTGAATAACTTCGTGGGGAACGCCCACGGTCTTGAATGGTATGCCCCTGACTGGGCTGAATGTTGATTTGAAGATCTGATCAACCACAAGGTTGAAATACGTCATGGGGGACGCCCATGGTCTTTGAAAAATGCCCCTGACTGGGCTGAATCTTGCTTTGAATAACTTCAAATTTTGTGGGAGAAACCCACAATTGCAGAAGATCGCCCCTGACTGGGCTGATGATTGCTTTGAAGCTCTTGAAAATCGTGGGACAAACCCACAATCTTGCAAAAATGCCCCTGATTGGACTGATGATTGCTTTGAAGATGTTGTGGAAGATGCCCCTGATTGGGCTGATGATGGTCTTGGAAACCTTCAAGATTGATCCTGGATCTTGACTTGCATATATGAATGCTGGATGATAAATGATATTCTATATGAGTGGAAGTGCAAATGCAAATGCTGACGCGCGGAGATGCAAGAGCTGGGGAAGTAAGGTATGATTGGAGCATGTATATGATGCAGGATACTTATGATAGTGAATGCCATGCGTATGATGCACATGATTGTAGACAGGTGATTGGAAATGCAGGGAGACGCCAGCAATGGTGGATTTCTGGTAGTTGCCAATGCAGATTGGACTTCGGGTGGTGGGAGGGATTGACTTCCTCGATACGCAGTTTGTTGAAGACGCCATGATTAAAGTAGAAGATGCTCTGGATGTCCCAAGTCTGGGTACTGATTTGTTGTGAATTGAAACAAAAGCTGGCATGTATTTGTAAATTGAAAGTAAATCACATATAGTTTGTAATTTAATTCAAACTTTGTTTCCTAACATAAGCCCGCCATAACTAAAGGACAACCCAATTGAATTTTGCAAATAATCACTTAAATCCAAATTTAATCTTGGGCATCAACCTTTCATCAACTGTGAATCCTTTAATCAATACTTTAACTTAACTCGCATGGCCTAAAAAAACAATCCTTTTATATTTTGAAAATGATCCAAATATTGCCGTGGATGAACGTATGGTTTGATCATGAAAATGAAAGCACACCCCTCCACAAGAACTCGCCACATCTTCAAAGGACATGTAGTCACAATACACACACACAAATGTTCTTCGACATACATGCTAAAAGTTCGTGGATAAAGTCCCGATGAGAATGACCACGAAATAATATGTGGGTTAAATGCAAGAGAATGGTAAAGTAGGACAAATTTGGGGTATGACACTCAGCCACCCATTCCTCGGTAGGGGGGACTCTCTTGTCGAAATTTGGAACCTCGGGCTCGTTATCTTCGACCATCGTCCCCGACACCAATGCCGACATGGACACTTGAAAAGCAGAGGATAACGGTGAATTAGATAGCCAAGATCAAATCCACCCTTCCACCGCAGGTCAAGTGAAAGGGCGACGATGGCGGTTTCGCGAACAGAAGACAAAAACACCCAGGCAAGTCCCCGAGGAGCATTTCCCCACCACTTCTCCACGGGATGTTCAAACTAACCTATCGCCCCTCCCCGGGGGCTTCATCGAAAGAAGCTCCCGTCCCCGGGGCATTCATCGGAATAATCGATCCTCCCCGACGCATTCATCTAAACAACCCAAAAAACTCCACCAAATACGGCGGGGACCCGCGTTTCTCCTCGGGGAACTCATCGTGTCACGACCACAAATCCAAAAATAAATGGCGAAGATAAAACAAAGGAGGAAGAAAACTCACTTTATAGCGGCGGTTGACGAAATGCAAGACGGACGGCGCGACGGCAATTCACGGCGGCGACAACGGACGGGGCGGAGCAACAGAGCTTCGTAAGTAAAATGGCAAGGTGAAAAGTAAAAAGTGCGCGAGGACTCGCCTATTTATAACCCGGCGCGGAACTCGAAGCGACACTAGGTACTTGAGTGCCCTAGGGTAGCCGCCCTCGCACCCACTCAATGCGTGACACGTGGCAGAAAGCTGACAGTCGCGTCCCTTCAAATTCCTTTGCCCCGCACACCCGACGACGTGGAAAGATCTTCGCGCACACACACCTTGCCAAACACGAGCCGACGGAGTCTCGCTTCACGCGACCTTCTTCCCCGAAATAACGTTTTTAAGTCCTCACGCTCCCACCGAAGAGCTTCGACTTGGGGGGCTCCTGTTCTGACCTGGGCCCCGGCCTAACCATGCGGCCCAGCCCAATGGTGCACGATAAAGGCCCAATCTGGTTTAAGCAGGTTGGTCGGGCACATGACTCCTCGACGGACAGGGCATGCTCTCGTCGAGCAGAACAACGTGCCTCAAGACGTTCTCTACGCGCTCCCCTTCGCGGGGACGCGCTGCCAACCACTTTCCCTCGTCGGGCAGAACAGCCCTCCGCGGGCAGAATCCCCATGCCAACGAGCAGGACAACATATCTCCCCTACGCCCTCGTGTGCTCCCCTCCGCGGGGAAAACAACACACCTTCGGAGAACCTCACGAGCTCCCCTCCGAGGGGAGATCAACGTGCCATTCACACGTTCTCCACGTGCTCCCCTCCGCGGGGACACGTCATCCACCAACTGCCCACCTTCGAAAGAGCAGGTCAACCCACTTTCCGGAGTTCAAGGAGCAGTTGAAACAGGGCGAAAATCACGTTCTGGTCTTCACTACGCCACGTAAGCCCTAGCAGTCGCCTGGGTTGGGCCTGGCGATCCAGCCCAACACAAGCGACCGTTGGCCCAGCGCTGGAGTCTCTCTATAAATACCCTCTTTCACAAGAGGGTCAGGTAATTCACATCTTGCCCTTTCTGTACTTTGCTCTCACTCCGTCCAAATCACTAACTTTAGCATCGGAGTGCCTTACAGGTACACCCTCCACTTTGTCCTCAGCACCGTAGAACAGGCAGAAGCCCAGCAGCGTGTGGCCGTCCCACGACCTCCTTCTGATCAGGTCAGATCATATTGCAAGATCAATAAATATAAATATTTAAATCTAATAGAATTAATAAAATAAATATCAAATTTATTGAGTAATATTACATTTAATTAATTATCTATAATTAATTAATATTGTACAATTTATTGAAAATTAATTAATTATCTATAATTTAAATACAATTAAAAACCTATTTTAGTGTTAAATTTTTTAAAAGTGATTTTGATCCAAACTATCCAAACCAATGTTTTAAAATCCGGACGGTTCTGGTTGGTCAAATCGGTTACACCGTGAATCGAAGGGTAGAGCGGTCCGATAAGGTCATCTGATCATAGTTGCAATTGATCTAGTAAAAATGGTCTGACCCGACCGATTTACTGGTCATACTAGTAAACCGCTGAGGTTCCGATGAGTTTCTTAAACCGATGGTTTAATCTTTTTATTTTTATTTCTCAACTTAATTATAATTTTGTTCTGTCCGTTTTGATGCTTCTGTTTTAAAATTCGATTTTATTAATATTTATAATTATGTTAATAATTTATAATAGCTAAATAATTTTTTTTACATAACATAACTAAATAATGTTAAAATTATAAAAATACAATTCTGTCAAAATTTAAAAATCGGACATATAACCTTTTAAAATTATTAGGATTGCAGTTTTATCAATTACATTATAAATATCTTTGATGTTAAATTAGTCAAAGAGAAGAAAGTTAAATATTCTATAATTTCAACAACTTTTTCTAATGTAATTCTCACTAAACTTATTTATTATTAATCATGCAATAAAATAACATAACAAATTTAAAAAATTAGAAAATTAATTAAATAATATAATAATATTATAAATTAACAAAAATTTTAAAAAAATCATGTTATCAAATAAAAAAAATTATATTTTTATAATGTTAGAAGTCACGCGGTCCAACCAGCGATCCACTGATCCGACCGATAATTTAGTGACCCAATAGCATGACTGGTCAATAAACGGTTTGAATTTTAAAACATTGATTCAAACAAACAATGGATAAAAATCAATTCTACTTAAATATTTCAAACATAAATCAATTCACTTTCAATTCTATTTAAATCAAAATAAATTTTATTCGATTAAATCAGCTCAGTTGATAGTTGTGCTGGAACATTAAATATGAATCTGTTCAGTTGATAGCTGTATAGAAACCTTAAATACAAACCTATAAAATTTGATTTATTTATCTTATATAGGAACATTAAATACAAACTTGTGAGATTCCATTTATTTATCTTTAAACAATGAACTCTGAAACGTGGTTATATGAAAAAAAAACTATCAAACTCAATTTTAATATCTGATTAGGATGAAGTTCATATCATAAATTAAACTCCGTCAAATATTAGACTAATATGCTAGGGATCATATTTTATTTCTTTATTAGAATGACTTAGTTAATATCATAATATAAAACTGACGGACGGACAAAACAGACAGTTTCAGTCGGTGGCGGACCAAAATGACCATCTGATCATAACCACAGGTACACAACTTATGTCCATTCTAGTCCATTTATGCATTCAGTTATATCAGATGACGATTTTGGCGGTTGCAAGTTTTATTGGATAGTTTATATCAGATGTATACGTTACTACATCTTCTCCATTACCATTCATAACCAACACCCATAAAAAACTTAAAGAGAAAATGATAAACTTTAGATTTAGATCAAAGACTTGACATCGTGTGTCCATGTCCCTTATGTTAGAATTTTGGGTTACAAATGTAAGTTTTAATGTGTTAGTACCATTATTTTAAATGAAATGTCACACGTTTGTGACATTTCATGAAAGGTCAGGTTATTGTGCAGATACCATAAGTCAATATCTAATTTAATGTGGAGTCAAATTAGAATATTGAAAACTAAGAAAAAACCCTAAAATTATTTAAATGAGTTACGGTTCTTATTTATAGAGAACAATATAAATACGATTTATCAAGTTTTCTTTATTCATCCTCATCTGAGGAGATTCAAAAAACCCTATGGAACTCTACAAATCTTCACATACCCGCAACCTTGAACGATTTTAATGACAAGTTCAAGTACACTCCTGCCTTCATTCTCTAATTGAATTCTGATATGAGTTTAAGGATTTAGAGTTCTGTTGTTGCACTAGTGGAAAAAAGGCTTCTTAAGTCGGTTAAAAATGACTTTTTAAGTCGGGTCCGAGCCCGACCTAAGAATTACCGACATAAGAAGTTTTGACTTCTTAAGTCGGTTGTGGACCTGACTTAAGAAACAACTTCTTAGGTCGGTTAGGCAGAACCCGACTTAATAAGTCTAGCCTGCAGAAATCATTTATACCCGACCTAAGAACTTACTTTCTTAAATCGGGTATAATTAACCGACCTAAGAAGTTGTTTTTATTTTTGGATAATCATACAAATCAGATGCAGTTTTTCCATTTAATAATTTACCCCCAAATCAGACTATCTAACTCAATCAACAAATTACACCCAAATTAAACCCCTAATTATCAAATAAAATATACCAACAACTTATAAACAAAATTACGTATATTAATAATACTAATACACAAACAAACACGTGCATGTTAATTCTAAAGCACCAAGTACGTACTTATCAAAACATCATCAAAATAAGAAACCTTAAATATTGGCCTGAAAAAATCATATCATCTTCTGAACAGCCAACAATCAACATCCAACACAGAATTGCACCTAATTTACATCAATATCTTCTTAACAGCAACACTATGGACATAACTATATTCGATACAACAGTTCTACAACCAGCCATATAGTTCACAAGATTCTGAATAGAAACTAAAACATGATTCATTGAATTAGTCCTCTTTTTTTATACCTGTAGCTACATAACAAGATGTTAATGAACCAATAATATTCATTGTTCCTAGTGCCACCATTTCTCTATTACCGTCCAACGAATAATCTTTCATAGCAGCAAATGTTCTTCCAATAGCCACAACTTCCTATAATTTTTTTTAAGAAAACTGCCTGAAATTTCCCATAAATGTTTATGAAACAAAAGAGATAAGAAAAGTTTCTATAAATTCACGTACCGTGAGAGCTACCATACCAGAAATTAGACCAATCCTAATACCAGCACTAAGATATTTTCCACTGAAAAATATTTCACCGGCCGATATTGGATTCACACCATCTTCAATATGTTTCACCTGAAACACCATAATGCTTTTTAAGTCTTAAACAGTGCTTCATTTTGTTTGAAACTAATTAGCTTTTTACTACTTACAATTGCTACTCCTTTCTTGTCTGCCCTTGTAATGTAAACAGAAAAAGTAGAGACAATAACACATATCATAGGAGAAATTGCAGCCACCCAAAAGAGATTCTTTTTCTTCTTAGAACTGGTGATACCACAATATACTAAAAACTGGTGATTTTATGCTTTATTACCTTGAAACTCTCCATTTGAGACGTTCTTTCGGCTTTCTTCACTTTGTTGTTTGCCCAGTTCAATATATCAGCATCCGTAATCTCTTTACCTTGCGAGTATGATCTTAAGTTTCTTAGAAGTTGAAGCATGGTAAATCTCATAAGCTGCCACATAAATGTTGTTGGACAAACAGAGATGAACATTCTTGTTAGTCACTCCTATGCTATCAAACAAACATATCGGCTTCACCAACAATGCAAATCTACCATAAAGCTGAAAATCATTGAAACTAACCTATTAAGAGCTTCTTATTCCCTTGTATAATATCATTACCAACAACATTTACTAAGGAAAAGTTAAGGTCCTTCCAAATTTTTATAACTTGGTTGCAATTCTCCAATTTTCGAAATGGCATCTTTATAGGAGGCTTTGTTGCCTCCTTTCAGTTGACAGATCCAGGTGAAACCTTATCAAGAACTTCTAATAGAACCCATCTTTGGAAAAGGAAATAAAGAAAATTATAACCAGAAGTGAACAGAGTGAGGAAAATGTGAATGATAAACCAACTGAATAGTGGAAAGGCTACCCATTTCTGACATCCTCGAAAACATTATTGACGTAAGTAACAATTCCAAGACTGTTAATCCAGAGCCTGAAGCATCTTTATTCCCGAGATGTCTGTGCATCATCAGTCATCATCTCAGCAAAGGACATTTTTTTTTGAGTCAACCGTAAGGCCATTCCTACACAAGTGAAAGTACAAGAGATTTTTGAATTTATAAGAATGAAAGTCACATTCTCCAAGCTACAACTCCATCCTCTAAATATGTGTTCCTAACATGTGAATCAATTGCCCCGTCCTCTTTTTTCCTAAATAGGTTCTTCGAAGCATGCCCCCAAAAAATTGCAACAAAGCGAATAATACAATTTGCAACATGTTTAAAGTAACCCATACCTATGCTGGAATATTTGAGCAACAAATGCAAGATTAAGGTTAGGAGACCCCTCCACTATGTCCTTTGGAGTGAGGTGTCGCTTGCAATCTAATCTCTCTGCCTGCTCAAGAACCATCTTTGCTCTTTCTGTAGGATCAGTTGTGGTCAAGGCACCTGGGCCTGCAACTTCCGGAGCAAGAGCACTTAGCAAGTAAGCATAGGCCTCTCCATCCTGCAAAAAAGAAAGCATTAAAAATAAAATAGACCCGTGGCAGCTTATAACCATGTCGTATCTATTTACATCTATCAAACATCTGCTATGTGAGAAAATGTGCCACACAATGATTCAGTAATAAGCTATGGTATATGACAATACAGTAAATTTATTCCTAGAAAATTACTAAACGCTGTAACGGACAACAGAACAAAAGGAGGTTCACAGTTTCTTCACTGATCAAGTAGATCTGAACAAAAAGGGGTTCATAAGGAGTACTACAATACTTCCATCATCATGCATGCTTTCACCAAGAAAACTGCACACATATTGAGAATTACAATATTAGTAACTATAATTTATGCACAAAGAACAACCAAAATAGATAATATAATTGTAAAGCACATACAATTGGAGATCCTTGAGTTTTGGTAGCAGAAACTTAGTTGTTCCTTCAATGTGCTTCTTGAAAATCTCTTGCTTCTCTGCCTCTAACTTAGGTGTAAGCAATTTGATGTATCTTTTCATAAAAGTAACAAACTGCTTCTTATCAAAAGCAGGCTGTTCCTGTAATCTGAGAGTGTCGACAATATCGACGACCTTAACAACTTGATCATCAACACCTTCATTGTCACCTCCACCCTCAGTAGAAGGGTTAGCACCAATATCAACATCGACAACTCCTTGAACAACCCACTTTCCTTCGACTTCCCACAGTAAGCCATTCTCAATTTCCTTATAAAGGAATGAGTCAGATAAGAGTTCATCGCCTACATATTCATCCACAAAGTAAAGTTCATAAATAATGTTTGAAAATATAATCATAAAATAACTCTCGTCAACTGTGATAACCGTCTCCATATAACCATCTTGATCATGATTCATGAAATACACAAATACCACAGAAACTGATGTATCAAAGAAATACCCTGCTATATCAAAGAAATGGTGTAATATTTGGTCACCTTAACTTAATGCTCAAGAAACTATTATAGTTTTACTAGCATATAAATTGTTCTTCTAACATCTAAGAGTTGTGCACAGAAATCAACGGTTGGATAAGGGAAGAACTGTCAAGTTTTTCTTTGGGATGATTTTCAGGCTCATCAGACTTGGTTTCTTGACTTCTTCCCCATACAACAAGGTATAAACCAGTTATAATTAAGATGGCTCCAATAATCCTGCATCTCACAATTCAAAATAATAACAGGTTTTGCTTTCTTCAAAATTTTATGGAAACAAAATGAAATTGAAGTTACTATATTGAGAACATACCCTCCCAAGAAGAATTCTTCACCAAAAGCAATGGATGTTATCAAAGCTACAAGCAATGTCTGTAAAGGCAGATAGATTGAAGCAAGCACTGGCCCTCCTTTGCTGATAGTCCATATCTGTATTGCTGCTGCCACCCCTGAAATCACCACTCCCTGATACAGAAAAAACACCGAGCCGAATTCATATACCATAACATGAAATCATTTTCATACTAGTGAAAGATCAGATTGAGCAATCAAGTTTGATTTACGAATTGAGTACAAAATACTATAGGCCTCGTCGATGGAATTGAGCTGCCAAGCCTTGGGATCCTTCTCAAGAAATGCTGCAATTGTCCCAAACTGCACAATACCAAATAAGCAAGTAAAAGCAGAAACAGTGAGTTGTGCTGAATAATTTTTCAGAACAAATGCTTGGATCACAATCCAACCAGACCAACTCAAAAAATGACCAAAGAGAAAAATGCCACCCAAGCCCAAAATTTTCCCATTAGCTTCCTCAAATAGAAACAAGAACCGTCTCTGATGTACTGCTAAACGTGATTCTGGAGCATAAATTGTTGGTCCTTTGTAAAGGGTAATGATTGAAGCTCCTCCAACAGAAGCAACTACTCCAAGAATCTTAGCAATACCATTTATCCTATTTAAGCGCAACCTCTCGTATCTGCAATTTCGCATGCATAATCGAACAAGTTCATGAATATATAATAAAAAAGATTTGAACTTTAAGCTCTAGAGAACAAGGGTTATTAGTTATAACTCGCCTTAGTATCACAACCATCAGAAATGTAAGAGCAGGAACAGAATTCTGCATAGCAGAAGCAAATGTTGGCGATGTATTGTCCAAACCCAGAAGGTAAAATCCTTCTTTCATAGTTATTCTGCAAGAATCAAACAGGTAACGTTTAAAGTTACACAAACATGTTTTAAACAAATATAAAGATGAATGAAATGACTTCATGAAAAGAGAATGTACCCTACAAGTCCAAGTAGGAAAAACTGTAACAAACAATAACTGGTTATTGGTGGTCTATCTTTCCTTGCAAGATGGAAACACATAAAAACAATAACAAAAAAAAGTTAGAAAATTGAATACTATAATCAAAGGTTGGTATAGAGGTAAAGTAGAATACTTTTCATTGAAATATGCGAGCGGAGCTAGAAGAATGAAAGCAGTGATGTTTCTATAGACAGGAAAAACAAGCTTGCTGACTCCTGTATTGAGTGCAATTCTGAGAAATATATGATTTCCTGCATGACAGAATTGTAAAAAAGTTAAGGCTGTGTGAAGCTTAGCTCGTTCATACATCATATTCTTTTGGTGTTGTGTTTTTTGCAGGAGTCGCCCCTAGAGTGCCGATGACGAAAAGCCTTCCATTAACATTCAAGCACTCAATATTTTTCTGAAAGCAAGATATTCCAGTACAATCAAGAATAACATCAACACCTGCCACAAAATCAATGGTAATAATATTACCTCATCAAAAAACAAAGATATCAAGAATCTACACCAAGCTTCATACCTCGACCACCAGTTTCTTCCTTCATACCTTCTAGCAGCAAAGTTCTCAATTTTGTAATTGATGCAAACATCGGCTTGAATCTCGCACAATAAGATAGCTTCTCTTGATCATCTGCATTGTAATATCTAAAATCAAATTTCTGCAAACATAGCTTGTAATTTCAATCCTGTCAAGGCTTAAAGACATCAAACTGAGTAAATATTCAAAAACATGAAAAGAAATAGTGAACCTGCAACTACAATTACTCTTGATCCATCCAACTTAGCTGCCTTAATTGCAAATGCGTCGATTCCGCCAGAACCTCCATGAATCTGAGAATTCATAAAGTTAACATGAAGATAAAAGATCAATAGCAAGGCAAGAATCAAGAACCATGCTTACCAACAAGGTTTCCCCTCTATATAGTCTGCTGGTGATAAAGATAGATGACCAGACAGTACATGCAGCGAAGGGAAGACTAGCCGCTTCCTTGAGAGAAACCCCGATTGGCTTCCCCTTCCTACGAAAGAAGCCGCTATTACAAGAGAAGCAGAAAAGCTCAAACCGGAGGAGACTCATCACCGCCGTGAGGCTCAAATCATCCTCGAGGATTCATCATCGCCTCACCGCCACCGTTAACGAGCCGCCGCCGACTCCTATTCTTGGGTAAAAGCTTGTTTTCTTCGAATCACTTTTGCAATCTATGTTGAGCTGCAGGTTAACCACCAAAGCGCGAAGCAACAAGGAGAACGGAGAAGCCGCGAAATTCCAGATGAAGACGAGGAGATGAGAAAGAAGGGCATTGGATGACGTTGGAGGGAAGTTTGATTAGGGTCCAGATGAAGACGAGGAGATCACAGGACAACGTTGGAGGGAAGTTTGATTAGGGTTTCTAGTTTGTTCAAGTTTGTTCAAGATACCCAATTCGATTCCTGTATGATGCACACAAAATTTAATTTGTTTTAAATAAATAAAACTTCTTAGGTCAGGTGGAAGACACCTGACTTAATAAATTGATTTTTTAAGTCAGTTAGTAACCACATCTGACTTAAGAAATTTTTGTTAAATCAGTTTTAAATGCACCCGACTTAACAAAGTTACAAATATTTACGAAATTGCCACTGCATAACTTCTTAAGTTAGGTGGCAGGTGAGCTGACTTAAGAGCCTCTACTATAAAGTATTTTTTCTACTAGCGTTGATTTCTATATTGATAAAAATTATAAGGTTATGAACATATCTAACAAGTGATATCAGAGCCACCCATATTAAATTCAATTTTATTTTTTGAAACCCTTATTTTCTGAAATTGAGATTTTTTTTATCTTCTAATTTTGTAAGGATTCTTTTAAGAATTATATGAAATATCCTTTTTTTATTGATGCGATTGAAGTTTTTAATTTAGAGCATGATCAGGTAGCGCCGTAATTATTTGCCTATATTTGAATATATTTGAATATTTAGAGCATGATTCTGTATGTGCCTATATTTGAATATTTGAAAGTGACGGACACATGCGTGACAAGTAATTATATAATAGAAAATATGTCGCAAATAAACGACATTCATGAGATATGAGGCACACACACTCAATGGTATGTTCGTATATTTAACTTATAATAAAGACTTATTAATCCCGAAGTCTCTTAACTTAATTTTAGATTTCACTTTAGTCCCTTATTTAATAAACTTACATTTTAGTCTTTTAAAAATTATTTCGTTAGTCAAATTAATCATTTCCGTTAAATGTTAGAAAAAACATTAAGTTTGGATGATGAGGCATGACATCATGACAAAAACAAAATAATAAGTCAACAGTTTCGTTAAAGGACTAAATTAAAACCTTATAGCTAATTAAAGGACCAGACTTGAACAATAACCAAATTGTGATTTTATCATACCATAATCTATTATTTACCATAACAGAATTTCATATCAACATAATCTTTAATTTAATAACATTAAACTAGAGTTTTATTATATTTTTTGATTCAAACCAAAATCATTAAACTAAAATGACATTAAACATGTTCCAAAATGACATAAGATATGCGCAGATACAACTCCAAAATGTATACTAAAACATAATACAAATTTATTTTGATCATTGTGAAGTATTCATTTCTTCTTTGAAATTGATTGAGGTAGAAAAAGTGGTGGCCTAGATTGAATTGGTTTTTCCGACTTGATAATGTAAACTCAATCTGTTTTAATCTTCTTGACATGTTTCATAAATTAAAAAATATTATATCAATGAAAGTCTCTTTCTCAAGACAACCTCATCATTTTGGATAACACCAATACCACCCTTTTCAAGGTCTTCTACTTCATCCTTAATAACCTAAGCATTTTGATAGCAAGTCTCAGTGCAATAGAATCAGATACACAGTTATAATCAACAATTTCAAAAAACATTATTTCTAATTTATAAGAAAATAAATAATCATAAATGATTTGAGGACTATTTCAATCATACAAGTTTTAATCATACATCGCATTTAACATGTATTTCTAATTTATAAGGAAATAAATAATTATACATTATTTATAATTTCAAAAAACAATTTCAGTTATAATCATTATTTACCATTTCTAATTTTGATCATTTAAACACATATCAATAAAAATAAACACAAATATCACGAGTATTAAACCAATTTTTACTACGGCTGCAAGAATTGACATAAGAAACTGAAAATAATTTGTTATTGAAATGGAATTTCAATGAGACAATTGGGCATACACTAAAAGCATCATATCTCATGTGTGTTGTTCCACCAGGAATCACTACAACAGGGACATGAAAATTTATTAAAATGGTAATACGAGCTGCAAATATAAAAAAATGAAGTACTAAAATTCAAATAATGTAGTAATCATCTCAAAAAAAATCTTGAGAATCACAAAAATAAGTCATTTATATCAATTATTATAATCTCTTTTTACGGTTTTCACATATATTAAGAATGAACATGAACTAATTAAGCAACAAACTATAAAGATATCACTGACAAGACAAATCAAGCAACTAGCAAAATATTTTTAACCTTTATACTTGTGATGCAATCTACTAATCCAATGACCTTGAGATGAAAATCAACAATTCGGAGCATCAATTCCAATGATCTTGAAATGAGAATCAACGATTTCAATTTCAATACTAAAAACAGAACCATCTAGATAAAACACTTGTGACCATTAAGTAAAGCAGCGAAGCAAGTGGATGATTAAAAACATTTGCTGTGGTTTGAAAAAAAACAACAACATTAGAAGTAACTTCAATTTAAGAATCACTTTACTTCGATAAATAACACAGACCACCAGGACCGGCCCAACCAATTTGGAGGCCTAAGGCAAAATTTAAAATGAAATTTTTTACGAGTAAAAATATATATTAATTTTAATTTTTTTTTTAATTTCTAAATTTTATTTAAGTCTCTAAATAGTATAAAATTAAACATATTAGTTTTATAATTTAATTCTTAATTAATATTAAAAAAATTCATGTTATTTTTATCATCTTGGAAGTGTGAATTAAATTTACTAATTTTATGTACTTTTTGATTTACATTATAAAAATAATTACTTATTATATTTATTGAATTTAAAAAATTATATTAAAAAGAGAGTATTATTTTAGAAAATAAATTTAAAATTATTCATTTAAAATATTTATTTCATTTGTGTGAAAATAATAATAAATCATACTCAATTTTTTATAATCAAATAAAAATAGATAAGATATTAAAAGAAAAATTAAACATATTTTTTTGAATAAAAAATAAATATATCTATTTAACATTAATTTTATTAATTAAAAAAATTTATCAAAATTTAAAAGAGAAAATAAATGATACATTGATAGTGTAAAAATAATTGACACTATCAACCAATGACAATTATATGTTGGTCAAAGCAATCTATAAATTTTAAGTTACTTATATAATATTTTATTTTAGAATAATTTGATTGAATATATGTGTAATACTTTCTAGATAGACAATAAATTACTATTAAACTCATTTTAAAATAAATAGTTAATTATTAATGATAATTATATGGTTAGATCAATGATGTCTCATTAAATAAATGAAAGTACATGACTGCGTTCAAAATAAATTTAAAGCTACTTTACAGACTATTATACATTTTATATTAAAATTATGCTTTCCTAGCATATGGTTATTATTTAATTTATTTGAAAGTCTGATATATAGGAAGAGAATTGAGGTCCAAGGCTATGGCCTTGCTTTTGGGCTGGCTCTGCAAACCACCAGAGTAGAAAATTGAAATCATATCCTTATTTTTATCTTGATATCCTTATATTTTATATAAAATATCAATTTTATTTTTATATATTTTAAATTAATTTAATATTTTACTTTTTAAATATTTTTAAAATTTTATTTTACATACCGGAAGACTTTGCAAAAGAGTTCCAGTACACAAAATAAAAGTTAAAAAATATTTTTAAAAATGATTACCGGAACTCTTTTGCAAAGTCATCCGCTAAACAAAAATTGACCATCAGAACTATTTTGCAAAGTCTTACGGTATACAAAATAAAAGTTAAAAAATATTTTTAAAAATAATTACCGAAACTCTTTTGCAAAGTCTTTCGGTAAACAAAAATTGACTACCGAAACTCTTTTGCAAAGTTTTTTAATACGCAAAATAAATTTTAAATATAAAAGGATAAATTAGCTAAAATTATACAAAGACAAATTTGATATTTTTTTATAAAATGTAAAGGTATAAGGATATAAGTAGGGGTATGAGGTAAAAAAATTTAGAAAATTTTGTTTTTGTTGTTACAGAAAGAGAAGAAAGAAAGAGAAGAAATAAATGTGATGGTTAAAGTTTGAAGAAGAGGGAGAAAAAAAATTTTGTATATAAAATAATTCTTAATAAATCTTAAGTAATAAAATATTTTAAATTAATTAAAATAATTTTATGTCAGTCAAATAAATATAACTTGAACGACAAGTATGTAAAAGTTAATATTTTTTACAAGAATTTAACGGAAATGATTAATGTGAGCAGTGTTTTAAAAACCAGACTGGTTATTGAACCGGTGAGGGTACTGAGTCACTGGTTTATCGATTGAACCACTGGGTCACTGGTCGAACCGCATGACTAAATCGGATTAAACCGGATAACTCGGTTGAATAGACCTGTCATTATATAAATATAAAACCAGTCGAACCGGATGATTCAGTTTCTAAACAAATATAACTAGTACTTAAATTTTTTGAAAATATCATATCATAAATTCACAAGTTCATAATTTAAATTTAAATTTTAAACAAATGTATCACACATAACAAAATAATACAAAATTACAAAATAATTGCAACATAATTTAATTTTAAACAATTTTTTTTAAAATTTTTATAACTTTTGTATTTAAATTTTAATTAAAAAATAAAAAATGCATTAGAATCGGTCCAACCTTAAACCCAGTTTTTTCCGGTCCAATCCGGTTTTTTTTCCAGTTTTTACCGGTTTAATGACACCGACGATCGAACTAGTAAATCAGACCGGTTACTAGGCCGGTTCCCGGTCCAATCGGTCCGATCGGCCGATCCGGTTCGGTTTTTAAAACACTGAATGTGAGTAACAAAATGTCATTTGAGAGACTTAAATGAAATATTTATTAAATAAAAAACTAAAGTAAGATCTAAAATTAAGTTAAAAGACTAAAAAAAATGTATTTAGCCTATATTAAATTAGGAGGAGGATGTATTATGTTTTTTTAATTTAATTTTGATATGCAGATATAAGGAACCCGTTAATAAGGAATCATTTTTATTATTTAAACGAGATAGTGCCCGTAATTATATCATTTGTAATATCCCCATATATATTAAAATTATGGGCACATTTTTATCATAGTGATGGGTAATTTTCGTATGTGCATAATTTGAAGAGTGATTAACGTGTAAAACAATTTTCAAATCCTGATATGGGTATTCTAATATCCCATTTGGATTCAATATGATTTCAAATGAATCTAAGTATCCCATATGGTATTTGAATATGATTAACGTGTAAAACAATATCAATATGATTTTAAATAATTTTCTAACTGATGTGGGTATTATAAATATATTCAGATCATATTGAAATTGTTTGGATATAAATTTTTTCTTACGTTGGTAACACCGCAAGCGCGGGCAATAACATGCTTCTTGAGTGAAAAAGTTTTTTTTTTGTCATCCCTGTTATAAACAAATTTTTATATTTTAATTTTGATAAATTTATTTTTTTTTAAAATTATTTTTGTTGTGTTTCGCATATCAAAATAAATTAACTTCGATACAACTTTGTTCATATTTTGATTACTGATCTGACTTGATCAGAAGGGAATCGCTGACTGCCACGCGTCTTTAACTTACTGTCTGTTCACCGGTGCAGAAGAAGAGGAGGGGGTGTACCTGCAAGACACTCCGATGCCAAAGTAATTGTATGAGCAGAGTGATCATAAACACAGAAAAAGGGTAAGAGATTACCTGACCCTCTTGTGAAAGAGGGTATTTATAGAGAGACCCCAGAGCAGGGCCAACGGTCACTTGAGTTGGGTTGGATTGCGAGGCCCAACCCAGATGACTGCTAGGACTTACGTGGCGTAGTGAAGATCAGAACGTGGTCTTCGCCTTAGTTCAATTGTCCCGTGATCTCAGGAAAGTGGGTCTGACCTGCTCTTTCGGAGGTGGGTAGTTGGTCGGTGACGTGTCCCCGCGGAGGGGAACACGTGGAGAACGTGTGAAGGACACGTTGTCCTGCCCGACAGGGGAGCAGGTTCTGCCCGCGGAGGGGGCGGGTTCTGCCCGAAGGGGAGTCTTGTGTTTGATACAGATGAGGCAGGCTCTGCCCGCGGAGGGACATTATCTGCCCGTCGGAGACCTTGTGCTCGACGGCTGCGGCCCAAGCTAGATTGAGCTTGGCAGAATATTATTGGGCTGGGCCTGCCCGGTCAAGCGGGGCCCAGGCCAGAACAGTTACGATTTGTAAATTTATATAGTAATTTAACTTTTAAGTGAGTAATTAAAATAAAAAAGTCACAAAAGTGATATCTTTTTATAGAAATTACTTATGAAAAATGTAGAATAATATTTTGTTTGTGTGTATGTTTGTTCATACGAGTATTAATTGACCTAAAAGACAGTTGATGGTTGGTCTGTTTTCAAATGCGTCTGTGATGGTAAACATGCGATAATTATAAGGTGTTACATGTGAGTAATAAATCAATACAAGTAGGGGTTTATTATTCAACATGTTTTTATTATTAATGTTTCATTGTTACAACAGGAGTACCACTAGTAGTTAATATTAGTGCTCAAATACTCAATATTAATGGTGCACTAGATATCTTGAAATGTGTTACGTCTTTATTTGAATAAAATTGATAATTTAATTTTATTTTACGTGAGTATATTTAAATATTTAATTTTGTTGTTCTTTTCAGCTACAGTTGCTTCAATATCTGCTAATACAAATAAGGTTCAAGCCCTTAATGAGATAAATTTTAAGGATTGAAATGAGAACATGAAAATTATTCTTTGACTGCATGGATCTTGACCTTGCATTAAGGATGAAGCAACCACTTTCTCCTACGGAATCTAGTACCTCTGAAAAGAGGAAAAATTATAAGTATGATCAATTTAGCTTTAGTACCTAGAAACACTTGGTGGTTAGAATATGGTGCAACTACTAACATCAGTGTTTCAATGAAGGGTTGTCTGAACTACCGAAAGTCAAATGATGTTGAAAGATATATCTATGTGGAAGATGACAAGTCGGTGGAGGTGGAAGCTATAGGACATTTTAGATTATTGACCTGTACCAAATTTTATTAAGATTTGAAAGACACTTTTATGGTGCCGTCATTTAGACGAAATTTAATTTTAGTTTCTTATTTGGATAAATCAGATTATTTTTGTTCATTTGAAAACAATATGTTTAAGTTGTCTTTCAATTTAGATATTATTGAAACTGGTTAACTTATGGGTCATGATAATCTATATTTGCTTGACATAATAGCTACCTATAACGAATCTTTGAATGTGGAATCACGTGGTACTAAACGTAAAATTAATGACAACAATTCAGGATCACTATGACACAAGCGCCTAGGTTAGATCTCTAAAAAATAGAGTTAAGAAACTAGTTTCCGATGGAAATTTAGATTCCATTAACTTCACAAACTTTGATATTTGTATTGAGTGTGTTAAAGGTAAATAGAACAAAACAAAGAAATTTGGTGCATATAGAGCTACAAATGTCTTAGAATTAATATATACAAACATTAGTGGACCATTTTCGACACCTTCTTGAAATGGTCAACAATATTTTATATCATTCACAGACGATTATTCTAGATATGCGTACATATTTCTTATAAATGAAAAGTCTCAGTCATTGGATATGTTCAAATCGTTTAAGGCTTAAGTTGAGAATAAACTCAATAAAAGAATTAAGAAAGTCAAATCTGACAGTTGCAGTGAATATTACGGTAGATATGACAGTTCAGGTGAATAACGTCCATGGCCTTTTGCCAAATACCTAGAGGAATGTGGAATAGTTCCGCAGTACACCATGCCAGGATCTCCTAGCATGAATGGTGTTGCTGAAAGGGGAAACCAGACTCTTAAGGATATGGTAAGGATTATGATTTGTCATTCTACCTTGCCAGAATCACTCTAGGGAGAGACACTAAAGACTACAACTTATATTCTAAATAGAGTACCAATAAAAACAACTACCAAAACACCTTATGAACTTTGCACTGGGCAAAATCCTAGTCTCAAACATTTTCATGTGTGGGGATGTCCAGCTATGGCAAGGCCTTATAAGCCTGATAAAAAAAAATTAGACTCTCGAACAGTGAGCAACTATTTTATTGGCTATTTTGAAAGATCTAGGGGCTACAAATTTTATGATCCCAAATTAAACTCAAATTTTGAAACGGGAACAACCATATTCTTTAAGGATATTGAGTTTGGAAGGATGAATAAGGTTAGAGACTTTGTTTTAAAGGAAGAACCGATAACAATTTCGTAACCGACTCATATAGTTTCTTTTGATCAAGCAAGAACGGAACCTCCATAAGACATTGTTGAAATTTCTCCAACTCAAGATGATTTGATAATTCAAGAAAAACAAACTCAAGATCGTCAAGAACAAGTGTTACGAGAACCAATACCTTTGCAGAGATCCACTAGAGAAAAGAGAAGTGCTATTCCGAATGATTACATTGTCTTTCTCCAAGAACATGAGGAAAATAATGGTATGATGGAAGATGATCCAATCAACTTCCGTCGAGTCATGCAAGACTTCAACTTAGAAAAGTGGATTGAAGCAATGAAGGAGGAGTATAAGTCCAAGAAAATAAATTTTGGGAACTTGTCCCGTTACCAGAAGGTGTGAAACCCATTAGTTGAAAATGGATTTTTAAGACCAAGCAGGTTTTTGACGCTAATGTGGAAAGGTATAAAACTCGTCTTATGGCTAAGTTTTATACTCAAAAGGAAGGGATTAACTTTAAAGAGAATTTCTCTCCGATTTCATCAAAGGACTCTTTTAGGAAAATCATTACTCTTGTTGCACATTATGATTTGGAACTCTATCAAATTGATGCCAAGACGACTTTCCTCACTGGCAACATTGATGAAATGATATATATGGTGCAACTAGAAAACTTTGTGTCAGGAGACTCAAAGAATATGGTTTGCAAATTAACAAAATCTATTTATGGACTAAAACATGCATCTCATTAGTGGTACCACAAGTTTCATGACGCAATTCTCTCATTTGATTTTAAGGTGAATCTTGATGAAGATTGTGTGTATCACAAATTCAATGCGAGCAAATACATTTTCTTTGTCCTATATGTTGATGACATATTGCTTGCCTCAAATGATATAGGCATGATGCACGAAACAAAGAAATTTATATGAAGAACATTCGAGATGAAAGATATTGGTGATGCCTCTTTGGTATTAGGAATTAAAATACATCGGGACCGATCTCGAGGTATTATAGGATTATCACAAAGGAGATATATCAAGAAGGTAAAGGTTTGACATGCTAGAATGTAAATCAGGAGATATTCTAATTGCTAAGGGAGACAAATTCAGTCTCAGTCAGTACCCAAAAGGAAACTTAGAAATTCAAGAAATGGAAAAGATTCCTTATATGTATGAAGTCTGATGTATGTCCAAGTGTGTACGTGTCCGGATATTGCATTCTTAGTTGGGATGTTAGGAAGATATTTAAAGAGAACTAATGACTATATACTCACATATAGGAGGTCAGACATTTAGAGATCACTGGATACTTTGACTCAGATTTTGCTGGATGCCAAGACAGTAAAAGATCCACTTCAGGCTATATTTACATGTTAGCTGGTGGTGTAGTTTCTTGGCGTAATGCTAAGTAAACTCTTTCGAATTCATCCACCATGGCAGTAGAGTTTATAGCATGTTATGAGGCATCCAAACATGAGATTTGACTGAGGAATCTTGTCACTGAGCTGCGAATTATGGAAGGAATTGAAAGACCACTTAAGTTATATTGTGATAACAAATCAGTCATCCTGTATTCCAACAATAATAGGAGCTCGACTAATTCAAAACTTATTGACATCAAGTTCCTAGTTGTTAAGGAAATGGTACAAAGTGGATAAATTTCCATAGAACACATGGGGACAAACTCCATGATAGCAGATTCTTTTACAAAAAGTCTTTCATCCAAGGTCTTTCATGAGCATACTACTCGCATGAGTGTTTTATTATTAGAGGACTCTATGGTTTAGTCGAAGTTAGTCAATTATGAATTTTATGTTCTGTGTTTGATATTATGTATGCATACTATAATTTTGGATATTTTTCAAATTAATAAAGTTTGATATTTAGCCGTTTATATTTTGTATAATAAAGTTATTGAATGATCTCACTAAAATAAAGTAGGACCATTTGAAAATCGACACATACATACCAACTTTGTAACACCCTTCTAAACCCCACGGATAATATATGAATAATCAGAGTAAATTTCCATGCATTTACAAAAGGGCATTACACATAACTTTCAAAATATCAAAACCACCTGTCATGCTCATTACTATTTCAATATAAAATTATGCTTTACAAAACTTCACTTTGCATGTAGCAGCGGATTCAATTATACCACAATTTTCATAAAAGAAACATTTGTTTTTATCACATAAAACAACATCACTTAGGCACTAAGGCCAACATCATAATACTCCAATGGATATAAACACGTTTATAGAGTACATAATGTATATCTTAAACACAACCGAAGCGATCCCAATGTTACATGACCAGAGCATGACTCGACCCAACATAATTAAATCACTAAACGACTACACCAAAAGCGACCTCGTAACTACGAGCAATACTACTCCTTGATACCTGCACGATGTCATGTAGGACATCATTCCAGCAGAAGGGTGAGAAATATTATCATAATAACAATGCATATAATTATATATACACAAATACACAAGCACAAAATACATATATTCCACATTTTCTCACCACAATTCATTATAACTCATCATGTACAATACAACATATATATATATATATAATCAAATATGGATAATCACCAAGCATATTCATCATGCACGTATCCATAAATCTCAACATTCCACATGAACATACACATATTATGTTTACTCACTAATTCACAATTACACATTCACAATTCTCAAATCAACAATTCATGTTCATAAGCATACTTTCATACAATGATCACATATTCATAACTCTCAATTACACAAGTAATGCACATACGCATATTCCACCATTCTCACCATACTTCATCATAACTCATCATATACTTCACAAAGCATATATATATATATATATATATATATATATATATATATATATATATATATATATATATATATATATATATATATATATATATATATATATATATATATATATATATATATATATATATATATATATATATATATATATATATATATATATATATATATATATATATATATATATATATATATATATATATATATATATATATATATATATATATATATATATATATATATATATATATATATATATATATATATATAGGCAAATATGGACAATCATCAAACATATCCATAGTTCACAATTACACAAGTCATGTACATACACCTATGCATAACTTCATACAACAATCATATATTCATTCCATGAGACTCAATGCAACTCATGCCATGTGGTACCAACACTTGTTATTATTTTTCGGTTTTTACATTTAAACCGGGTCCGTTCCCTAGACCAATAACACACAAAAGCCCATTCCCTAAGCTTTCAAACCCCGCTCTAGGTTTGGGACAAGTCACTAGCTCCCAAGGAACTATCAAGCATTGCCTCTTGACTAAATGATGCATATGCAATCAACAACAAAATGCACTTAAGACCGATCACACGTCTTAATCCCATGCATTCACATAATTCCTCCCTTCAAGAATTAAACAAGATTGCACACACAACATATCATATAATCAAGTATTCATACTTTTCATCAACATATTTGTCAAACAATGCACGCATATCTTACAATATGCTCCCATGCATTAATTCACAATAATCAGATACAACAAATATGCATTCATAATTCAACCTCATTACCTTTTCAAACAATGCACACATATTCACAATACGTTCTCATGCATTCACAATATCGCATACAATCAATATGCATTTACACTTCAATATCATTACCACATTTATCAAGCAATGCACACATATTCACAATATGTTCTCATGCATTCTTCACATACAAACAATATGCATATATTTGTCAAAAGACTATATTTCATAATCGATTCCACCATCTAGGATTCACGCCATACGGCTACCCACAACATATCATATCACAACATGCACAAGCTATACGTTATATAACAAAAGTATTCTGCACAATAACACATCAATCACACACATTCGCGACGGTAAAAATCAACACAACAATATGCTTTTAATTTTCTGCTATAATTGAACTAGGTACATGCCTCAAAGCCATTTTTTCTAGAAAGACAATCTCGTTAACTTACCAACGCTTCGAACGGGGGTCAAAACCGACTTACAGTTCAAGAGTTATGAATTTTCGAAGTTTTCCGAAAAACCAGAATTTTGCCTAAACACGGCTACGGGATCTTGCATTTTCGCCCGAAAATCTGACCGATTCAATTCTTTTTTTCGAAACAAACACATACTCATACTCACCTAACATATAGCAGTGAATTAGAACCATTAAACACGATTTCTACGACGTCCGATTTTCACTCAAATCTCAAACCCTCAATTATCCAAAAATGTCAAAACTCACAAACTCAACCAAATTCAATCAAACGAAATCCAATAATCACGGCTAAACATTACCTGACTAAACTATGCAATTTATTTTGAATTCTAACCGTTCAAAACTCGATTCTACCGATTAAACCATTTATGCCCTAGAAATGGAAAATAGAGAAAACTACCCACAAATCCAACACAACTCATACATAATCATACACATTGATCAAATAATAATGTTTCTCACCCTTAGCTTGATTGGATTGAAGCTTGAAGTTGATTCTTGATGATTTCTTCAAGTTTCCCTCTTCTCTTCTCTTTTCTCCTCTTTCTCTATTCTTTCTCTCCTTTTCTTTCTTTCTTTCTCTTATGTTTCTATCTCTTTTCTTTTCTCTCCAATTTCCCTTATATATCCTTCTATTTTCTTTCCATCATAATTTTTCTCTCAAAAATACCTATCAATTCATTTCTCATAAAATATCTCATCTTATCATTAATTAGAGAATATCTAATAAATCCACATTATTCTACCAAGTAGAATAAATTAATTAAATCCATTAACTCATTTAAATAAATCCAATAATTTATTTAAATCAGATAAATCACATAAACCAATTAATTAGCACAATTAATCACTTATTGAAAAATTGGGCTGTTACAACCTTCATGTGATTTTCATGCTACACATTTCATAATGGATCTATGTCATTTAATTGTGTCACTATCGGTGATCATTGATGAGTTTAGTTATGATTGATATAACAAAATTCACAGTGGTTCTGAATAGTGTCTGATTAATGGACAAGATAATTTGGATATGATTGAAATATGTAATGACAAATTTTGAGTTCATAAAATCTAACACGCGTGTAAAGTTACATGTGACTAGGGGGTGATTGTTAGAATTTTAGGTCACAAGTGTAACATTTAAGGTGTTAGTACCATTATTTTAATTAGTCAAGAGTTAAAGGGATCTAATTAATATAATATTAAGTTTGTGGCTAAAAACATAAATGTCATGAAAGGACAAATTATTGTGTAGATATCATAAGTCAGTATCTAATTTGACAAAGGGATGAATTAGAATATTAAAAACTAAAAAATAATTCTAGGGTTATTTAAATGGGTTATGGTCCCCATTTGTAGAGTGTAATAAAAATACGGTTGATCTGATTTTCTCTATTCATCCCCATTAAAGGAGATTTAAATTTTTTTAAGGAACTCTACAAACAGAAGATTACATATCTGCAACTTTCAACAATTTCAATGCCAAATTTAAGTACGCTTTCGCTTTCATTCTTTAATTGCATTCTATTACGAGTTTAAGGATTTAGTAAATTTTTATATTAATAAAATTATAAGATTATGAATACATCTAACACCTTTAACTCCCACAAATAAGAATAGAAAATCAAAATCAATCATGGAAAATGAAGGTGTTTTGAATCTAGAAAGAGTGAAAAATAGTTATTATAGTTATGATGTTCTAAATCTATAAATCCAATTAAAAAAGATATGGTCTAGTATAGGACAAAGATATAAGTGGAGAAAGATACCAATATAGATATATTTTATTAAATCCATAAAATAGAGATAAAAAAGGATGAAAGATTGAATAAAAGGCAAGTATTTTCTTCGTAAAGGAGAACAAATGTGGTTAGTGTGTGTGAGAGAGAAACGAGGGGGTAAAATGGAATGGTGGTTGTGGTGTGTGTAGTCTAATAAGAGGAAAATGTGGTAGTGTGAAGCATCATAAAAGGATCAATAGGAATTGAAATTGATTTATAACCAAGTAATCAAAGTGATAAGATTTAAACAATATTTGTGCTAGCATACAAAAGTTCCTAATTTAGAAAGAGCTACCTTGAATCCTAGGAAGTACTCGAGAAGCTCAAGGTGTTTGATTTTGAAGGAAGAATACATTCTTATTCTGAGTCTAATACATTTACACATATAAACCTTGGAAAATTCAATGGAAAACGATACATATAACCAAACTAATCTTCAACTTGGATAAGTACATATTCCATAATCAACTAGAGTTTCAAAACCATGAACACAACAAGTACACAACAAAACAAAATCTTAGAGGTAGTGTTCAGTAGTGGATTGAATCAGATCATTTAATAATATTATAATTCATATCAATGTAAATCATACAATATTGGAAGGCAAGAATTAACTACCAACAGAAACATGATATAATTCATTATAAATAAATATCATAACACTACAAAATTACGAGCCGACATTGTTCATTTACTTCATCTTTCAGACGCTCATGAATAAGATTCCGATCAAACCAACAACAACCGTCGTCGGAAGCCTTAGTCCATGTTCCAGCACCTATATAGTAATTTTGACGAGAACTGAAAGTAATTTGCTTAAGCAAAGTTGCCCTCCTCAATAGATGAGTTGCTAACTCAATTACATTTGTGGAGCAAACACAGCCATGTAACTCCACATATTTTAAACCATTGTGAAAAAACCTGACATACTTTCTTCTTCTTTGCCTTTGAGATCCAACATTATGTGATATTTTCTTATGTCCATTTCTAATCTGAAAATTGAATAATAATCATAATATTAAAATACATAATTTATATATTCAATGAAATTGTAGGACTATTTAGAAAAATATGATCCATAAAAAAGGTAAATTGTAACATATTAACAAATGGACAATCGGGTTGAATAACTCACTCTTAGAGAAAGTTTTTGGAGATGCTGAGAAGCCATTGCAATATCTAAAATCCAAAAGTAGTCCATCGTAGGATTATATGCTCCAATAATAAATAATTCCAATTGCCTAAGATTTTGAAGTCGAACCAAACCTTTCTTTAACGCGGATATCTGTTTACACCAGTAAGATTTAAAGTGAATTAAAAGCAATTAAAGGATAAATAACAGATACATAAATATTAACTAGTATGTATGGGTTTTGAGTGACCCACCTGTGAACGGCCTACATTCATAGTTAAATTCTCAACATGATCTAATCTTGCAAATGTACCAAAGTTATTTATCTCTCTAAAACCTGTATCCCAAAAAACCTTCAATAACTTTGGAGCCTCGACAGAGATTATGGGCCTCATGCAAGTGCGAATTCTATATTCAAAGGATGAGAGATTCAAAGCATCAATATCTATCTTATAAGAACCTTCATTCGGATAGTAACAATCAATTATGCTCAAATGACGCAGCTTTGCACTCATAATTTTCATATCACACTTGAAGTAACAATTCTTAAAGGTGACATCTTCAAGTTGGAGACATTTAGAAAACAAATTTGTTATGACATTACTTTTTAGATCTTCACAGAGTCCATCCGACACATCATCCAACACAATTGATGTCACATTATTCAGTCCAGATAAGTTAACAAGATTAGAAATTTTATTGCATCTGTAGTTAAACTGGGATAAGGTATGAGACTCAATGTTTAGTATGTGCAATCTGTATGAATAGTTCCACTTGGAAGAATATTCAATGGATAAGAGATTTGATGCAATGATATCAATTTTCCTCGCCATTGTCCTACTCCTGATACCCCCGCAGTGAATGTTCAAATGAAGCAATGTTGGACTAGTTATTTTTAAATCAGATAGGAACAGACATTGATTAAGAGTGAAGTTCTCAAGATGGATGCAGCTAAAACACAGATCCTGAAGCATATTCTGCTCCACAGGTACTAGAGTCAACACAAGAGTTCTCAAATTCTTCAATCCAGAAAATTCCATAGTTGCTGCTATGTGGCAGTTCTGTAGGTGTAGATATGTGAGAGAATTAGGGCCAGACAACAAAGGAAATAAAAATTTGTATGGCTCTATTTGAATTTTAGTTTTATATGCAAAGAGCAGCTCGATACGATTGGCACCCTTAAGAACTCCATTGTGAATCAATCCATCAATGGCATAAGTATGATCGACACCTAATGGAAAATTTACTCGGACTGAACTGATGGTGTCACCGGGATATTTCTGCATGAAATTATCCAATATTGTGGCAAATTGAGATTGAGCCTCTCGAAGGAGCGGAAGGGTTTTTGGTAACTCCGGCATTGTATTATAATCAAACATGTTATGGAGATCAAAATTGAGATCCTTCCTTAATCCCCATTCGTGATACCATTGTTTGGACAATGCACTGGTTTTCACTAAATTCTTCAAAGTTAACATGGAAAAGATATGAGATATAACACAATCAGGCAACTCGGTTGACTCACTCTTGAGTTTTTTAACTCCATTCATTGTTGCTGCAATGCAAACAATAATGAATTTGAATTAACAGCATATAACCGAGGTATATGTAATTTTATTAGTTAATTTCAGAAAGATAATACAGTAATGTAAAGTTTATATTCCAATTAGAAGATAGAAAAGAAAATTTTGAGTTAGAGGAGTGAACACCACAAACCTTAGAAGTGGCTGTTGTTGACCGGGAGAAGTAGGATTTCTATAAGCCTAGAAAAGAATTCTGAGTAACAGGAATGAACACCACAAACCTCAGAAATTAGGGTTTATATTTATATTAGTGAAAACATTTGAAATCTCCATTCTAATGCTTTAACTGGGCCCCCCTTATGGGTTTTCGCTGGCTGGGGTGCCGATTTATTTATCCCTTTTAATCTCCACTTTTTACTTGCCATGTCATCAAGATTTGTAACACCATAATTTTTATGAATTGCAAATCAACCTATTTACTTCGTTGAGTCTTTTTCATAATGAGGTGCATATTGCCCATGCATCCAATAACGCAACATCAAGAAGACAATTAAGAGAGGAAGTTTATTTATAAAAAAATTAAAAGATGAAGGTGTTTTTTTTTATTATTTTAAATAGCCTTATTTTTTATATTTTAAAATTATCATCTTTCTCAACTATATACCATACTATTTATGTTTTAAATAAAACAATTCAGACCAAAGAACATGCGCCAAACTAATTAGCACATGCTCTCAAAATTGTATTTAGATGTCAGATTAATTCACACATGCATGGAGGAAATAAAATAAAAATGAATGCACATTGATATAAGATCTATTGCTGCATGTACATGAAAAATGCAGATAAGCGCAAATGAAAATGACCCATGCATATATCATTCATACATATGTTGAATGTGAGAAAAATAAATAAGAAAAAAGGGTTGAGTTTGTATATTAAATTTATTTCACTTCTGAAAACAATTTTAAAATTTGAACAAATTCAGAGTCTGATTTCAGAGTTAATAGCAGTAGAAATAATAGAGTTTAAAAGCAATAAGCAAATCTACACACATAGTTTATTCTGGTTTCTCTTCTAAGCAGAGAGTAGTTCAACCCCCTTTGTCGAACAAGAGATTTTTACTATAATTAAACTAATTACACTTTGCTCAAACAAACTCGCAAGAGACTTCACCTGCTCAATTACACAAGAAATAAACTTCTGCTCAAACAATCTAGCTAGAGACTTCTGCTCAAGCACATAGGCAACTTCACAACTCAAGCAAACAACAAAAAACTTCCATTGCTCAAGCTAACTAGCAAAAAAACTTGCTCTACTTTAAACAAACACTTTAGTAGAAAAGATAACAACTATACTTGATGGTCAATTAGAAGTATAGAAGTTGTACAACAACCACAAAGATTCTTAGCTCTCAAGATTTCTAAGATATGCAAAGATAAGAAATCTTAAGAACTTATGCAATAACAGTTACAAAACTTTTGATCAAAGTTATGTTCGATGTTGTTCTGATGTAATGCTATAACCTTCTTTCAAATCTCCAACTCCCTTTTATAGAAGCAGAAAAAGAGTTGTCGAAAAGTGAGTTGTATAAGATTTCTTTCTTAATAAGTTGTCCAAGAGAAATGTTGGAGGATGTATCTAGTTAAGATCATTGTCCATTGAGTAATAACATTGCCCATAACGTCTTTCTCATACTAGGTATCTACCAAAAGGTGGAGACATACTTAAGAGGTCACATCACATTTTCTTAAGCCTTGCACAACGAAATTCAAGTTGAATTTTTCCATAATTTGGCGCTTGACAAAACTGGTATGCTTGGGACACAGAGTAAAGATTAGAGGCTAAACACCTTTAGCTGAGGTCTTTAAAGTCTGAGCTTTCACTAAAGGTTGAGATACCATGATCAGATTCTGATCCTTCAGATGCTAATATATACGTTCAGAGTCACCAGATTCTGATCCTTCAGAATATGAATTACTTTCCTTCTCTACATATGCTTTCAATAAGGTCAATTCAGAGTTGAATTTTAAGCTTATGATCCTGCAAACTTGAACATATGTTAGTATACCCAATTGTTCTTTAATTACTTTGTTATCATCAAAACCAAAGGGATGTGAACAACTTTGTTCCAACATTGTACCCTTTTTTTATGATGACTAACAAAGGTATTTAAGAATAATGGTTGGTTAGTTTAAATATTTTGACAACATCAGACTCTGAGGTTTGTAAACTCCCCTAAGTCTAATAGTTCAAAGGTTGAGTTTTATAAGCTCCCCATTAAGTCCTATCCAAGTTATTTAAACTTAACTTGATTTCATAATAAAGTAATATTCAGATAAAAGAAATAATAATGTAGGTTCATATATATAAAAGTATTCAAATATACTTTTATCCTCTTTAGATATTCCCATGAATTTCACCCCTTTTTGTCATAAAAAGCGAATTAAGACATGTCAGCATAGAGAGAAAAAATATGTGGCAAAATTTAAATTCTAAGAAAAATGACAAAAACAAAATTTGCACTTCCACACACACACACACACATACACACACACACACACACACACACACACACACACACACACACACACACACACACACACACACACACACACACACACACACACACACACACACAGAGATTGGTTGAAATATTTCTTCGATGCTCAAGACGGTCCAACATCTGTCATTCAAGAATTGCAACCATTAGAAGTAATTATTGCAATAAAGAGCTGGAGTACCAAGCATTAAAGATCAGAGATGCTTCAAATTCCATAAGCAACATATGAGACACTTAAGATCCTCTATAAAAGCATAACTCAAAAATATAAATTCCCACATCTTCAACCATTTATTTTTCTTCTTATCAACATGAGCAACCCTTCTGAAGCAACTAAAGTTATTGTCTCCACTGAGACCACTATGGTAAATGAGACTGACACCACCATCGAGCACCAACAGGTAAGGAGTGAGAAATCCCATCCGTATGGGTCAAACACTACCAAAAAGGCCCAGCCTATGAACTTATATTTCTTAGAAATTCATGTAGTCAGAGTATACCTTTGACCATCTTGAAAATTGTGGTTCATATGCTTATCTATCATCAATATTTATATTTATTATCTTTTTGTTGATGACAAAAGGGGGAGAAGTTCATGGAAATATTTAAGGTTAAAATTGTTTTTTAATACTTTAATTCACCTGAACCCTAATTATTCATTATTTTTGTAATGCTTTCTTTTGAACATATTATTTTTATCGAAATAAGTTTAAATTAACTTGGATAGAACTTAGAGGGAGCTTACAAACCTTAACCTATGGACTATTAGACTCAGGGGGAGCTTACAAGCCTCAGACTCTGATATTGTAAGGTTAGTTAAAACTGACCAACCATTGTTCTTAAATACATTTGTTTCTCATCATTAAAAATGGGGAGATTGTTTAAATAAGTTTGTTCATACTCCTTGAGTTTTGATGATAACAAAGTATTTAGAGAACAAATAGGTATATTAACATATGTTCAAGTGTGCAGGATCATAGGCTAAGAATTCATCATGAATTAATCCTGTTGAAAACATAAGTGAAGAAGCAATACTATTCAGGCTATGGGTGATCAGAATTTGAATATATTCATCAGCATCTGAAGGTCCAGACTCTGGTATGTTGTTCCAACCTTTGATTACAGCTCAGACCCGGAAGGCTTAAGGAGCGTCTGATATGTACACTGCATCAAACCTGGACAATTTTGTCATAGTCACAAATTTCTGGATAGAGTCAACTAGGATTTGGTTTTGCAAGGCTCAAGGATGGTGATGTGACCTCTTCAGTATGTATTACCTTTTGGTAGATACCTAATTATCTGAAAGGTGTTATGGACATTGCTTTTATTAAATGGACAATACTTCTCACCGGGTTCAACTCTTCAACGTCTCTCTCGGTATCCTCGTTCACTAAGTTTGTTGTTGTTCAAACCTCCAACGAATTTTTTCTACCTTTATAAAAAGAAGTTGAAGACTCAAAGGAAGGTTACAACATCACAACACATTAAATATCTTGGCTTAAATCTGAGCTCTTATTATAACTCTTACAACATAAAGATCTTAAGATTTCTTATCTTAGATTATTTAGAAATCTTAGAAAGGTAGAAAATTTTTATGATTGTTGCACAAATGTTATACTTATGATTTTGTATCAAAGTATAATAGTTATTTATTATACTAAAATATTTGCTTAAAGTAGAGGAAGTCTCTTTTTGGTTAGATTGAGCAGGAAGTCTTAAATTAAGGATTTAAGCAAGGAAGTCTCATTCTAGGTTGATTAAGCAAGATGTCTCTAACAAGGTTTCTTGAGCAGAAGTCTCTTTCCAGGTTGATTGAGCATACAAGTCTCTTAAAAGTGTGCTTGAGCAATTATAATCTATTTGGTTATAGTGAAAAGCTCATTTTGAGGCAATGAGACTGGACTACTCTTAGTTGAGCAGAGGAATCAAAATAATCTTTGTGTGTTGCTTGAATTTAGTTTTGAACATTTCATTTATGCTTCTATTACACATTCTGATATCAGACTCTGAACGTGGTTCAAATTCTGAAGCTTTAGTTTCAAAAGTGAAAGGAGTTTTTGGCATACACAATTTAAACCCCCCTTCTATGGTTTTTTTTTCTCACCTTCAAGATAAACTAATGTAGATCAACCCTCCAGTAATTTTCTTCCAAAAATTAATGAAATTTTTTTTCCAGTTTGTTTGCAATGATGCTTCATATATAGTTTCTTATTATCATTTGAATGATCCAACCATCAGAGAAGTTTTAGAAACAATTCAACCACTAAAGCTCAAAGTGAACAAAAATGTTGTTAATTTTAACATACGATATAAATATTCCCAAAGAGTATAGCTTAGAGTATACAACACATAAGCAAGATAAAACTAAAAGCAACACAAATACCAAGTAACAAATAAAATCTCAACAACATGCTGACATAAGATAAAATCAGTTAAGATGAATAAAGAAAACACAACAGGTTCTAAATCCTAAGCCCATGGTTTCTTTAGAAGATCCAATACAACTTTTAGATTAGCACCCATAATGTCTTGTCTAGAATTCATAGACTTCATCCTTTCATCCATTTCAGCTTGTTTGATAGCCAATGCTTGCTGATTAGCAATAACGGGGATCAACCTTGCCTCCATAAGATCTTATCTTTTATTTGAAGAGGAAACAGATTCTAAAGAGACATTCTTCAGATCCTGAAGGACTGATATAACAAAGGCTACGAGAGAATCCCACTTAGCACCATAAACTACTGGACCAGAAGTAGTGGTTTTCTCATCAACCAGATTCTACACTTTATCAAGAAAAAGAGTTTTGATTTCTTCCATGTTGGCTTGGATAAGGGGTGAAATAGGTGGAGTGTTTGTTTGCGAATTGATATTTGAATGTCCAAAAGGAGGGTTTTCTTATATAGTTAGTCTCAAAGAGGTTTTAGAATGAATTAAGTCAAAAGAGATTCATTCAGTTTCAATTCGTGGTTTAGAAGTAGTTTGAACTTGAGATTGATCATGAACAATTTGTTCAGTCTCAATATGAGGTTTAGAACAACTTGATCTTGGGATTAAGTCTGAACAGAAATATGTTCTTTATGAGGAGTGGTTTTAGGTAATGGTTTAGGTGTAAATTGAGTTTCTAGAGGAGATTCAGGTTTAGGTTGAATGAAGGATACATGTTCAGCTTCATTTTCAACATGCGAGTTATTTTGTTCAGAAGTAGAGTATGCTTGGTTGTTTGTAATTCATTAGGGGATAAGGCTTGAAGAGGCATGGCTTGGATATGTTTGATAAAAAAAGGTGTAGGGGTCACAGTTTTGAGGCTAAGACTAGCAATGAACCCAACTTCTTCAATTTCAGAGCTAGAAGAAGTTTTCCCACTAGAAACATCAATGGGTGGTTCAAACATGATGATCAGAGGTGGTGGTTGTTCAGAAGCAAAAACTAGAGTTAAATAATTCTGAACAATAATGGATCCATCAACAGGTGATGAAATGTGTTTTGGAGATGGGTTAGGTGAGATATTTGGTGAGGGTGTTGGTGATATGTGATTTAGGGTGGAATAATCAAAACCATTTTTCGAGATAGAGTTTAGATTTATACCCGTCATATCAGTTTCCTCAACATATAAAGTAGCTTGAATCTTTTCAACAATAGCTTCTAAATCAACTTCTTCAAGTATACCAAGAGCTTCAAATTCAACAGTTTTTAACCCAACAGTAACTTCAGCAGCTTGGACCACTGTAGACTCCAAAACATCTCTATTAACATCAGTTTCTTCTAACAGAGTATCTAAATCTTTTGGATGCTTTTCTGCTTGTTCCATCAACACGAAGGCTAATAGTTGAGCTCCCCTAAAATCAAGATCTATAACACTCTTTTGAGCAGCAACATCAGTAACCTTTTCCTTCTGATCAAGGAGACCTCAACATCCTCCTCTTCCTCTTCCTCTTCGATTTCTCATAAATTCCTTAACCTCTTCTTCCTTAAAGGTGCATCCGATGAGACAAATCAAGAAGATACCTTCTAAGGATTTCTTCTACTTCTTATCTTAAAGAGCATTAAGACAGTGGACGCGACAACCTCTTCAACCTCTTTCTCAATTTCCATCTGATGAACAAATTATTCTTAGAAGGCTTATAAACTTTTTTCACTACTGCAAATAAAACATCTAACATCATCCGCAAAATGCATTTAACCTCGGCTACACATGCGTGGTAATGAAGGATGACGTGAAAAACAATAACTTGTTACCTCATTGTTCCTATAATCGAGGTTAGAAATTAAAAGGTCATGGGTTTGATCCCCATTAACTGCAGATCTTTTATTTTCTAAATTTTGTTACATGCACCATATATCTCTTGGTTGTATTTAAAGCCTGAGGTAATAAGGTATTCATTTACCTCGGTTTTAAGTAATAACCGAGGGATAAAATCTCATTTTTTGTCTGTATCATTTTCACTTGCCTGTATAATTTTTCCAGTATCATTTTCACCGGCCTATATCATATAATTATAAATATATTAACCAATTGAGTACCAGATTTACATTGTTTTAAATCTTAGTTTCACATGCCTATATCATTTTTTACACAAAAACTACAAAATATGCGATAGAATTGGAATATATCATATCATTTAAACCAATGTTAGATATTTACAATGTTCTGATCATCAAGACAAAATACACACAGTTACATATTTTCACAAAACCATATAAGGAAATTTACACATTTACAACGAAGAAAAAAACTATTGTTTAAAAGAATCATAACAAGATAAAAAGACTCTGGCCCAACGTGATCAAATGTCATCCATATCATTTATTGAGCATGGTGTTTTGTTATTAAACTCTTATAATTAGTAAAAATATTAAATTATGGTAAGCTAACAACAAATACATGAACTTAAGGATGAAATTCTAGTAACAGACAGTGGATGTTATGACATCCACTACTAAACAGACTATTAAACTTAATAGAAAACAGGAACTGAAAACAGTAAATAACACAGAGAATTGTTGACCCAATTAAGTGAAAATCACACCTACATCTGGGGGCTACCAAGCCAGGGAGGAAATCCACTAAAAGCAGTGTTAATTCAGAGTCAAACTACCAGTTTTCACTCTTCACTTAAGACCTACCCAATGCAACTTCAGCCTACCATTAGACCTGAGTTCCTACTCACTCCTCCTCAATCACAACAGTGATATTAACCAATTAAAGTTACAGATTAAATGAAGACACACTTCAAACAAATCTTGATCTTGCTTTACAGCTTCAATCAAGAGACACAACACTCGTGCTTAAAATCTTAGAGTGACACAATTAACATACAACTCAAACACACTAATCCAATGCAATCATACAGCAGATAACTGCTTGGCTCACAAGAAATCCTAAGACACAAACACACACGTGAAGATCAAAGTACACAGACTGAGTTCTTCACTCACAAAACACTCTGTAAACTCTCTGTCAAAAACTGTCTTCAATTAGGATAGCTACTTTGTTATTTATAAGCAGCAGAAAGATCTTGGGCCTAAGTGCTGAAATTAGGTTTAACCAAGTTAAACCTCTTTTCATAAATCAACGCACTTTTAATTAGGTCATATGCATTTCTTATTATGCTCAACACTACCTAGCATTTCGCCTGAGATAACTAGGATCCTTAAAATGTTTCCTGAAGTATAGCCTGAGCTTCCTCATGCAATATACCAGAAAACTAAAACACACGCTCTTGATGTCAGCTACCTGATGTCATGACATTCAGTATGACATCCAATACACTTTGCTCTAGCTACGCAAACTTACCCTGCAAAACACTACTCCAGCATGTCATGACATAAATCATGACATCTACACACACAACATTATTTTACTATAAAATGCAGCCAATCAAAACATATACAAACTCCCAATTTGGAATTTTTTTGGCTAAAACGATCTGTCATCATATCAGAGAACAAGCAGCAGAAAAGTTCATAACATATATCTAATCATGCAGGAAGGCTACCAGCTTATACTACCACTACTACCAAAACAGATTCACTACACTACCAATCACACACAATCATACAAACTGTTCTGGATTATGAATGTCTAGACATCTAGTATGACATCCTGAAAACACCTGTTCCAAGCACAACATCCCACCTGCTAGTTCAAACTACAGATGTCACAACATTGAGTGAAACATCCTGTGATACTCCCCCTCAGCTGATGCACATCATACACAATCTACAAGCAACCTGCAGACCCACACACTTCCAAGCCCAAGCACCTAACAGTAATAGCCACACATACACATAATCATCATCCTGCTCACACATATACGGCTTCACATCTTCAGTACACTTGTAACACACCTCAGAGTAGCAGCATATCGTTAGCACACCTGCAAATCGGCTCAGTGCAATCCACCTGTGAAGCATACATACAACACATCACCTGTGAAGCACACAACACATCACAACACATCCTACACATCTACACACACAACACAACCTGCTGATAATAACTACTTCTCCCCCTTTTTAGCCACAAAATTATGATCCTACTAATGAATTAGCGTAGATCAAATAAGGTTGGAAACACAAATTATAAAGGATTATTACAAATAATCAACACAAAAAAAAACTGTTCATAAATAAAATTGTTCTGGAGCAACCAAACTAAGAACTCTAGTCATCAGACTTAGAGCCAACATCATCACTATCTCCTTCTTCATCAGAGTCTTCCTCAGAACTAGCAGCAACTTCTTCTGATTCAGCTTTCAGGCCATCATCCTCCCCTGAGCCATCGTCATGCTTATCCTCATCATTTTCAGTAAACTCAGTACCTTCATCTTGCTCAAGAGACCTGATTAACTTTTCAAGATTTTGCTTCCTTGTCTCCAACTCCTTGCATGTTTCTTTGAGCATGGCAATAACCTCAGCTTTTCCTGTCTTTGAACTCCCTTTGGATGTTTATGTAGATGTCATGACAATGTCAGGAACATGAGTTCCTTGAAACAACTTATGGTGGAAAGACAAGGGGCTCTCTCTCTCTCTCTCTCTCTCTCTCTCTTGCATGCAGAGTCATTCTCTTTTAGTATATTGGGATACTGATTCAATATGATCCCACAGATAAGAGATGGAAATGCAATGAGGCCTTTTACACTATAACTGCCAGCATACTTCATGGTCTGATCAAAGATGTAGGTCCCATAATCAAACTTTGTTTTGGTCCCAACAACATAAATGAACTTCTCCAGGATAATTGAAATAGTTGATTTATGATTTGTAGGCACCCAGTTGGCAGCCCCAATCTTATGCAGCATAACATACTTCACACTAAGTTTACTGGCAACCAGTTTCCCTTTTGAGGGCCAACTCTTGACCTGGTTGGATGTTATAACTTGACAAACTTTGTTTTCAGAAGCAGTTAAATCAGTTTGAGCCTCATCTGATCTCCCTAGATAGTTATTGATGATTGTTGAGGAGAAAGTGACACATTTTCCTCTTACATACACTTTGCCAAACTTAGTTGACTTTCTATCAGCACGGTCTTCTGATAGGTTCACTATGAACTCCTTAACAAGTATTTCATAGCACTGAGAAAACTGAGTGACAGTCCTCATTAAACCAACATCATGGATAAGATTCATGATCTCCTTATTTTCAAGGGAATTCTAAGCCAATTTTCTTTCAAATGCCAACCTCTTCTGATACACATATTTCCACCTGTTGACACTTGAGGGATAATGGAATGAGATATTGTCAATAGGAACATCAGGCACACTAGCAACAAGTTTTCTAGTGGTGGGTTTCTTCTTTGGTGGGATGTCAATGACATCACATGCAACATCCGAGTCAGAGTCAGATTCAGTACTAGTTTGAACCTTTCTCTTCTTTGGAACCACCTTGCTCCAAGCTTTGGTAGGGCCAACAAGAGTACTCTTTGTTACATCTGTCTTCTTAGGAGGACTCTGCACATCTGCCTTCTTCCCTTTCCTAGTCATGAGCCTTTTGGCTATGCTAGGGTTGATTGTGGCTATTAGATCATTATCTGAATAATCATCAAGGTTCACTATATCAACATCATTCTTTTAGACATCATCAACATCCTTGTTATCAGCTTGTACATTATCATCATCACTCTTAGAAGTTTGAACCTCATCATCATTCTTTCGTGAGGTTGTACCCATGGTTTCAACATCTTCAGCAACATCAGTTTGTTGATCCAGATGGAGAGCAGGAACCTCAGTGTTGAGGGGAATGGATACCCTTGGCACATCATGTGGCTCATTCAATATCCTAGCCACCATTTTTGCAATAGTGTTGTGAGCATGCCTAGAGCCTTCACTATTGGTATCCTCATGAGGGATGGAGGTTGGAGAATGAGGAGCTTGACATGTGACTAGTTCTTTAGGTCTTCTTGCATGTGAAGTTCGTGGTTTCTTCATAATCAGACCTTCTGGGGTTAGCATCCACATGGGTTCTACCTCAAGAATCTGGTTAGGGTTGCTAGAATCCATTCTAGCACCAACATCTGAATCAGCAACGATGGTCTTCTTTTTGGAAGGGGGAGATTTTGGTTGTTGAGACATTTCAGGAGACTTTGGCAGTGTGAGAGAAGGTTTTTTGTGGTTGTTGAAGGAGGTATGGAAGATGAAGAATTTGTATGGGCACCAAAAGAAGCAAACGTATAGTGTGTAAGGGGTAGAGTGATTTGATTGCAAAAGAAGAGGGAACTCAAAATTTTGACCAATCATCAAATGGTTAAATTTTAGACTATTCAAACTACAATTCCCAAATACCATTAATTTCTATGACTCTTTATAGAGACACATCCCCAATTTTCCTCTTAAGTTTTCACTTTGAGTTGTCTTGCGATCTCTTGTAAAAATGTCAGCACTTTGTAGGTCAGAGTCCTCAAGCTCCACACAATCTTCTCTAGAGTGAAGTCTGTTATCCCTATACATGGCTCCATTAGGCTGAATTGGGTTCATATTAATGGCACTAAGATTGTCATAATATAATGTCGTGACATCCTGAGTGACATTGATCCCTTTATGCTGGTCATCTTTCATGGACTCCATCAAATTCCAGTATAACAAATCTAGATTTCTATAATGTTCATTCTTTGGATGTGCTATCTTTGCTTGCATGCCAACCTGATATTTACCACAACCTGTTCTTTCATCTGGGGTTAACTTTGGAGTTACTCTTACTGCTTCCTTAGATATGGCCTTTTTTTATCCCTTGAAGATATCTATTTTTTTTGCCACAGTTGATCCTCCTTCTCTTCTTTGGTCAAGACTTTGAAGTTACTTTTAGGCTCCCATAGGTAACCGTTATTCTTAGCTCTAGATCCCCTCATGACTTCCTCATCTTCTCCATTGGTGACAACACATTCACCCTTAATGAATTTGATACTGAGACCTTGGTCACAGAGCTGACTGATACTGATAAGATTTACAGTCAATCCTTTAACCAACATGACATTATCCAGTTTTGGAACACCAGGGCAGTCTAGTTTTCCAGCACCTTTGATTTCTTCTCTAGCTCCATCACCAAAGGTTACATGACTTTAGGAATGAGGTCTGATGTTCACCAAAAGGTTCACTATCCCAGTCATATGTCTAGAATAGCCACTGTCAAAATACCAGTCTTCTTTGGTTGGCATCCTTAGAGAAGTATGAGCTACTAGAGCCACATTCTTAGCAACCCATTGTCGTTTCTTGATAGGAGCAACCTGTTTGGATTTGACTTGATGAGCATCCAGTTTGGATTTGACTTGGTGCATGTGGCTGGAAAATCCATGCAGCCTGAAGCAAAAAGGCTTTATGTGCCCAAATCTTCCACAGTAGTAACACCTCCACCTTTGGAATTTTTTCTTGGTTTGGTTCATGTTTCTGTTCCTCTGATGTTGAGACATTGGTTGTGACATCTGGTTTGACCTAAGATTTTTAGGTTTTGGCCTCTTGAACCTCAAGATGGGTCCCTGTTCACCAACAAAGCCTATTCCAAACTTGTCACTTGCTTTCTGACCAACTTGTAGAATTTTATCTAGAGTGTCAGTGCCTTTGTTTAGCATCCTGATGGACTTTGACATCTGATCAAGTTTGGAATTCAGCACATTAATCTCACTATTGAGTGAGTCTATGGTTGCAAGATGTTTTATCTTCTCAGCTTTCAACTCCCTTATGAGTTTCTTCTGCTGCTTCCCTTGTTGATACACTTCTGCACTTCTGATACACAGCTGTTTATATGAAGATGCAAGCTCATCAAAAGTCAGCTCATCTTCACCAGAATCATCATCAGATACACATACACTATTTAGTGTAGTGATATATTTTGCAGAATCTTCTTCTGATCCACTCTCAGAATCTCCATCTGACCAAGTGACGTTTAGTCCTTTCTTCTGCTTCTTGAGGTAAGTGGGACATTCAGCTCTAATGTGACCATATCCTTCACATTCATGGCACTGAATTCCTTTTCCTTGGTTAGGCTTATCTTCATACCTACCTCTTCTACTGATGTCAGAGGAAGTGTTCTTGACATTGGGTCTAGTCTTTTGATTTATTCTTTTGATCAGCTTGTTAAATTGTCTACCAAGCATAGCTATAGCTTCTAACAGATTCTCCTCACTTCCATCATTGTCTTCATCTGAGTCCTCTGCAGCATTGGATATAAAAGCTATGCTTTTGTTCTTCTTCTCAGCATGATCACAGATTCCCATCTCAAATGTTTGAAGAGAACCAATGAGTTCATCCACCTTCATGTTGCTTATGTCTTGAGCTTCTTCAATAGCAGTAACCTTCATGGAAAATCTTTTGGGCAATGATCTGAGTATCTTCCTTACAAGCTTTTCTTCAGACATTTTTTCTCCTAAAGCTCCAGAAGTATTGGCAATCTCCAGAACATTCATGTATAATTCATGAATAGTCTCATCCTCCTTCATTCTCAGATTCTCAAACTTAGTAGTCAGCATTTGTAATCTAGACATCTTGACCTTAGAGGTACCTTCATGAGTTGATTTGAGAGTATCCCAAACCTCTTTGGACAATTCACAGTGATGCACAAGTCTGAAGATGTTCTTATCTATGCCATTGAGTAAAGCATTCAGAGCCTTAGAATTCCCAAGAGCCAAGGCTTCTTGCTCTTTGCTCCACTCTTCTTCAGGTATTAGCATAATTGCTCCATTTTTATCTGTTTTCACTGGATGTTCCCATCCTGAGTTAGCTGCTCTCCAAGCCTTGCTATCCAGAGACCTCAAGAAGGCTATCATCTAAGGTTTCCAGTAGTCATAGTTAGAACCATCCAGAATTGGTGGTCTATTTGTGAATCCTATATTCTTGTCCATAGTACCAGAATTTATCTTCCCTAGATCTCACCCAGAAAATAACAGGCAGGGTGCTTGCTCTAATACCAATTGAAATTCTAGTAACAGACAGTGGATGTTATGACATCCACTACTGAATAGACTATTAAACTTAATAGAAAACAGGAACTAAAAACAGTAAATAACACAGAGAATTGTTGACCCAGTTCAGTGCAAATCACACCTACATCTGGGGGCTACCAAGCCAGGGAGGAAATCCACTAAAAGCAGTATTAATTCAGAATCAAACTACCAGTTTGCACTCTTCACTTAAAACCTACCCAATGCAACTTTAGCCTGCCATTAGACCTGAGTTCCTACTCACTTCCCCTCAATCACAGCAGTGATATCAACCAATTAAAGTTACAGATTAAATGAAGACACACTTCAAACAAATCTTGATCTTGCTTCACAGCTTCAATCAAGAGACACAACACTCGTGCTTAAAATCTTAGAGTGACACAATTAACATACAACTCAAACACACTAATCCAATGCAATCATACAATAAATAATTGCTTGGCTCACAAGAAATCCTAAGACACAAACACACACGTGAAGATCACAATACACAGACTGAGTTCTTCACTCACAAAACACTCTGTAAACTCTCTGTCAAAAACTGTCTTCAATTAGGATAACTACTTTGTTATTTATAAGCAGCAGAAAGATCTTGGGCCTAAGTGCAGAAATTAGGTTAACCAAGTTAAAACTCTTTTCATAAATCGACGCACTTTTAATTAGGTCATAAGCATTTCCTGTTATGCTCAGCACTGCCTAGCATTTCGCCTGAGATAACTAGGATCCCTAAAATGTTTCCTGAAGTATAGCCTGAGCTTCCTCATGCAATATACCAGAAAACTAAAACACGCGCCCTTGATGTCAACTACCTGATGTCATGACATTTAGTATGACATCCAATACACTTTACTCTAGCTACGCAAACTTACCCTGCAGAACACTACACCAGCATGTCATGACATCAATCATGACATCTACACACACAATATTGTTTTACCATAAAATGCAGCCAATCAAAGCATCTACAAAGGAGATATGAATTAAGTTAATACCTTATGGCTCATCCATCCATTTGTAATGCATGTAGAGACAATATAGAGCATATATCTCATAACATAGTATCCACATGAATGGTTGTCAGATTGTTTTCGCCATTATAAATAATTTTCATATACTTATATCACACTAATACACATAAATAATATAATGTCAAAAAGCATAAGTAATATAGTTACTTTTGGTTAAACATAGATTGACTTTTTACTAAATACGTTATGTTTGAGTGCACTATACTTCTCCATCGTTCTACACACTTTGGTTAAAATTAAACATGAATAAAAACTATTCAGATCTAAAGTTAAAAATAATACCACTTACTCATTCAAAGCGTTAACCACTTATTCAGACAGTTCGGAGTGCAACGAGTAAAACACAACTATAGTATTTTTCTTTGAACATATAATAATTAGTTGTCAATGCGATTTGGATAAACATCCAGAATAATTAATATGTATAAAATTGATTTATAAATGAAAACACAAATTAATATATACTAACTTGCGGTAAAAAGGAACCAAATAACAAACTTTGGTGTTCCCTTTTAACTTATCTTTTAAGTAAAGAAGGATATTGTTTCCTGTCGAACTGCGAGTAAGACCAATGTGCACCATATCTAATATGCAATACTTGTTTTAAAATTTCCTTATAACACATAACTCATGGATGTACCTGCAATAACAAATCTTTATGTTAAATTAGAAGAACATATGAATATAAATAGAGATCAACATAAAAACTATACTTATGAGGACCAAATTTGTAATAAGGAATTGTCTAGGTACACATTTTTTGACAAAAAAATCATGGATAAAAATCCTAGAAAGTAAGAATAACTAAGTCTACAATAACCTCTCTTTCTCCTCCTCCAAGTTCCTATCCTGCTCCTCTGTCCACCTCTTCTTCTCCTCCTTAAACTTCTTCCTATCCTCCTCCAACTTCCTATCATGCTCCTCCCTCCAACTTTTCCTCTCATCCTCTAACTTCATATCCTGCTTCTCCCTTTACTTCTCTAAATTAACAACAACAATCTCTTTAATCTCTCTCTTACGGGTTTTCTCTCGAGATGATTTAGATGGTCCAAAATATTCCTTGAAGCTAACGCCTCTTCCAAGACCATGGACACGCCCAAGATGCTCCTTGGTTCTAATCGCTTTTACCAAGATGTCATGACGATCTTGTGAAATAAAAAGGCTGGCTTCAGTTTGTTCAACCAAATCGTCCTACAACACATGTGAAATTTCATCTTTAAGAAATTGATTTAACTAAAATAAATATTGTTGAAAAACGTATCTACTTACAATCCTTTGAGCCACTTCACGTGTAGCATCTGATGTGAACTTTTCGTCTTTTCTTTGACGTACCCTCTTGTATTTATCACGGTGTGATGGTGGAGATGAAGTGCGATAAAGACTTATAGAACCTCCCAACTCTTCCTCCCTTTGTTTTCTTTTTTCTTCCATCATCTTCTTTTCAAATTTTTGATATCCTCCACGAGACAATCTATGTGGATAGATATTACTAATTTGATTTCCTTTCTTTTTTGGCACTTTTCTAAGAAGGCAGGAGTGACGCGAGACTCTACAAATTTCTCCCAAACATCTTGATCAATAAATGAATACACGTCGTATGGAGGCTTTTCTTTATCTTCTCCATATTTAATATAATCACGGGTGAGTTGTGTCTTAAAGCCCTTCCAACGCTCACCATAATATGTAAGCATCTTCTTTATCACATTATTATCATCTGGACTAACAATGAACACTTCCTATGTTTACACAATAGAGATGTTATTAGTATTAAACAAAAAATAAGTGATCATATATATACTTGAAAACAAATTTTAAAATACCTTAAAATCTTCCCATATGACGTATTTCAAGTCCTCTTTAACATCATGTCAATTATCTATCAAAATGTTCACTTTACTTCTACCTTATAACACAATGTAACCCATAAAATCATCAGTGTGCTCACCATAAGCCCTACTGGTTGCAACATCAACTATAACTGGTTAGAAAGATGCATACGAGAAGAAATTCTTTGCAATATTGTGTCGTATAAGCGATCCACAACAAAGTCTCCTTTCAAGAAATCTCCAATTGGTTTGAAACTGAATGTGTAGTGAAATCTCAGGCATGTCAATGGAAGTGACTACGGTTGTCCAGTTAAAAAAATTGTTTGAACTTGTGGTCACATACTTTCAGTGGTAGGTCATTAATTTGAGGGTCTCCATTATAAACCATGTAGGCGTGATGCTCTTTTAATGTCTCGATCCACATGTCATGTTCACACTATCAGGTTACAGTGTGGATCCGATTACCCTGATGAGACAAGAAGATTTATATCAGTTAGTTAAAAAATAGAAAATAGAATGTAAACATATGCAAATAGAAAACAAATACCTCTGCGTTATGTATAATAGCTTCAACATGTTGCTGTCCATTGCGGTCTTTCATGAACCATAGATCGATAACTCGAACAACAATTTTTCACCTTTTTTTCAGGGCTCATTTCAATGAAAAGAATAAGTGTTGGGGACATGATTTTGGGCTTTCGTGATATCATGAACATTACAAAGTTAAAACAAATATATTGAGCTTATATCACACACTAAAACGTATACAAAGCCAGTTTAGATAATGATGGATAGAATAATAGATAACCAAATCAGGAAATCCAGGAAAAACATATTTATTAGTTCAACCAAAGCAGATAGTAAAACAAATTTATGAAAACATGAAGGAAAAAACCAGATGACATCAACAACAGAAGACAGTAAAACTTGACATAGGTGGGAAAAACCAGCTCATGGAAAAACAGATTAGACCGAAAAACATTGATTCAATTAGAAATACCAGCAACACTAAGTGGGAAAAATCAGATTTATGTATTTTTTAAATTATTTTTTAGTGGTAGTTCAAATTAAATAAATAAAAAGTTAATTTTATTAAAACTGATTATTATATGTATTGTCTATCTAAAGACATGCCACTTATTTCCAGTCAATTTAAAGACATGTTTTTCAAATATATAAAAATTTCCACGGCCTATAGGCATATTTTTTAAGTAGCTCAATGGTGATTGTAATTATTTTTGGTATCAGATCTCAAGCCACATTCTTATTGTGCATCTTTGAAATGAATTTTAATATTTTATTTATAAAAAAGTTTAAAATCGAGCCCATGATCCAGATTGTCACCTATACCCATACCCATAGAATCCACAAATTAGTTTTTGTATATATGATCCCTATACCTTCAGTGATGAGTTTCTATGGTTAATAAGTCACTTATACCCATAGATTTATCAGTTGCCGCTAAAAATATGCAAATTTCTTCTAGTGATTGTTGGATCTAGGCGGGTAGATGGCCAAAATTTCTTCAACAATGTTGTGAGGCATCAAATTAGTAAGGAGTTCAAGGTTCCAGTTTCCATTCTTTGTAACAAGATCAACAACTTTGACAGATTGAGGGTAGTGCTGGCTATCTATTTTGACATCATTAACAACTTCTGAGGGAATCCATGAATCAGTCTAGGCATTAGTTGTCCTCCCGTTGCCAATGTCCTGATGAGTATGAGTTTGCAGCTTATTCAAGTCCTTGCTAAGATTCTTCCAAAAGTTGAAGTCATTTATCTCGATAACTACATGTTTAAGTGATGATTTCTCGAGAAGTGTATAAATAATGTCAAATTAATATTAAAAGATTCATCTCTACGAGGATTGGATTTTAACAAGAAAATTAATTGCAAAAATTAGTAATAAAAAGAGTTTTTTTTAATCGGAAAAATGGTTCTAAACACTATGCCAAAAAAGACCTTTAGAAGCGTTTTTTTTGGCCTTTAGCAGCGCTGGCAAAAGTGGCGCTGCTAAAGGTAAAGGCAGCGCTTTTTTTCAATGAAAAAGCGCTGCTAAAAGCTCCCTTCAGCAGCACCTTTAGCAGCGCTTTTGTAAGCGCTGCATAATTCCCCCAACCATCCCCTTTAGCAGGGCTTTCAAAAAGCGCTGTCTTAGACCCCCCTTTAGCAGCGCTTTTGCAAAAGCGCTGCCATAGTCCACCCTTTAGCAGCGCTTTTTACAAGCGCTGCCTTAGACCCCCCCCCCCCTTCCAAACCAATAGCAACGCTTTTGTAGCGTAATATTTGTGACCTTTAGCAGCGCTTTTATGTAAAAGCGCTGTCTAATGTCCCAGATTTTAAATTTTTTTTATTTAAAAATATTCACCCTGTTTTGTATATTTTACCAACAACCTGCTTATATTACACAAACCTGCTTATAATTCAGGCCTTTATTTCAACACTTTGGCCTTATAAATAAAATTCAAACTTTGGCCTTAAATATACAATTCAAACTTTGGCCTTATATGTACAATTCAAAACTTTGGATACATTGTAACTCATGACTTTGTTCATAAACATTTTAATATACACATAAACCTGTTTAAATATGTTATAACAAAATTCGATCCTCAGAATTACAACAACACAAATACATTCAATTTACATATAATTACAAGTCTTCCAATCCGATAACTCTATACAATTCTCAACCCAAGAATAAATTGACACCATTCCTCTTTAATTTCTTCCAATTTTGCTTTCGTGTAAGTAGCGCACTTGAATTCATCATAATACTACATAATATAACAGATCGAATAAGATTTAAGTTTAAAACTAATTACTCAGATGAAGTATCAGATAATTATCAAAATGAATCATATAACTTATATAATGAATTGATCCATACCAGGACTAGAATCTCAAGTTGACTAGAAAGAATAATTTCCCTCATAAAGCGCAATACAAAATATCCACAGTCAATACCATTGCGCTGCCGAGGACACTGTAAATGGAAAAAACAAACGAACATTTATCCGGATATATAGTTTAAATAGTTTTATCAAGTAGAAACATGCGAGAATATACCTCCACTCTGATCCAGTTGATGTTGTTAGCCTTACTTTTTGGCACCGTTGCATCTCTTTGTGCTCTGAATATTTGTATAACTCTAACATAATATAAACGCATATTTAGAACAATGTCACATAATAAATAAAGATATATAATTAAAGATAACAGTATATGTCATCACTTACGTATCAACAAAGTTCCTCAGAATTTCATATTTTGTTGTATCGCCATCCAATGAATCTATATAATACACTATTTCTTTCGTCGGATTAATTGCGATCAACAACCAATGTCCACTATAAAATAAGACAACAGTTTAGACAGAAATGTTATATATATAGAAAGGGAAAAATCGAACAATTATAATAAATGAATTTAGAATAAAATCTAACCCATGGCCAGTGTTATATGGCAACAAGAACAACTTCTCCGTAATCGCGCGCATAAATCTTTGCACTGTGTACTCTTTGACTGTATCTGGTGACTGGTCTATTATACGTGAGTTGACACAGCTAGCAGATAAGAATGCGAATACTGAAGTCAATTCATTCGGGACCAATAACTTGTCATACAAGAACCTAAAAAAACATAATCAACATTAGAATATTAAGTTAAACGAGCAAATTTTAAAATGTTCAATTATTTAATTAAAATGGATCGAAGTACTTGATATATGAATGCATAACACCGACGCCCAGTTCAGAATGGTTGAAAACCTGATCAAAATCCTCCTTAGCAATTGTTTCGGGATATTCAAAACCGAAAATACCTACCTCCATATGTATTTGACGGACGCCACCCTCAGGCACATCTGAGTTCCGACATATGTTTCAAGGCACATCCTAAATTGAGGAACAATTGCTTTTCTGGGAACCTTGGAAGTTTCAGGCATCTTACCCTTGCTGACTTGTTGCGACTGCTGATCATGAATCTAAAAGTCATATATAAGTTCAGTAATTAATATTGTATAACAAGATAGTCATGTAACTGTAGTAGTACCTGTTTCTTTGATGCAGCTGAATCGGTATCCCGCACAATAATTCTATCATCTTTTAATTTGGATTTTGTAGGAGTCTAAGATCATCATGTAAATAAGAAAATGTAGATGTAAGAATAACTTTCAGGTATGAATCATAAAACATTTGAGTATTAAAAGGTTCAACCTACCTCATCATCTATGCAAATCAGATTTGTCGGCCATGCCACATACGATCCTACTGCGTCTCCCACCACTGTTGCGCCTGAAATATCATCTGGTATAGGCAACAACGTGTCGCTTGCGCGAAAATAAGGTGCCGGCATGACAGAAGAGTCGTCACCTTTCGTTATTTATCCCTCAGAGCGGGAAAGGAAACGATCGGAAAAACCTGACGAAAAAGGGTAAGACAAGGTCATCGCAACCATTGTCTGGATTCGGGAGTTGGTTACGCAAGGGGAAGGTATTAGCACCCCTCACGTCCATCGTACTCGATGGGATCCTCGCTTGTTTGTTTACTTGGGCGGGTTAGTTTTATTCTATCTACCTATCAAGGCTGGCTGAAAAAGAAAAGAAAAAATGACTCGGCAAAGCGTCGCACTTTATGCCTACGTATTCTCATCAGAGAATGAGAAATCAGAGTCAACGTAGTTCGGCCTACGAAGGGTTATGGGGGAAAGGTTGCTCGCTAGGATATCGCATCCTATACCTACGTACTTCCACACAGCATGGAAGATCAGAGCAAACGTAGTTCGGGAAACTACGGTTTATTTCCTGCCTTTTACGAAAGAAGTGCTTTTTATTGTGTTTGCGATTTCAACCGCACTAGAGACTATGACCTGAGAGTGAATGCGTCGCATGTCACCCAAAGGGTACCATACTAAACATCCAAACTATGGAAAAGAAACTCTCCCACAATCCTTTCTCAGATAGCTTAAGGCTCGTAACGTACGAAAGAAATCATTCATGACTACTGTATCTTGAACTGTTTTGAGATGAGAAGAGAACAGACCCAACTAGGAGGGAGACTATCAAGTCCTACTGTTGTCATGCCATGGATTCATCCTATGGTTGAAGTTTGAACAGGGAACTCCTAGATGTTGTCATGCATAGGTTTCAACCTAAGATTCTATCATCAAATCCTTATCAAAGGAAATGAGAGTCCTAAGGGATCATGTCAATGATACACCAAAACAGACAAAGCATCAGCTTAACAGTAAAATGCATGCAATGCAAGTGAGGGAGGAAATGTGTGTGGGGCTTCAGCCTCCACAAGCTCATCTCAACCTCAAGCCAGTCATGAAATAACAGTAATCATACTGAAAAATAAACAACATGCTATCAAGCAATAAACAGTAAACTGTAATCATACAGATAAAAGAAAATGAAATGCCATCAGGCAAACAAACCACATGGGCAAGGGAGCTGGGCTCTACCGAATACCCGCAAGCAAAGCCATGCAATAACAATACAAGCAGAGGGAACAACTCAACCTCTAATGCAATCATGCTCCTAGATTCTACTTATTCTAGATGGACTTAATCTAATGCAACAGACAAGTCAAACAAAACAAACAATACAGAAAAGAAAAACAGAAGAAAGCCTCAGCTCTTCCAGCAGCAACTCAGTCTTCAGACTTTAGAGATCACTTGCTTTCCAGGCATCAACCCTACAACATGAGTATCAACTCATCTTCTCCCCTTAAGCTTCAGCTTCTTTGATCAGCTCCACCTTCAGGCTTCACTATCTTCAGGGATCTTCAAGTATCAACTTGATCTTCATGCTCTTCAAGCTTCAGCTTCTATCTTCAATGGCTTTTATATCTTCAATCAAATCTTCAATACTCTTCATTGCTTTCTTTATCTTCAACAACCCAAATGCTCCAACAAACAAGATTCAATCAACAAGATGAGGTGAGGATGTTAGAGTGCTCACTGACTTCCAAAGGATGCCATTAAGAACTTAACATCAAAAGGAAAGGGTCTCTCAAAGTTCTACCTCATAGGGCAAGGTCACTAATCCCTCCAAAGGAGAGAGGTGAATACCCTTAAGGGACTTTATGTCATAGAGAAGGAAGGAGGTGAACAAGACACTCCTTGTTTATTGAATGGAAGTATTCTATCTAAAGCTCTACCTATGTACTTATGATCCTATAAACAGAACAAACAAAAGCTAAAGCTAAGCCCCTCTTCAAGGTCTTCAAAGTCTTCAATGATGATCCACAAGGTCTTCAACTCAATCTTCCAGGCTCACACACTCAAAGGAGAAGAAAAGAAAGCAAAACAATACAAACTATACCCTTAAGCAACACACATACTAACCATACATTCAAAAATCAATTAAAAATACTAAAATACTATATAATATTCTAGCAAAATTCTAGGGGATTCTATACATACCTACCCTTAACCCATATATTCCCCATACTCTAATCTTGACCTAAAAACCCAAAACAAAATTGTTAAGTCTACTTATGCAACCTAAAACCCTAATTTTGGTTACTCTAGTCTCACCTAATTAAAACTAATCAAATTTTAACCTAAAAATCATGAATTAAATCCTATGGGAAACTATGATTCAATATCTAACTATGCCAAAAAGAATGGCTCAAAAATCCTAAGGGAAGGTCCTAAAACAAATTCTACAAAATTGAGTATCAAACTAACCATATTTAAAAGCTATTTACAAGAATAATATGCTAAAAATATTAAAAGAAAATAAAATGCCAATTTTATTTATTGATATTTTTCTAGACAAAATTATGAACATGTAGAAAAAACAAGCATTAAAAACAATCATTTTTCATTTTTATATGATTTTTATAAAATGCAAGAAAATAAAGGGAATTAAAAAATAAAAGGAAATGAATTAAAGGGGATGGGGGGTGTCAAACTGAATACGCCCAGTTCATTTGCTGTTGGGCTGAGAATATGGGGGTGCGCGTAGCAATCTTGGTAGGCCCACGCGTTTCAGAAAATCAAAAGAAAAATCAACAGAAAATTAAAACGAATACGGTGCAAATAGCATGTTTTTTCAGTTCAAAAGTTGATTGGGCCATACGCAGGGGTGTGAATATCAAAGCTTTCATTAAGCCCAGGACTCATCACTAACTTAAACGCACCGTTTTGATGTTGGATTTCCCTCCATTTTCAGAATTAAATCATGCCTGTTAGATTAGATGAAGAAGTCAAAAATTGGAGATGATCGGACGGTTGATGGCCATCGTCCCCAAATGTCATTAGGGTTTCATCCAAAACAGAATTCATGCACGATTCTTCCCCAGCCTCGTTCTTCCTTGTTACTTGATGAAATCCAGAAATTCCAAAAGCAAAAATGTGCTACTGATTACCATGAACACGACCATACAAGTAGTTCTCCCTGAAACCCCTTAAATCGTCCAAACAGAAAGCTTCAATACTAGGGTTTCACCACTTTCTTCTGGTATCAACCTTGATAGAACTCAATCCTACTGATCCAAACTTGTTCTACATGTTGTCCTCATCATTCTACACTATAACATAAGCACCAAAACTCAATATACAACCTGTTCTTAATCTTGCAAGAAATGGCACCCTGCCACGAAACTCCATGGATCTCTCTCAAATCCTCAGAAAATCATCAACTAACCTAGCATGTTATCTTTACACCTAGAAATCTAACAGCATGCACCTAAATAAGGATCTATGGAGCAAGTTACCAACCTGTCAAATATCAATGGTGAGTGATGTTAGGGCTTGATTCAAGACTTGTAATCTCCTCCAGATACTCCTCCAATGGTGGATATCTTTCTGTTTGCAAGAATTTTGATGGAAGAGACTTGTAATGGTGAATTCGAGCTTGACTTGCACTTGAAGGAAACTTTAGATATCTCTTTCTCCTCTCACTCTTCACCAATGGATTCAGCAACTTTCACCAACCTTTTCTTCATGGTGATTCACTCTTTTTATAATCATCCATAGAATCATCTAGGAGCTTCTAGAATCATCTAGAAAGTGATGAAAATTCTCTTTTAAGGACATGTGGTATATCTCATATCTCATGTGCCAAGCCTTTGAATTTGTGTCAAAATCTCCTTACAAGAGATATTGGGATTGAATGAGTGGAAAAACAAGCATTGCCTTTGCCTTATGTGAAGTTTCTCAAGTTGCCTTATGATGCAAGAATGAACTTTACAAAGTAACCCCAATTTTAAGACCTCAAATCAAAAATCTACTTGAACCATTGTTTTTAAAATGATGTTTGGATTCAAAATGACATATTAGATGACCTATTTTGGATTTGTACATCTCCCAAACCAATTTCCAACTTGGATTCATTTAACTTATAAGTCATTTTTAGGTCATTTTTACCCAATCTTGTAAATCCTTGCTAAAAGCTTTTTCAACAACTCATGACCACTTTTCTAGGCTTAAAATCCCATTTTGAACAACTTTGATGTTTTGAGTTTTTTCATTTGAGGCTTGGAAATAGGAGATATGGCCCTTGCTTAAAATGACCTATAATCACCAAATGACCAAAATACCCCTGTCTTGTTCAAACCATAAGTTGAGTTCTACAAATCCTATCAAGGACTTATAGTACTATTTAGAAAGCTAAGAAGATGATCTTCAACATTCATGTTGACCAAGAGATCATAGGAATCATCCTACTAGGGAAAAGGTTGTCTGCAAGTTGGGTGACTTTCAAGGACCCAGATTCACATACCTCAGATGACCTGTAATTTGTCAAAACCATAACTTGAGCTCTGCACATCCTATCAAGGACTTCTACCACTCAAATTAAAGCTAAGAACAAGCTCTACAACATACATGTTGTGGGGAAGATGAGATATCAACCACATCTTGAGCTAAAACTGCCTGGAAGATAGGAACCAAATTAGGGTTTTTTCACTGACAATCCTTAGAAACCCTATCTCAAAACTTCTCAAACCCCTCAATCATGATGAGTTGGTCTATGAATCATCTTTATAACATCTCCATACATCATTCCATGATCTCATGGCCCTTGGATTAGGTCTCAACCTTCTCGAACTCTTCAGCTGACCTAAGATTGACCCAGTCAAAAACCTAGTGCTACCATTCATGGTTGAATCCTCTGAATTCTTGCACAATGACCTCTCTGGGCTTCATGATGGCTTTCAAGACATCTCATAGACTTTCTCAAAGCTTCAAGTTCATTCTCAAAGTCTCAGAATCATCTGAGGAGCTCCCACAACTCTCAAGCTATGAAGCACACAACTCTGGTTTCAACCAAGTCCTCTGAGGATCTCTTGCACTTTCTGATGAAGGTATCAACTTTCAAACACTTAATGGGTAAATAAATGTTGGTCAAATTTTGGGGTGTAACAGCTGCCCCTATTCAAACGGCTTGAACCTGACTGGGTGAGAAGCGAACGGCTATCAGCCAATCAAGGTGCGAGACGATTGAATACCGGTAAACCCGAAAATTTGCCAACTGCACGAGCACATGATACTCTGCGGAGAACAAACCTTCGAACACTGCGACACTAGCTGCTCAATAACTAGCTGGAGAAATATCGATCTGACATCGCCGTCAGTTACCCGCATTACCTTCTTCTGATATTGCCTTCAGACAACCACAACACCCAACATCGCCGCTGGAAGACTAAACCATCTGACATCGCCGTCGGACAATCAAAATGCCCCGCATCGCCGCTGGAGAACTAAATCTGACATACCCAACCTCGCCGCTGGAAAACTGAATCTGACATCGCCGTCGGAAAATCAAAATACCCCGCATCGCCGCTGGAGAACTAAATCTGACATACCCAACCTCGCCGCTGGAAAACTGAATCTGACATCGCCGTCGGAAAATCAAAATACCCCGCATCGCCGCTGGAGAACTAAATCTGACATACCCAACATCGCCGCTGGAAAACTGAATCTGACATCGCCGTCGGAAACAAGCATTACTCTGAGAGACACCCGACATCGCCGTCGTACAAACATCATCTCTGCTGGGAGTTTAAAGAGTCTGACCTCGCCGTCAAACAATCATTCAACCTCGCCGCCGAACAAACATCATCTGACATCGCCGTCAAGCAATCATCCAACCTCGCCGCCGGAAACAAACACTGAACAATTCTGACCTGGGGTTCACCCCTGGTAAATGGAACAAAAGGTACACTTGCGTATTTGAAGCTACTCCGCTGGGGATGAGAGACTCAACCAAGCACGCTCTGATCTGGGGTTCACCCTCAGAACCATAACGAACATCCAAATACTACTGCATACTGATCTTACCGTAGAACTTCAGCATCAAAGCTATATGAAACTCTGGCCCCTGGCCACTTCCAGCTTCAGCTAGAAAAGATCTTCAAGTACTCCTGAAGATGGGATCCTTGGCCTCCAAGGATATAAACTTTGCCTGTCGGCAACTCTGCAGGAGGTATCTTCGACTTCAGTCTGAAGAAAATGATCCTTGGCCTTCAAGGATGCATGGATCTGCCTTCAGGCAACTCCTCCTCTGCTATAGAGTATCCGTGACTTCAGTCAGGGATATACTTCGGCCTTCAGTCCGAAAAATGAATCCTAGGTCATTCATGACTTTGGGGATAACCTTGCCTTCAGGCACCTTCGCTTCAGCTTGGGAAATCTGTGACTTCAGTCAGAGAAGTGGTATCCTGAGCCATTCATGACTCTACGGGGATTCAAACACTTTGCCTTCAGGCAAAACTCCGCTTCAGCTGGAGAAACATCTTCGACTTCAGTCAGAAGAAAAACTATTCGCTTGATCGCAATCAATCATCCCCTCGGGACAACTGACTTGGTCTTCAGGCCAACACGGATCACTTTGCACACAAAAGCTGCATCTACAAACTTTTGAACTTTGTCTTCAGACAAACGTTGATTCATCAACCAGGGAATCTGAATCCACAGGAACATTCTGATATCGCCTTCAGGCGTCTACGAAGTCAATCTTCAGATTAGACATCACTGTTGGAGCAAACATATCACGCTGCTAGGGACTTCAAGAATCATCTTGAACAAACAACTCCGTCGGGCACCTTCAAGAATCATCCTGAACTGATAACCTTTCTGGAGACTTTATTCTGCTAGGGATTCCAGGAATCTTCCTGGGCAACTCTTGTTGGGGACGCTACTGGGGAGTTCAAGAATCATCCTAAGCAAACAACTCGGGAACCTGCGTTGAGGTCTTAAGAATCATCTTAAGCAAACGGCCCTGCTGAGGAATTCAAGAATCGTCTTGAACTGAAGACTTCGCCGGGGATCTCAAAAATCATCTTGAGCGAGCGACTGTGGGGATTACACCGGGGTCTTAAGAATCATCTTAAGAAAGCGACCTTGTTGGGGAGAATATCAGGAATCGTCCTGAGCAACTGGTCCTTTGGTGGAACACCTGTAAAACAAGAATGATAATGACCTAGATCATGCTTATGATGCGTATGCTTCGGCGCCGTGCTCCACACGGTGGAAATGCCATGCGTCTATGCTAAATGCTATGCAATCATGCACAATGATGCGATCCCGTCAGCAAAGTGAATGCCGAGGGGGAAATCCTCCTGTCAAGGAGAAAGGACTACTCAGATAGAAGAATCATCCTGCTGAGGAGAACGTGGACACGTTGACATCAATCGGACTCTGTCTGGGGAATTGATCTTCCGTTGACTGCTGCAGGGAAAACAACTTCAGTTGATATGCTGCAGGGGCACGAAGCTCTACGAGAACTTGGACCTGCTGAAGGAATGCGATGTCAATCGTGAGAATAAACTGTGGGGCCTTCTCGGCTACTCTTCTGGGGATAACAACTCTGTGGGGAAACAACTTCAGCTGCTCCACACTCCACTGGGGAAAAACCAATCATGATCTGATCAGCTTCCAAGGATTCGGCTCTCTTGGACATCTGCCAACTCGGCTGAGGAAGGAGAAGTCATTCTGCTTCGCTGGAGAGAGTAAAACTCTGGGGAAATACAACGTTAGCTGCTCAATGCTCTGCTAGGGAAAACCACTCACGGCCTCAACTGCTTCCAAGGATTCGGCTCTCTTGGGGCTTGCGGATTCAGCCGGGGAGAGAAATCATTCTACTTCTCTCGAAAGTACGACTCTGATGAGGATTTTCTATTTCACTGGGGAAGAAAGAGTCATCCGACTTCGGGGGAGAGTACTACTCTGCAGGGGAATACAACATCAGCTGTTCCAACACTCTACTGGGGAAGAGGGAATCATCCGACTTCGGGAGAGAATACGACTCTGGTGGGGGGAATTTCAATTCCGCGGGAGACTTCAGTCGGGCACCATCAGTTACTGCATCCTTCGGCATACGAACAGTTTCCTACGAGTCCTGCACTTGTGACCCGGTGCTGGGGGAAACACCTGCTTCGGCGACCTTACTGGGGAAACACGAGCTTCGGCACCCGAATATTTCTACGAAATCTGCACTTGTGACCCGGTGCTGGGGGAAACACCTGCTTCGGCGACCTTACTGGGGAAACACGAGCTTCGGCACCCGAATATTTCTACGAAATCTGCACTTGTGACCCGGTGCTGGGGATGAGCTTTGGCCCTCGACTCAGCTGATGGGGTGACGTTCCTTCAGGATGCGTCTGCTTGGGGAAGAGAATCATCTCTGCCTGGGGGAGACATATCAATGCTCGCTTTCTTGCGTTCAGATTCTGCGGAGGAGAGTCTACTGAACTCTGCTGGAGAAGAAGGGCTCGCCCTGCTTCGGGGGTGCGCACGGCGCACCGTCTGGAAGGTGCTACACCTGCAACAACACAAACAAACAAACAAGATACCCTCCTCAAAGGGGCCTATCAAGGTTATTATCTCGTGACGATATTCATGTAATCAATTGCTTCAACAATCAATGGGCCTAGGCCTGTAAGTTTATGTATGCGCATTTTATCAAAAACATCGGCGTTTTCATTCGCAAACAAAACATATAAATGCTAAACAGGCAAGCAGAATTGCTAAATAATACGCATTTTATTGATGGTGAACCCCGGAATGGGCAAAAAATGTTTTACAACAGAGGCAAGCTCCTGGAATGAGGAAGCCGCGCAAAAATAAAATATAAATATACATCAGTATATACAAATGTCGGCAACGAGGCGTAGACGAACACCATGAGTTGATCCCTCTAAGACCCACTCGACTTTGATACTTCTCCGACGCTTCAGCTTCGGAAGAGATTGATTCAGATAAACGGCCCTCAGGTCCTCCAAACCACTAAACAATGAAAGTCCACACGCGGAACGCAGTCATTTGCTTATTCAAATCCCTAACTTTTGCGTGAACCGCCCTTTACGGGTTTTCAGTTCACCGGGATACCCCTTTTTGCCGAAGCCGCCCAGTGTAGGTTTTTGACTTCGCGGGTGTACATCTTTTCAATATATCCCTAATTTTTGCCCGAACCTTTTATTCTGTTTTTGGTTCGCCAGGATGCCCCTTTTTTGCCTGGACTCTTTCTTTTTTGTCCAGCGGGTCTCTTTCAAGCAAAGTATTTTTTAACTGCGTTCGCGTTCACCGGGGATGCAAAATCTTCACCATCCATCGTGGATAACAACAAAGCTCCTCCCGAGAAGACCTTGCTGATGACATACGACCCTTCGTAATTCGGAGTCCACTTGCCCCGGTGATCGGAGTGTGGCGGAAGAATCTTCTTCGGGACGAGATCACCCGTCTGAAAGCTTCTAGGACACACCTTCTTATCATAAGCTTTCTTCATTAGGCTTTGGTACAGGCGACCAAATGCAATCGATGCTAACCTCTTCTCGTCCATCAGGCTGAGTTGGTTCAAACGATTCGTAATCCATTCTGCCTCGTCGAGTTTCACATCAACCAAAACTCGCAAAGAAGGAATCTCCACTTCTAACGGTAGGACAGCTTCCATACCGTACACCAAGGAGAAAGGAGTTGCCCCGGTCGACGTACGCACCGTCGTACGATAACCGTGCAAGGCAAACGACAGCATCTCGTGCCAATCTTTGTACGTCACAACCATCTTCTGAACGATCTTCTTTATGTTCTTGTTGGCGGCTTCGACGGCGCCATTCATCTTCGGCCGGTAAGGAGATGAGTTGTGGTGTTCAATCTTGAAGCTCTGGCACAGCTCCTTCATCATCTTGTTATTCAAATTCGAACCATTATCAGTAATGATCCGCTCGGGAACCCCATAACGACAGATGATGTCCTTCTTTATGAATTTAGCTACCACCTGCTTGGTCACATTAGCGTACGAGGCTGCCTCCACCCATTTGGTGAAGTAGTCGATAGCTACCAAAATGAAACGATGACTATTGGATGCAGTGGGCTCGATCTTGCCTATCATGTCGATACCCTACATGGAGAACGACCAAGGGGAGGACATGACATTCAATGGGCACGGCGGCACATGAACTTTGTCAGCATAAATCTGGCATTTATGACATTTCTTCGCGAATCTGAAGCAATCCGACTCCATAGTCAGCCAGTAATATCCTGCTCTCAGGATCTTTCTCGTCATGGCATGCCCGCCGGCGTGCGTACCAAATGTGCCCTCATGGACTTCTTCCATGAGCATACTTGCCTCTTTCTCATCTACACATCTGAGTAGCACGAGATCGTGGTTTCTCTTATACAGCACTCCATCAGGATTGAGATAAAAGTTTCCAGATAGCCTCCTCAGAGTCTTCTTATCCTGGGTTGACGCACCTGCAGGATACTCCTTAGTCATAAGGAAGGTCTGGATGTCGTGGAACCATGGCTTGCCGTCGGCGGCATCCTCGATTGCAAAGACAAATGCCGGTCTGTCAAGACGCGAAAGAACAATGCTTGGAGCTTCATTCCAAAGATTGACTTTATACATTGAAGCCAACGTGGCTAAGGCATCAGCCATCTGATTTTCAGCCCTGGGTACATGATGAAGTTCCACTCGATCGAAGAACGGAAGCAGCCTCCTGGCATAATTCATGTACGGCACCAAATTCGCTTGACGAGTTTCCCACTCCCCTTTAATTTGATTGATTACAAGCGCTGAGTCACCATATACGTCTAGATTCTTGATTCTCAAATCAATTGCCTCCTCTAGACCCATAATACATGCTTCATACTCGGCTTCATTGTTGGTAACTGGAAACGTCAATCTCGCAGTAAACGGGATGTGGGATCCGTGAGGAGTCGTGATGATAGCCCCGATACCACTTCCATAGGAATTAACCGCTCCATCGAATATCAACTTCCACTGAGACTTCCTATCTGGCCCCTCACCGGGCAATGGCTCATCGCAATCCTTCACTTTGAGAAACATAATATCCTCGTCAGGGAATTCAAACTTCATCGGCTGGTAGTCCTCGATTGGCTGTTCGGCAAGGTAATCAGACAATACGCTTCCTTTAATGGCTTTCTGGGAGACGTACTGAATATCATATTCCGTTAACACCATTTGCCATCTGGCAATCCTGCCCGAAAGAGCCTGCTTCTCGAAGACGTACTTGATTGGATCCATCTTCGAAATTAGCATGGTGGTGTGATTGAGCATATACTGTCGTAGACGTTTGGCAGCCCAAGCTAATGCACAACACGTCTTCTCCAGCATCGAGTATCGAGATTCACACTCAGTGAACTTTTTACTCAAATAATAAATGGCATGCTCTTTTCTGCCCGTCTCGTCATGCTGACCGAGAACACACCCCATACTATTCTCCAGAACCGTCAGGTACATGATTAATGGCCGTCCAGCCACTGGGGGTATCAAGATTGGAGGTTCTTGAAGATACTGCTTTATTTTGTCGAATGCCTTCTGGCAATCCTCATTCCAAGTAATCGCCTGATCTTTCTTTAAAAGTTTGAACATCGGTTCACAAGTGGCCGTGAGCTGAGAGATAAACCTTACAATGTAGTTTACTCGGCCCAAGAAACCACGAACTTCTTTTTCTGTTTTCGGCGCTGGCATTTCTTGAATAGCTTTTATTTTCGCAGGATCAACTTCGATACCTCGTTCACTAACGATAAACCCCAATAACTTTCCGGACCGCACTCCGAAAGTGCACTTGTTAGGATTCAGCCTCAACCTGAACTTCCTAAGCCTCTCAAAAAGCTTCAATAAGTTGACCAGATGTTCTTCCTCCGTTTGGGACTTTGCAATCATGTCATCAACATAGACCTCGATATCATGATGAATCATATCATGAAACAAAGTTACCATTGCTCGCTGGTAAGTGGCCCCTGCGTTCTTCAGACCGAAGGGCATTACCTTATAGCAAAATGTTCCCCAGGGGGTGATAAACGTCGTTTTCTCCATGTCCTCCGGTGCCATCTTAATCTGATTGTAACCGGAGAAGCCATCCATGAACGAAAACACGGAGAACTGGGCTGTGTTGTCGACCAACACATTAATATGAGGCAACGGGAAATCATCCTTAGGGCTCGCCCTATTCAGATCCCGATAATCGTCGCACATGCGTACCTTACCGTCCTTCTTCGGTACAGGCACTATGTTGGCGACCCACGGAGGGTAAGTGGTAACGGCTAGAAATCCTGCGTCCAACTGCTTCTGGACTTCTTCTTTGATTTTTACAGCCATATCTGGTCTCGTCCTCCTAAGCTTCTGCTTGACTGGAGGGCAATCTTCTCGCAACGGCAAGCGATGAACCACGATGTCTGTGTCAAGTCCGGGCATATCTTCGTATGACCAAGCAAAGACGTCACTATACTCTCGAAGCATCTCGACCAGTCTATGCTTGACATCATTCTGCAGCGCAGCCCCTACCCTGACATTTCTGACGAGCTCTTCAGAACCCAGATTTACTATCTCAATATCTTCCTCGTGAGGCAGAATAACCTTTTCCTCTTGTCTCAACAAGCGGGCCAACTCTTCCGGAAGGTCTTCGTCTTCATCAATCTCATCCTCGGCTTGATATATCGGGCAATCGAAGTCGTAGTGAGTCGTAGAGGGTCCAGAGTCGATGTCATCTGCTATGTGGATCCTGCAATAACAAGGGTTAAGTTTAAAGCAAGGATATGCAGGTTAGCACAACCCCGTTGCCATTTTACTGTTTTTCGAAATAAACATAAAACGGGAATAACAGAGAATACAATATTTGAGTACGAAGAAAACGCCTTTGATTTATTAACAAAATGCATGTACATAATCCAACAAGGCCCTGACAATAAAACCACTATGCCCCGGGCAGGACATAGGGTTGTACAAAGATTGTAAAAAGAAAATCATTACTCTTCACTTGTCAGCTGGATAATCTCCTTGATGGTCCAATTGTTGAGGCGCTCGCCTGGCTTGCTTGGCTGAATCCAGGCGTCAAGATCACAATCGCTATCCCCGCTGTCCTCAGACGCTGCGTTGATGCTTTCGAAAATTACTCCGCCCTTGGTGAATAAGATCGACCCCTTCCCACGAGACGAGCTGCTAGACGAAGAAGATGAAGCTTCAGCTTCAGGAGAATACCCTAATCCAAACTTATCCTGCTTGATCGGTACCTCCAAAACATGCCCCCAGCCTGGGGTGGAACCGGCTTCGACAACATCCCGAGCTTCTTTGAACGAGGAGAGATTCATCTCTTGCTTCTCTATGACAACAGGAGCTACCTCTTTCACCTTGACGGTTTCAAATGCTTGGCAGAGAGTTTCATGGATTTCACCGTCCATTTCAACATATTTAAAGGATGACAAGTGGCTCACCATGATGTCCTCCTCACCACAGACGGTTACTATGCTTCCCCCGACAGCATATTTGAGCTTTTGATGCAGTGTGGATGTCACGGCACCAGCAGCATGGATCCATGGCCGACCTAAGAGGCAACTGTAGGCAGGCATGATATCCATGATATAAAAAACCGTATCGAACGTCTCTGGACCGACTTGAATCGGCAGGGTCAACTCTCCAAAAACGTGGCGCTTAGTTCCGTCAAATGCTTTTACCACCAGATCACTGGGCGTGCAAAGCAATCCACGAGTGTCCAACTTCATTAATGCCTTCTTCGGAAGCACATTAAGCGACGAACCCGTGTCTACCAGGACATGCGACATGATTGTGCCTCTGCACTCTATAGAGACGTGTAAGGCGCTGTTGTGATCTCTCCCTTTAGGAGTCAACTCTAAATCTGTGAATCCCAGCCCATTGCCAGCATTAACATGGGATACCACCTCTTCTAGCTGATTTACTGATATCTCCTGCGGCACGTAGGCAGCGTTCAGTACCTTCAGTAACGCGTTGCGGTGCGCTTCAGAACACAGCAACAAGTTGAGAATAGAGATCTTTGACGGAGTCTGATGAAGATGATATACAATCTTGTAGTCGCTCTTCTTGATTAACCGCATGAACTCCTCAGCATCTTTGACAAGCAAATCCTTCTCTGCCCCACAAGGGACCTCTTCGACGGCTTTGCCTTTACCCTTATCAGCAGCCTCAGCTCTGACCACTTTCTCTGTCACAACCTCTGTCGGTGCAAACACTCTTCCGCTTCGAGTAATGCCACTGACTCCTGCGAGATTCTGCGCAGTCGACCCATACGGCTCCAGCTCTAACTTCTGACCATTGCAATAGACCTCGGCGCCATAATGCCATGGAATGGCATTAGTGCTCTCGAATGGGATCGGCCCAGCTCTGGTAATAGTGATTGTAGGAGGTCGGGGCGCAGAAATAGTAATAGGTCGACGAGGAATAGTGATGGTGGCGACTTCATCTGCCCGCTTCAGTACAACCTCCCCTGATACACTTTCAATTCTCCGGCTGAACTGCAAAATACCCTCAGACATCAGACTTTGGATACCTTCTACTAGCTGCTCACACCCATCAGGATGTGTAGCACAAGCCATACATAACTCTTCGCATCCAGGAAAGAACCCCTTCTTCAGCAACTTAGCCTTGACGAAACTAAGCGGCGTCTTCAAGTCTTTGACATCAGTCAGCAAGTCTGCACTCTCCTCAGTGATAATGGCGTTCACTCCGCCTCCCCTATGATGAGGCATAGGGTTTTTGGTGACATTGGGCACATTATCAGAAAAGTTAATAACCTTGGCGTCTACCAGGTCCTGCACCTTGTGCTTAAAAGCTTTGCAGTTCTCAATCGTATGGCCTGGTGCCCCAGTATGGAAATCACAAGTAGCATTTGCGTCATACCCTGGTGGTGGTGCCCCTGTCAAGGGAGCCAACGTCCTCTTTTGAACTAACTGAAGCTGCAGTAAAGTTTGCAGAAGCTGCGCATACGACATAGGTGGAGCTTCAAAATGACGGCTTGCCAAAGGAGCCCGGTTCTGATATTTCCTATACCCCTGCTGATTCTGTTGTTGCGGTTGTTGTTGCTGCTGCTGCTGCGGCAGAGCTGCCGGGATATTTATGCTAGCAATCTGCTGCTGAGGGCCCTTGCCCTTTCTCCGAGTATTAGTGACAGCACTTGCATCCCCTTCTCGACGCTTGCCAGCGTAGGGTTTCTTACCACCTCCTCCAGCTGAGGATGATTCGCCTTGAATTTTTCCGATTTTTATTCCGTTCTCGACATGCTCGCCCATAGTGATGAGTACCGAGAATGTCCCAGACATGCCACTGACCAGCTTTTCATAGTAGATTCCAGGAAGGGTAGCCACGAACATTTGCACTAGCTCACGCTCAACCATCGGCGGTTGAACCCGAGCAGCCAATTCACGCCACCGCTGGGCGTACTCTTTAAAGCTTTCATTATTCCGCTGTGAAAGATTCTGGAGCTGAACTCGGTTGGGGGCCAAGTCGCTGTTGTACTGATAGTGGAGGACGAACGCTTCAGCGAGATCTTTCCACGTGCGCACAGTAGCGGGCTCCAGGCCCATATACCACTCGAGGGATGGACCAGAAAGGCTATCTTGGAAGAAGTGCATCAGCAACTTCTCATCGTCAGAATAGGCGGACATCTTTCTATAATAAGATCGAAGGTGGACGCGGGGGCAAGTAGTACCCTTATACTTCTCAAAAACAGGCACCTTGAACTTATGAGGTACCTTGAAGTCAGCAATCAACCCCAGCTTGGACATGTCAACGCCCAATGTGTTCTGATTTTCAATGTCTCTCATTTTGTCTTCCAGCGCTTTGAACCTGAGTCGCGCTTCAGCATTCAACTCTGCTTCCACACCTCTTTGGGAAAACACGTCATCTTGATGATCCTCAAGCCACGGTTGAGGCACCAACAGATTTCCGACACCAGCGTTGCCGTTGACCGGCCCTATGTTAACATTGGCTCCCAAACTGCCATTGCCGACGCCTGCCGCATTGAGTCCGATATTAGTCATCAGATTGTCGTTAGCACTGCCGTTGCCCCCGGCAACAGGAACAACATTCTGTGGAGCATCCACTGGAGGAGGAGTAGGCACAGCCCCGCCGTGCAGTATGCCATTACTGTCAACCCTGGAGATCAAAGGTTGAACCAAAGTACGAAGCTGGTCTTGACCATTGACGACCACCTGCATCAGTTCCATAAAACGATCCATCCGTTCACGGAGCTCTTGAACATCTGACTGCACCTGATCCATGATCCTAGTCTGATTAGCTCGAGTTGAATAACGGTGAATGAGTCTCTGATCAATCCTGGAGACTGGAAGCAGCTCGAAACCTGTGAACCTGAAAAACCTGAAAACATTAAAGGTTAGGAAAAGCAACAAAAATGTACGCCATGCAAATGCTTCATGCAGATGCATGCGTGTGTCTGTGTGCTTGGGAGATTTTCCCCGATCCTAGTGCCTTAGTGCCAGTGCTGACAATAATATGAAGAAGAAGAAATCCGAGCCCAATCATGGAAACATCAATCTCATATATATATGGAAAGGCCTGTCAAGGCAGTATACAGTATCAGCGAGTACAAAACAAATCGACAGCATGACCTCAGCCAACAAGTCTGGTGATGGTCAGCATACAGCAAAGATTAAAACAACAGGAATACAACTAGTCAAGTACGGCCACGGGCGCGATACTCTGCTAATAACTCCTTCGTCTCTGGATGATCTGGCAAGGCGAGCAACCCCTCGACGAGTAGCTCCCTCCGCACAATGGTATGCTGAAGCCCCTGAACTGAGCAATCCTCCAGTTTCCGCTTCTTAGACTCAAACATCATCTTATGCTCCTTCAGGCTAGCAAGGGCTTTGTTGAGTTGGCTTTCGGCGGCGTATCTGCGGGCGGTCTCTTCATCAAACCTCCGCTCACTGTCCTTTACTTCGGCTTCCAGCTTAGAGATCTGCAGCATCAGCTTGTCCTCTCGCTCCTTCTTGGTGGCCAGGGAGGTCTTCCAATGCTGGTCGAACTTAGATATCCTCCGATATGCCTCCTCCAAATGCTGCTTCTTCGTAGCTAGTACATCATTAACAGCCTTGAAGTCCTGACCCAAGCGTTCCCGATCAGCAATCTGCTTCGCCAAGTCTGCACCCAGCTGGTTTACCGACTCTGTTTGCTTTTTGAAAGCATACACAACTTCGTTCCTTTCACTTCGAATCTGAGCTAACTCCTTCTCTAATTCTACGTTCGCCCGCCTCAGTTCATCCCGCTCGGCTAATACCTGGTTGTGCTGATGAATGGACACAGTGGTAGGCTCTTCGACTGGTGGAGGACTCTCTAGTCTGACATGAGGAAATGGCATCCCTATAGCGTTGGCTCTGGCTCTGATCCAAGCTGAATAAGGAGGGTAGGCTTGACTGTTGCTCTTTCCCAACAAAGGCTTTCCTCTTTTGCTGATACTGTTCCACGCATGTTGAAGCTTGGACAACAAATCCCCCTCTAGAGTACCCGTGAGGTACAGAGATTCCTGTACCTCTTCCTCCTTCGGTGGCGTCCTCAAAGCATATGCGAACTGACGAACTAGCAACGACGGATTGTAGTTGATGCAACCCTTCCTACCTATCAGAGGTACATTAGGAAACCCACTACAACTGAAGATCACCTCGGTGCCTAACCTGTCTCTGTCAACGAACCAATCAATATCTTCTGCAGACAAACTCATCAGACGCTCAGGCCACTCAGCTGTGGCTGTAGACAAGACGAAAGAACCCCTCTTGGGCAAATGACTATCAAACCATTTGTACAACAACGGTACGCAGCATGAGACATTCTTCCCTCTCCGGTCCTCATTCTTGTAATGCACTGAGTGATAGACGTCTCCGATCAGAGTAGGGACTGGATTCCCTGAGGCAAAGATGTGGAATGCATCAAAGTCTACGCAATCAGGCATGTTGGGGAACAGGATAATGCCATATATGCATAAAGCAAGGATGGCATTGAATGCGTCCCAACATTTGTCCTTAGCACACTGCTGAGCCTTAGCTATCAGAAACTGCAAGGAGAACCCAGGAACCTTGTTCCAACTCGTCACTACTAACTCAGAGGCGCCCAAATGGAGTGAAGAAGCTAACCCAGCCAGATCAGGCTCAGCATCCATGTGGACAAAAGGCACCTGCCTTTTGATAGGCACACTCAGCAAATCAGCATACTCTTCCAACGTCGGCGCGAGAACGAAGTCCTGAAAAGTGAAACACCTCAGAGGAGGGTCATAGAACTGCAGAAGAGCATGTAACCCATTCAACTCGGACGTAGAAGGTTTGCAAACCAGACCGAGCAACCTGCCATAAGACTTCCTGAACCTATCCTTCACAGAATCACCTGCCAGAGCTATCAAACCAGCCAACTTCGACACGTCAGGGGTCGGGAACTTGTACGCAACAGTCTTCCTGAGAGAGGCCATAATAATACAGTAGGAGGCGAGAAATCCTGGATCGGGGAAACGGTACCTGCAACACAGACACACGTTAATGGAATGCAAATGAACATGCATACTAATGTAAAATGCAGGCATGCAATAATATATCCGGATAGCTGCTGTGGAGATTCTGTATCAACAATCACTGATGAGAAGAAGACCCCGGTGTAAGACCACTGATCTAATCTGCTGAGAACAACCATCTGATAGGACCAAGATCAAAATTCTGCTCTGTCGAGAACAAATGTCTGATAATAAGGACCTCGGATGTATGATCAAGAAATATCTGCTGATGAAGTCTTCAGACCCCAAATCAAAAATCTGCCCTATCAAGAACAAACATACAACTGCTGATGAGATCTTCAGACCCCACTCAAAATCTGCTCTATCAAGAACAAACAACATCTGCTGATGAGATCTTCAGACCCCCGAAATATGCTCTATCAAGAACAAACCACTGATGACAATACTCTAATCAAAATCTGCTCTATCAAGAACAGACAACATCTGATGACAAGATCCTCTGATCAAAAAACCTGCTCTATCAAGAACAGACGAATCTGCAACTAAGAAACTCTGGTACCAACATAACTGATCCACTGTCAAGAAAACCAGGTAGTCTGAAGGTCAAAGTTTCCTACAATAAACCCAATCCCACTCACAGGCATGGACCTAAACTGACTCAAGGTACGGCATCCTATGCGTTCATCAGCGTCACAGACTTTCAAAACTGACGATACGATTCCCAGAAGGAGTGACATCATCAAGTCTCGAAGAGGCCTCACTTAGCTGAATCACAAATGATCGGTCCCCAAAGTCGACAATCCACCAAACCAGCAACCGTCTCAACCCAAGGGGTTGAAAGTGAAGCCAATCGGATGAACCTCGTCTGAGCGTGGATTTCATGAGACACTAGTGCCTGCAAAGCAAGCACGCGCCCACTAATTTCCACCCTAATTCTATGGTGCACTCAAGCCTGGGTCTGGCTTCTCACTCATCAGAACTCCCATCCCACAACAACACAAATACTCATATTATACTGAAAATAAAATGCGGGAAATAAAGTGCGAGAAGTAAAAATGCGATAAATAAACGCAACCCAACAAGTAAACACACAAACGATAGGATTGACTCTCGCAGGGACGTTGGATCCCAAATGCATGGGGAAGATGAATCCCCAGCAGAGTCGCCAGCTGTCGCTTGCGCGAAAATAAGGTGCCGCCATGACAGAAGAGTCGCCACCTTTCATTATTTATCCCTCAGAGCGGGAAAGGAAACGATCGGAAAAACCTGACGAAAAAGGGTAAGACAAGGTCATCGCAACCATTGTCTGGATTCGGGAGTCGGTTACGCAAGGGGAAGGTATTAGCACCCCTCACGTCCATCGTACTCGATGGGATCCTCGCTTGTTTGTTTACTTGGGTGGGTTGGTTTTATTCTATCTACCTATCAAGGCTGGCTGAAAAAGAAAAGAAAAATGACTCGGCAAAGCGTCGCACTTTATGCCTATGTATTCTCATCAGAGAATGAGAAATCAGAGTCAACGTAGTTCGGCCTACGAAGGGTTATGAGGGAAAGGTTGCTCGCTAGGATATCGCATCCTATGCCTACGTACTTCCACACAGCATGGAAGATCAGAGCAAACGTAGTTCGGGAAACTACGGTTTATTTCCTGCCTTTTATGAAAGAAGTGCTTTTTATTGTGTTTGCGATTTCAACCGCACTAGAGACTATGACCTGAGAGTGAATGCGTCGCATGTCACCCAAAGGGTACCATACTAAACATCCAAACTATGGAAAAGAAACTCTCCCACAATCCTTTCTCAGATAGCTTAAGGCTCGTAACGTACGAAAGAAATCATTCATGATTACTGTATCTTGAACTGTTTTGAGATGAGAAGAGAACATGCCCAACTAGGAGGGAGACTATTAAGTCCTACTGTTGTCATGCCATGGATTCATCCTATGGTTGAAGTTTGAACAGGGAACTCCTAGATGTTGTCATGCATAGGTTTCAACCTAAGATTCTATCATCAAATCCTTATCAAAGGAAATGAGAGTCCTAAGGGATCATGTCAATGATACACCAAAACAGACAAAGCATCAACTTAACAGTAAAATGCATGCAATGCAAGTGAGGGAGGAAATGTGTGTGGGGCTTCAGCCTCCACAAGCTCATCTCAACCTCAAGCCAGTCATGAAATAACAGTAATCATACTGAAAAATAAACAACATGCTATCAAGCAATAAACAGTAAACTGTAATCATACAGATAAAAGAAAATGAAATGCCATCAGGCAAACAAACCACATGGGCAAGGGAGCTGGGCTCTACCGAATACCCGCAAGCAAAGCCATGCAATAACAATACAAGCAGAGGGAACAACTCAACCTCTAATGCAATCATGCTCCTAGATTCTACTTATTCTAGATGGACTTAATCTAATGCAACAGACAAGTCAAACAAAACAAACAATACAGAAAAGAAAAACAGAAGAAAGCCTCAGCTCTTCCAGCAGCAACTCAGTCTTCAGACTTTAGAGATCACTTGCTTTCCAGGCATCAACCCTACAACATGAGTATCAACTCATCTTCTCCCCTTAAGCTTCAGCTTCTTTGATCAGCTCCACCTTCAGGCTTCACTATCTTCAGGGATCTTCAAGTATCAACTTGATCTTCATGCTCTTCAAGCTTCAGCTTCTATCTTCAATGGCTTTTATATCTTCAATCAAATCTTCAATACTCTTCATTGCTTTCTTTATCTTCAACAACCCAAATGCTCCAACAAACAAGATTCAATCAACAAGATGAGGTGAGGATGTTAGAGTGCTCACTGACTTCCAAAGGATGCCATTAAGGACTTAACATCAAAAGGAAAGGCTCTCTCAAAGTTCTACCTCATAGGGCAAGGTCACTAATCCCTCCAAAGGAGAGAGGTGAATACCCTTAAGGGACTTTATGTCATAGAGAAGGAAGGAGGTGAACAAGACACTCCTTGTTTATTGAATGGAAGTATTCTATCTAAAGCTCTACCTATGTACTTATGATCCTATAAACAGAACAAACAAAAGCTAAAGCTAAGCCCCTCTTCAAGGTCTTCAAAGTCTTCAATGATGATCCACAAGGTCTTCAACTCAATCTTCCAGGCTCACACACTCAAAGGAGAAGAAAAGAAAGCAAAACAATACAAACTATGCCCTTAAGCAACACACATACTAACCATACATTCAAAAATCAATTAAAAATACTAAAATACTATATAATATTCTAGCAAAATTCTAGGGGATTCTATACATACCTACCCTTAACCCATATATTCCCCATACTCTAATCTTGACCTAAAAACCCAAAACAAAATTGTTAAGTCTACTTATGCAACCTAAAACCCTAATTTTGGTTACTCTAGTCTCACCTAATTAAACTAATCAAATTTTAACCTAAAAATCATGAATTAAATCCTATGGGAAACTATGATTCAATATCTAACTATGCCAAAAAGAATGGCTCAAAAATCCTAAGGGAAGGTCCTAAAACAAATTCTACAAAATTGAGTATCAAACTAACCATATTTAAAAGCTATTTACAAGAATAATATGCTAAAAATATTAAAAGAAAAGAAAATGCCAATTTTATTTATTGATATTTTTCTAGACAAAATTATGAACATGTAGAAAAAACAAGCATTAAAAACAATCATTTTTCATTTTTATATGATTTTTATAAAATGCAAGAAAATAAAGGGAATTAAAAAATAAAAGGAAATGAATTAAAGGGGATGGGGGGTGTCAAACTGAATACGCCCAGTTCATTTGCTGTTGGGCTGAGAATATGGGGGTGCGCGTAGCAATCTTGGTAGGCCCACGCGTTTCAGAAAATCAAAAGAAAAATCAACAGAAAATTAAAACGAATACGGTGCAAATAGCATGTTTTTTCAGTTCAAAAGTTGATTGGGCCATACGCAGGGGTGTGAATATCAAAGCTTTCATTAAGCCCAGGACTCATCACTAACTCAAGCGCACCGTTTTGATGTTGGATTTCCCTCCATTTTCAAAATTAAATCATGCCCGTTAGATTAGATGAAGAAGTCAAAAATTGGAGATGATCGGACGGTTGATGGCCATCGTCCCCAAATGTCATTAGGGTTTCATCCAAAACAGAATTCATGCACGATTCTTCCCCAGCCTCGTTCTTCCTTGTTACTTGATTAAATCCAGAAATTCCAAAAGCAAAAATGTGCTACTGATTACCATGAACACGACCATACAAGTAGTTCTCCCTGAAACCCCTTAAATCGTCCAAACAGAAAGCTTCAATACTAGGGTTTCACCACTTTCTTCTGGTATCAACCTTGATAGAACTCAATCCTACTGATCCAAACTTGTTCTACATGTTGTCCTCATCATTATACACTATAACATAAGCACCAAAACTCAATATACAACCTGTTCTTAATCTTGCAAGAAATGGCACCCTGCCACGAAACTCCATGGATCTCTCTCAAATCCTCAGAAAATCATCAACTAACCTAGCATGTTATCTTTACACCTAGAAATCTAACAGCATGCACCTAAATAAGGATCTATGGAGCAAGTTACCAACCTGTCAAATATCAATGGTGAGTGATGTTAGAGCTTGATTCAAGACTTGTAATCTCCTCCGGATACTCCTCCAATGGTGGATATCTTTCTGTTTGCAAGAATTTTGATGGAAGAGACTTGTAATGGTGAATTCGAGCTTGACTTGCACTTGAAGGAAACTTTAGATATCTCTTTCTCCTCTCACTCTTCACCAATGGATTCAGCAACTTTCACCAACCTTTTCTTCATGGTGATTCACTCTTTTTATAATCATCCATAGAATCATCTAGGAGCTTCTAGAATCATCTAGAAAGTGATGGAAATTCTCTTTTAAGGACATGTGGTATATCTCATATCTCATGTGCCAAGCCTTTGAATTTGTGTCAAAATCTCCTTACAAGAGATATTGGGATTTAATGAGTGGAAAAACAAGCATTGCCTTTGCCTTATGTGAAGTTTCTCAAGTTGCCTTATGATGCAAGAATGAACTTTACAAAGTAACCCCAATTTTAAGACCTCAAATCAAAAATCTACTTGAACCATTGTTTTTAAAATGATGTGTGAATTCAAAATGACATATTGGATGACCTATTTTGGATTTGTACATCTCCCAAACCAATTTCCAACTTGGATTCATTTAACTTATAAGTCATTTTTAGGTCATTTTTACCCAATCTTGTAAATCCTTGCTACAAGCTTTTTCAACAACTCATGACCACTTTTCTAGGCTTAAAATCCCATTTTGAACAACTTTGATGTTTTGAGTTTTTTCATTTGAGGCTTGGAAATAGGAGATATGGCCCTTGCTTAAAATGACCTATAATCACCAAATGACCAAAATACCCCTGTCTTGTTCAAACCATAAGTTGAGTTCTACACATCCTATAAAGGACTTCTAGTACTCTCTAGAAAGCTAAGAAGATGCTCTTCAACATTCATGTTGACCAAGAGATCATAGGAATCATCCTACTAGGGCAAAAGGTGTCTGCAAGTTGGGTGACTTTCAAGGACCCAGATTCACATACCTCAGATGACCTGTAATTTGTCAAAACCATAACTTGAGCTCTGCACATCCTATCAAGGACTTCTACCACTCAAATTAAAGCTAAGAACAAGCTCTACAACATTCATGTTGTGGGGAAGATGAGATATCAACCACATCTTGAGCTAAAACTGTCTGGAAGATAGGAACCAAATTAGGGTTTTTTCACTGACAATCCTTAGAAACCCTAACTCAAAACTTCTCAAACCCCTCAATCATGATGAGTTGGTCTATGAATCATCTTTATAACATCTCCATACATCATTCCATGATCTCATGGCCCTTGGATTAGGTCTCAACCTTCTCCAACTCTTCAGCTGACCTAAGATTGACCCAGTCAAAAACCTAGTGCTACCATTCATGGTTGAATCCTCTGAATTCTTGCACAATGACCTCTCTGGGCTTCATGATGGCTTTCAAGACATCTCATAGACTTTCTCAAAGCTTCAAGTTCATTCTCAAAGTCTCAGAATCATCTGAGGAGCTCCCACAACTCTCAAGCTATGAAGCACACAACTCTGGTTTCAACCAAGTCCTCTGAGGATCTCTTGCACTTTCTGATGAAGGTATCAACTTTCAAACACTTAATGGGTAAATAAATGTTGGTCAAATTTTGGGGTGCAACACAACGCACTCCCCTCTAATGCAATATCAATAGATACTTTCAAAAATCCAGAAGGGAGCGGTTTGTGGTGAAGTAAGTCTCCCAAAAAGTTATGCACCTTTCCCTTGCCAACCATTCGATGAGTAGGTGACGATAAATATAGCCGGCAAAGTGAAATGCCCTAAACAAATAATGATCAGTTAATGTGTCAATTAAGTAAAGTGGGCTAAATTAATTTCAATGTAATATATACAATTACCTCTGGAAGCTTCTGCGGACAACCGGTACTATCTTTGTCACTAGTAGCTCTACCCTCTGGAGCGCGTCTTTCTGCCATGTATCTCTCCTTATCCTTCTGTAATTCACGGATTTGCGCTTTCAATTCCTCCAAAGTCTCCATCACTTCTTTATTGGTTGGATTTTTTTTCTTTGGCTGCTTATACAGTTTGGATGGAGTGACACCAAATCCCTTACCCCTCACACGCCCAGAATACTCAGGAATATTCAGCACCCGCCTCAGTAAGCTCCTGCAATCATTGTCCTCGGCAGGAGTTATGGTCTGGGATAGAGTCTCCTGAAATATAGATAAAAACATATATAAATATATTACACACTTTTGATCAGTTACTGACAAAGATAACGTTGTACTTACACATTGTTCAAAGACTTGTTGAACTTCTTCCTGAACGACTCCATCTCGTCCCACACGGGCAGCCTTCCATACAACATGGTCCGGAAGAGATGTCACATCACTCTTCTCCTCTTCCAACTATGCATTAAGACGGATAATAAAGCACTGTATCCTATTATATATACTTACTATTTTTTGTAAATATATCATATTAAAGCATTTATATGTACTTACTATTTTTTGTTCTAATCGTGCATATCCCAACCGGCCCTTTCTGTATGGATATGCAAGATTTGATGCCCGTTGACGATTTATGCCACTAACAACCTGAAAAAACAAGTTTATCAGAACTCCTGTACATGGAAGAAGTATATATACTATACATAGTTCATGATAAGTTGTACTTACTTCAAACTCTTTTGATCTTCGCTTTGCAACAAACGTCTCCCATTCTTCCTCCGAAATCAAATCCGCGTACTTCATCGGACGCTCTGAGTCAACAAAGTTTCCTTCAGAATCTTTTAGAAACTTGTTTGTTAAAAACGCTCTAAATCCCCTCAAGCGTTTTCCGGCCAATTGAATACAATATTTTCTCCTACGATCTTCAATATTGAAAGATCTCTGCAAACAAACACACATACATATAACATGTTAGTATATTTAATTTAAAGACGTAAATGTCAACAATAATTAAACAATTCCAATATTATACCTGAATCTCGGTCCAAATCTTATCTTTAGCCGGTTGTAATGAAACAAGTCTCCAATTATCGCAAGTAATCAGAACTTGCGAACGTACAAGTGCTCCGATGTAACTTGTTAGCAACGCACCGTTAGACTCAACTAACTGATCTCTTTCATTTTAATGGACATCATACTTTACTCCTTTATCTCTCGCACGGATGATTTTTTTCATAATTGTTATGCCTCTTTTAATATCGCCTTCCACGTCTTTTGTTGTTTGTTTTCCATCATGTGATGTTTCCTCGTTGCTGGCCATAATATATATACCTGTAATTCAGAAAAACCAAAGTATCAAATGAATGACATGCAAATATGTAAATAACAAATATATACATAAGAAATGTGTAAATAAGAAAAACATGGTATAAATAAGAAATAACAAAAACATGGTATAAATAAGACATGTGTAAATAAGAAAAACATGTTACAAGTACCTTTAACATCTCTTTCTTTTTTTCGTTGTAACGGGGTTTACTTGTCTCTTAACAACACGGACAGATGGATTGATCCAAATTCCCTCGTTATGATCATTTCTAATATATGATTCGTCCGCTCTAATATTCTCATCTGGATCATCTATAATATAAGATTCATTCTCAACATAAACATCCCCCTTTTCTGCAATGTTATCATCGATTACTTTGTTGGAAAAAAGAACTATAGACTATTTCGTACTTGTCGGATCAGTGACATAGAACACTTGTTTAGCTTGCGTGGCTAGAATAAAAGGCTCATCTTTGTACCCCACCTTATTAAGATCCACTTTCAAAAAACCTGATTTATCCATTTGTATGCCACTATTATTTTCAACCCACTTGCATCCAAAGATAGGAATCTGAAACTTCTCATAATCAAACACCCAAATGCGCTCGATAACCCCATAATACGAGGAAATATGCATTGCTTCGGCAAGCACAGTGACACCACTATTTTGCATTGTACTTTTATCATCTTGTTCCTTGGTATAAAATGTGTATCCATTAATTGCGTATGCGCTATAAGAAAACACATGCAAACTTAGACCATATGCTAAACATCTCAACCTTTCTGTTATTGAAGCGAGATCAGAATAAAACTTTGAAAAAATATGCTCCTTGAACCATGTTATAAAACTTCGATTGTGCTCACGTACTATCCAATTTTCATTTCTATTCAGATTTAAACCTCGGAGAACGTCCTTGTGCATTTCAACATACGGCTCAACCTCAATATCATTGTGCAGAACATACAAATGCACTTGCTCTCGTTCATCCCTTGAAACTGTCACAACTTTATTTCCAATTAACTGTTTACCATCTATTTTTCAACAACATGAGATTTTGGGAGGCCAATGGATTGAACGTTGGACAAATATTCAGTACAAAACTCAATAGCTTCTTCAACAATGTATCGTTCAACAATACATCCCTCTGGTCGACTTCGGTTTTTCACATACCCTTTCAATATTTTCATATAACGTTCAACAGGGTACATCCATCTCATATAGGCAGGTCCACACAGTTGTGTCTCTTTCACAAGATGAACAACTAGATGTACCATTATGTCAAAAAATGATGGAGGGAAATACATTTCAAGCTCACACAAAGTAATAACTATTTCTCTTTGCAATGTTGGCAAGATCGCATGATCTATCACCTTACTACAAATTGACCTAAAGAAAAAACACAATTTAGTTATTGCGCCTCTCACTTTTTGTAGAAAAATAGAACGTATACCTATTGGTAGAAAGTGTTCCATTATAACATGGCAGTCATGTGTCTTTAAACTTTTTAACTTGAGGTCTTTCATAGAAACAAGTCTTCTAATATCTGAAGAGTATCCTTCTGGAACTTTAACTTCACTCAGAAACTTACACAGTATCTTTTTCTCCTTTCTAGATAGAGTATAAGCAGCAGGTGGTAGATATGTGCGGTTTCCTTTCTTCAAGGGTCCTAATTCATTCCTTATTCCCATTGCTACCAAGTCCTTTCTTGCTTTAAGGCCATCCTTAGACTTTCCTTGTATATTGAGTAACGTACCAATAACACTTTCAAATACATTTTTTTTAATATGCATAACATCAAGAAAATGTCTTACATACAACGACTTCCAATACGGCAACTCAAACAAAATTGACCTCTTCTTCCACCCACGCGTGATAAGCGTATGAGCAAAAGGCTTGCCAAACTTAGTACTCACATCTTTCACCTTTTCAAAAATTTGTTCGCCGGTCAATGTAGGTGGAGCTTTACGTTGTTCTGAATCTCCATTGAATGCTTTTCTCCACCCACGGTAGTGATGACTAGAATTTAAGAATCTACGATGACCAAGAAAGACATTCTTCTGACCAAATTCCAACCGCGTCCAATCTGTATTTTCTTCACAGATAGGACACGCACATTGACCTTTAATGCTATACCCCGATAGATTTCCGTATGCTGGGAAATCATTAATTGTTCCAAACACCATCGCCCTCAAATTGAAACTTTCTTTCCTATATCCATCATAAACCTCCACACCGTTCTCCCACAAACTCTTTAAGTCTTCGATTAGAGGTGTCAGGTATACGTCTATGTCATTCCCTGATTGTTTAGGGCCAGAAATTAACATAGATAACATCATGTACTTACGCTTCATACATAGCCATGTAGGTAGGTTATAAATCATAATAATTACAGGCCAGGTAGAATGTGAGATACTCTGCAGACCATGCAGATTCATTCCATCAGTCGATAATGCCAAGCGAAGGTTTCTAGCTTCTTCTCCAAAATCAGGATAATCATTATCAATTTTCATCCACTGTGGTGAATCTGCCGGATGTCGATACTTCCCATCTACAATTCTATCATCTGCATGCCAAGTCAGGTGTTTTGCATCTGTTTCACTACGAAACATGCGTCTGAATCTCGGAATTATAGGAAAGTACCATAATACTTTTGCTGGTGACAATTTTTTCTTATCCGAGATACACCGAATTTAGGACACTCGTTTAATGATGCATATTCATTTCGAAACAAAATGCAATCATTTGGACAAGCATGTATCTTATCATAGCTCATGCCAATAAAGCATAACATTTTTTTAGCTTCATAGGTTCGATTGGGAAGAACATTATCCTCCGGAAGCATCTCTTGAAGTAGGGCTAACAACTCTGTGAAACTTTTATCCGACCATCCATTACCCGCCTTTAAATTGTACAACTTTAATACCGCAGACAATCTTGTGAAAGTAGTGCAACCTTTATACAACGGTTTCTCTGCATCACTTACCAACCTCTCAAACATCTTGGGACAATCTTGAAGATCTTCTTCAAGTGCTTCTGCAATCTCTTCGACTCGATCACAATCATATGTATCTCTGCCATTGTCCTTTGAAGCACATGTCGTATTATTCCGGGGTTCAACATTCTCGTTACTTATCTCACCATGTAATGTCCAACATGTGTAACTTCGATCAATTCCATGTCTCATTAAATGAGATTCCAACTGAACGGCATCAACTCGACGCCCATAACAGCATCCTAAGCAAGGACATGTGATCCTACTGGGGTCTTTGGCGTGTTCAACAACAAACTTAACGAACTTCGATACCCCATTCTCGTACTCTTTTGACAATCGATTACCAGACATCCATTTTTTATCCATACTAATTGAGTAATCTACACTAAACTATAAAAGTTAAACAAAACAGAGAATACCTGTAAGGAAATCACTAACTTCTAAGAATGCTACGCAATAGGATGCTTGGAAACGATCACAGATTTGCTCTTCACAAGTAACCCCTATAGCAGACAAAATATAAATTTTATTAAAATCATATTAATAATTAACCAAGACAAATCATATTAAAAATACTAGATAATCCACCAAAACAAATCATATTAAAATTACTAGATAATCCTTAAACCAAAATGACACCCTTACTAAACATTGAGAAATCCTAACTAAACATATAAAACCATAATAACATATATATCATATAAACATTGAGAAATCCATCATAATAACATAATAACATATCAACATATAAAACCTTCACTAAACCTTCAATAAGTCATTTCTACACAACAACAACACTAAAATTTACTTGCATGCATGTCCTCAAACCTTCAATACAAAACAACAATATGCGTATCATACTTGAACGCAACAACAAAAACAATTACTCAACAACAGTATACGTTATCAACACTAAAATTTACTTGCATGTCCTCAAAAGAAACATATCTACACAACAACAAAAATAATAGTATACCAACAATGGTGAAAAGAAAAACCATCAATATTTAGATAACAAATATTTAGATAACAAAAACAATAGTATACCAACAACAAAAACAATAGTATACCAACAATGGTGAAAACAAATATTTAGAAAAACCATCAAATACCAACAATGGTGAAAAGAAAAACCATCAATATTTAGATAATAGTATTAACAAAAACCTTCAAAACCTTTAATGTCTTAAAATACCAACAATGGTGAAAAGAAAAAAAAACAAGAAAATCCCTTGAAACTGTCACATACCTTAACAATGGTGGAAATGCAATGCAGACGGACAGATGCACTCAAAAACGGACGGTGAACGGACGGCGGGCGACGGTCGGACGGCGGATGACGGCAACAGAAAGTTTGAATAGGGCAAGTTCGTTCGCCAGAGGAGAAAGACAGAAGAAAAGAAATGTACGCGACTGTTTTGTTTCTCTTAAAATTCTGGAGGGTATTTTAAAATTATAATACTAATACCTATAGCAGCGCTTTTAAAGGCCTTTAGCAGCGCTTTTAAAAGCGCTTTCTTAGGGTGCCTTAGCAATGTCATATAACAGCGCTTTATAGAAAAAACGCTGCTAAAGGGCCCCCTTTAGCAGCGCTTTTTAAAAGCGCTTTCTTAGGTCCCCCTTTAGCAGCGCTTTTAAAAGCGCTTTCTTAGGGTGCCTTAGCAATGCCATATAGCAGCGCTTTATAGAATAAACGCTGCTAAAGGGGACACCTTTAGCAACACTTTTTAAAAGCGCTTTCTTAGGTCCCCCTTTAGCAGCGCTTTTTAAAAGCGCTTTCTTAGGCCACCCCTTTAGCAGCGCTTTTTAAAAAGCGCTTTCTTAGGGCCCCCCTTTAGCAGCGCTTTTTCAAAAGCGCTGTCTTAGATGGGAAATTTTTTTTCTTTTTTTTTTTACCCACCCTTTAGCAGCGCTTTTTTAAGAAGCGCTGCTAAAACTCATTTCTGGCGTAGTGAAACGAGAATTGAAAAGGAAGAAATTCAAGAATGCGAAGGAGATTATGACTATTTATTGAATACCCGAAGAAATTCAAGAATGCGAAGGAGATTATGAGTATTTATTGAATACCCTTATTTTTACCTGATGATGAATTGTGTACATGTTGAGTTTCAACCATATTATTATCTCACTACGAATTAACATAACCACTACGTCTAATTCAAGAGTATGTAGCTTACTAATTTATACAATAATTCCCTATTTTCTGAGGCTAATTCAAAGAAAAATTAGGTATTGTCATGTGTTAACTCATAAGCAACAACTAATAAATTCCTAGTCCTAGTTCATTACAAAGTTGAATAAATTGCCTAGTTCAAATCATTAGACTAACAGTCAGAGATTCCTAACTATGTAGATCGATTCGTACACTCATAAGCGACAAAAATACATTAAACACAAGAACAATTTAAATAATATGATTACATTAAAATTACTCAACAAATTTCAAATAGATATATGATCCCACATAGTAAAAATAAGATTTATATCAAAAAACCCTAATCAAGAGAAACTTAGTTACTCATTGATAAGATAATAAATACCATGAGTGAGAAGTATTCATCATCAAAATCTATGGAAAAATTACTCTCCAATGTGCTATAAAATTGCCCCTTGAATACCCTAGTCGTCACTTTCTTCTCAAAGCTTGGAACCCTTGAAAAAGCGGCAAAAAATTCCTTTAAATAGGAAAAAAGCATGTGAACAGACAAAGCAACACCATACCACGATGGTTCAGTATCGTGCTGGTAGAGAAAACCAGTGGCCAAATCATTTTTTTCTCATTTTTTTTCATAGTTTTCACTAAGTCTTTATATCTTGTATTGACTTTTTGCTCTATTCTCCATATTTTAACATGGTTTTTGATCATTTTTCTTTCAAATTTACTCAAATTTCTTAATAAAAACCACGTAATAACGATTGTTATCACAATCTCAAACTTGAGTTGTTGCTTGTCCTCGAGTTACCTGTCTACATAATAAACATTTCATCAGAATTTAAATTCTTACCCTTACCAATTCTTGTCACCTTTATTTTTTTGTGATCAACACTTCGGTTCTCTACTTCAATCCAATCAACTTAGAAAAGTTCTTCTGACATACAAATACTCAAACTGTCTTTCATCTCATAATGTTTCACTCAAATTGACAGGGTAATCACTCAATCAACATACAAAAACATTTAACAATGAATTTTAAAATTTTCTAATCAATCATGGTCTTATTTAAACACACATTTTTGAGATCTTTTTTCAATTGTAATATGACTTATGTCAGGGTAGGATACTTTAGGATAATAGAGTTAAACCTTTAGAGTTAGGTACCAAGTTTTTCTTTTGTTACCTGATTCCTTTCATATAACTCTTTTTTTGATCATTTGGTACTAGAGAATGCATTTTGTTGGTTCTATTTTTCTTTCTCTTTTACAATATTTTTCGAAGAAGCTATTTTAACTTCTTATTTTTCTTTCTTTTTCTTGCTTTTTGACCAATTTCTCTAGTACCCAAATCCAAAATTATTTGTTGCTAACTTTCAAGTGCAACCCCAAACTAAATCTTTTTCATAAGACAAGTAAAACTATTCTACTTAACTACAAATAGGGTGGAATAAACTTTTTTGTCTAGTCAATAGCTATATAATAAGGTTATGTCAGCGAAAGAAAGGTCTTAAGCTTAAAAGGGTTTAATAACAGATATTATCATATCAAAACAAAATGACTTAAAAAGGCTCAGCGTTTTCACAAATAAATGCCTCAATGTGTATTTATTAGGCCAATAGACTCAAAATAAAAAAATTACAAATTTCAGAAAATGACTAATGCATGAATACTCTCATAAGAAGGAAAAGTAGATAGTGAAATTATTTGGCTCAAGCTTTCCTAACTAAGGTATCTAGAGATTGAGTATAAGTAGTCAATTTTCCTTTTATTTTTCAACATTCAATCTGCAAGGGAACTTCACTGTTGATCTTTCATTTTTTTTTTCTTTTTTGGCGACTTTGTTCTTTTTCTTTTTCATGATGGCACTGATAAGGTAGCAAATAAAACTGAAAGAAAAATAATAACATACAATTTTATTGATTTCAACCAAAGAAAAGTACAAGGGGAAGAGATTCTAAAGATCTAGCTAGTACTCTTTTTTGGATCATAATAAAAAAAGAAACAGAAACCAAAACTGAAATTGAAAAAATCCTAACACATGTTGTCGGAGTTGAAGTAGTCATTGAGATCCTGAACATCATCCTAAAATCTCTGGTTTTGGCTGGTGTCATACCCCAAATTTGTCATACTCTTTTATTCTCTTATCCCAAGCATGGGTACAGTGATGGTTGAATTCAAATGCTTTGTGTTTAAGGATCCAAGTTAGGGTTTTCGTGCAAAGTTCAGGTTCATGTGGTGAAATCAAGTTACAAAATATTCAAGTTTAGTGCATTTGGCCTCATGGTTTAAGATTTTATGTCGTTCATTGGTACTTGATGTTCATAGAATGAGTTCAAGCATGCCATTTATTCAAGATCATTTTAAGATGAATTCATTGTTCCAATGTCATTTCTCAAAGTTTTGGTTCAAGTAAAATGAGAGGTGCAAGTAATAATCAAAGCCAATTCAAATCACATCATAAGTTACAAGGCCCAATTCCAAGTCCATTCATTACAAAATTCTAAAAAAAATACATTGTCCAAACCATTGCAATAATAAGGCTCATGAAGTGTACAAAAAATATTTGTGAGGCCTATGAAATTTTGTCATTACAAGTCCATTCCAACAAAAAATTGCAAGTCATTACAATACAACAAATGAACAAAAAAGAAGAAGAGAGAAAAGAACAAGTTCATTAAATCCTCATGCAGGCTGCACATGGTTTACTACACATAAAACACTTCAACCAAGTGTCACACTCCATTTTTGAATCGATATAGTTATAGTAGCATCTACATAGCCTATCATGTTTTTCATCATGCATAATGTCCAAATTACCATCCAGAATAAACTGTTGGATTTACAAGCGAATTGGTCAAACTAAAAGTTGCATAAAATCAGTGGACGAAAAGTTTCAAAATTGAACTTGTAGCCATCAGCTATATTAATCTACGTTTCGCATAGTTTAACCTGACATGCTCATTTTAATTTTTTATGACTTTTCGACCACATTTTGTTCATTCTGAGCATTTTTATTGGTCCAGATTTATTTCGAAATTTGACAAAACGTTGTATTTTTCTAAGTCGTTTACTTCGCGGTGATCATTTTGATAAATTCATCTTATTTTTTCGAACACTTCGATACCAAACAATTTATACGTTTTAATCAGTTTAATTTTAATTTTTAATTTAATTAATTATTTTAATTAATCAAATTTTTAATTTTAGTTTTTTAAAATAGTTAATTTTATTTTAATTCATTTATCACATTTTTAATTTTTTATATTATTTAAAATTTATTTTTTATCCTATTTTGAAGACACTTGTTTACTAAGTATTAAAAGGTCCCTTTGTGTTTTAACTTCATTTTGGAAATCTGGGATTTTGCATTAGAATGTGAAGGAGACTAGACCACATAAGAAGACAGATCTCACCTTATTTTTAGTTTTCTTGATAAAAACTCTCTCTCTTGGCACGATTGACATCACTAAAAAAGGGCTATCTCTGCATTTTTTTTCACAGACCAACTCATCACTCACAATTCCTCCACCTCCACCCACTTGGATCATTTTATCACCTGCTACCCTTTTTTTTTTCATTTTCCTCCAACTCCATAACAATGAAAAACTCCAACTACTTTCTATTTCTCTTCTCCACTTCATGAAGAAAATGTCATGAAATTTGCATCTCCAATGTATCACTTCCACTCTACCACAGCATCATCTTCCTCTTGATCCAACCAAGCACATCACCATAAACCTCACTATAAAATCTTTACCACCCTTGCTTCATGCTAGACACCTCAACAACCACACACATAACACACTCTTTTTAACAAAAATACTACCATGAACATGTGAACAAATGCCTCCATATTTTTATTCATTTATATCTTCTTCAAGTTCACAACCATAACTTCATTAACATATAGCAAAGTTCACCATCTTCATCATAATGCCTACACCACCATAAATTACACTACATAAAGAATGAAAGAAAAAACCACACTTCATACTCCCTCTCACTTTAAAAAAAATTGGGGATGCTCACTATTCACCTTCTTTCATTTTAAAAACAACCAAAAAACCACAACATTTCTATTCATCTTCATCAACCTCACAAACTACTCTTCATAAATAACTTCCACAACTCCATAAAAATATATTAACACAACATGGAAACACATGATATAGAGATACTCTCCCATCTTCCTCCTTCGACACTTTATAAAACGTGCCCTCCATAACCATAAAGCATCACCACATTTCTCACTCATCTTTCGACTTTAACACTTTCATCCAACCTTTAGTTCATAAAACAAATACCACACCTACTATTCACGAGAGGACCACCATTTCTTTTCAAAAGAAAAAAAAAACAAAAGTTGCATACAATTGGCACTTGACTTTTCCATGGTTCCATATCTTTCATCACTCTTCACATGAGAAAAACCTCTCTCACCCCTTTGAAATAACCACGTTTTCATAACCCAACCAAACAACAAAATCTCACGCTGCCACCAAAGTCACGTTCAGTTCGCAACCCTCACAATCGGCGACACCAGATCCGGGCAAGCTCCACCTTGGAAAACGATTCAACCATACCTCAAGCTTGTAACAACTTATCAACACACCAAAAACTCATGACAACATTATAGAAGAAAACACCACTGCGAAGAGCTGGACAGGTACACCAGAATATAGTTACCTTCTTTTTCTTTCTTCTTTTTACTATTATTTTCATTCTTTTTAATTACTATTATTTTCACTAGGTTTGATTTGTGGGCTCAGGCCCTCTGAATTTATTATTTAGCACCTCATGCACGCACTTTTAATTTCTTTGTTTTGATTTTAAATCATTGCTTTGTGATATCTAATTGGATATTTAGATGTTTGATTAAGTTTGTTAATTTTAGACAAGTGTATTTACCCCTATGAATTAGTTATTTGTTTTCATTTTTAAATTTTAATTTATGTTTAATTTGGTAGAATAAAATAATCACGCTCTTCTTTTAAATGCTAATTGGATTATTTGATTTTATGTGATGCAAACATCTTCCTCATCTTTTTTGGGCAAAACAATGTTTTATGGAGAATGTGACTAAATATCTTTCGCTAAAATCGACAAATAAACAAACTTTTTTACCCATAACTTTGGATTCTCTGATTTCTCATTTATCAATTAGGATACGTAGGCACAAGGGCTCAATCCTTGACGAACCACCTTTTTCTTTTTCCCCATAGTCCCTGAACTAAGAAGGCTCTGAATTCCTCATTGCACTATAAGGATACGTAGGCACGAGATTGCGAAGTCTTGTCAAGTCCCCTAGTAATAAAAATCTTTTTAGGTTCTTCCTCTTTAACAAAAAATATAAAAAGCATTTCTTTTCTCTCTCTTCCCATTCGAATAGGTAGAAGATTAAAAACTAACATAAGCATACATTCTTTTAACCCTAACTAAATGGTTCCCATTGAGTACAACTGACGTGAAAGGTGTTAATACCTTCCCCTTTGCGTAACAGACTCCCGAACCCAGATATTGGTTCCGATGACCACATCCTTGTCTTTATTTTAGGGGTTTTATTCGATATTTTCTCTTTCCCTCTATAGGAATAAATAAAGATCGGTGGTGACTCTATTAAGTCCATCCAGCAGGCGTGCGATTGTGCTTCACGAGGTCATTCTCATTTTTTGAGGTACGACAAATGGCGAGTCTGCTGGAGAATTTCCCATCCCTAAGTGAGTCAACCCTAGTTTAATTAGGTTTTCGTATGTGTGTTAGAATTGTTTGTTTTTTTATTCTTTGGTTATATATTTTCTTTATTCTTGCTTTATCACATATATATATCTCTGTATATTCATGTGTGGGTTTTGGGATTTGATATCATGATTAAATATCCACACCCAAGCTTTGGAAAAAGAAGAGAGTACATAGTCTATATTTGGAAGTTATGTAGTGTTAATCACCAATGGCCACTCCTTGTGTGCCTAGTATGAAGACTCCTCTAGAGTCCTATTCGTAAATCTCGTTATAAGACAGCTAGCCTGTTGCATGACACTGATTCATGAAGAGTCCATGACTCTAGGACCCTCTCTTAGAACTAGTTTCTACTTTGGTGGTTGTGTAATATTGGACTCCAAGGACCTATCCTTGTTGCAACCAACATGAAAGCCCTGCTCAGAAGAGACCCTTTCTCACTCTTGTCATAAAGCAGCTAGCCCGTTACATGATGTTGATACGACTAAGGTCTATGACTCTAGGAACCTTATCCATCAACTTAGAGGAAATCATGTGAGTAGGTTTATGGGTAGATGACATAGAACTATCTGTTATAAGGAAACCTACCTAATATGGTGTTCTGATTTACTCATGTTATCCTAGATCCTAACCGTACCTGCATTGCATTTTCTTTGCATGTAGAAAAAAATTAATTCAAGCATATGCATTCATCAGCATGTGTATTGATTTTCAAAATATAAAAAAATCATACATTCACATACACTATATTTTCATTTGTCAACATGCATTGCAGTTCATCCAAAACAAAAAAAAACTTATCCTCATCATGTGTCTATGACCAGCCAGCTAATTTCCTTGTACTTGCTATGAACCTGTGGTAGCTGTTGAAAGATGATAGAGCTTTTGAAGCAGGATCATATAGTGATAAGATGAATACAAACAATCACCTTGAAAGGAAAAGTATACCAGATGTTGGAACTTGTGGTAGCTATGTCAAATTTTCAGCATGTTGTTGTGGAGAATTTTAGCCCTCCCACTAGGCTTTACTATGGTGACTAACCCGATGTACGATCATCCCCTTGAATGTATTCCTCAACAAGTGGATGTTCCTACTCAACCTCAAGTTGTGCATATCTCTTTATCTGATGAATTCCCCATGGTGCAAAAGAATCCCACTGTTTATATTAATAAATAGGATATTCAATTCACAAGAAACATGTCAGATTCTCAAGGTGCCCACCTAATGACAAAAGTGGAGCGTTCTTAAGTGTCTGAAGTTATAAAAATAAGTTGTGATTTGGAGAAACGATTAAAGGTTATGGAAGGCTTTAACACAGTGAAACTTTATGACATGTGTTTGGTGGTAGGTCTTGTTATACCTCCGAAATTTAAAGCACCCGACTTAGAGAAGTACAAAGGGGATAGTTTCCCAAGACACCATTTGGTGATGTTATGTTGAAAAATGGCTTCCCATACGCATGACGGTAAGTTGATGATTTAGTGTTTTCAAGATAGTTTGAGTGGGCCATTATTGGGTTGATACATGAAGTTGGAAAAAAGTCATATTCAATAATGGGAAGATTTAGCCAATGCATTTTTGAAGCGGTACAACTACAACTTGGACGTGGCTCCAGATAGAAGACAATTCTTGAGTATGTCTCAGAAAGACAATAAATACTTCAGAGGATATACACAATGGTGGAGAGAATTGGCAGCTCAAGTTCAACCACCACTCTTAGACAGAGAGTTAGTTGACATGTTCATCGATACCATGCAAAGCTCATACTTTCAAAGAATGGTGGGCATTATGTCACCAGACTTCTCTGACTTGGTGAAAGTTGGAGAACGCATTGAGAGTGGTCTCAAGAACTGAAAAATTCAAGACGTTTTAAGCAGACAAGCTAGTAAGAATGAATCCCTCAGTAGCTCCCTAGAGGAAGAAGATGATGTAATAAATGCACTCATGGCAGATGTCAAGTATTCTCATGATGTACCAACATGACATTATGGTCCTCCATCTTCTCAACGATCATTATTTCCAGTGCCATGCTATCCTTATAGGCAACCGGCAATGCCTAGAGCACTATACCAACAACTTGGAAAAGCTTCTCTTTCAAATCAGCGAGCCCAAAGCCGAGGATATTAGAATCAACATCAGAGCCAACGTAGGCCTCACAACAACTTGGAAATAAGGAATGCTCCTCTTTATCTAATTCTCATGTCATACAGTCAACTTCTGTAGCCTCTGATTTGAAGCTCGTTGGTGGTCCCTAAGTCTCTATATCCTGTTTCAGAACCATACCCACTAGGGTAAGATTCTTATGTGCAATGTAGATATCATGGCGGATCGATAAGGCACTCAACAGAAGACTGCAAAGCTTTCTAAGAAAAAGTGCAACAAAATTAGTCGACAAAAAGTATATAGCCATTTCATTAGATGGAAGCTTTTTGGTGAATGTCAACCTCTCGCCCTAATAAGTATGAAGACCTCAAGGGGCATCACCTGAAGACAGTGGATCGAACAGGAAGTTATCCTCAATGCTAGCAGTCATGAGGCATTTTTATCATTTGTATTTGTATTTTCTTTGTCTGTTAAATGATAATTGTTTTTAAATGTTGTTGATCTTTTAATGGTAATATTAATAAAGTGATCATGTGTTTTCTGAATCAAACCATTTGTATTCACTCTTGCTATTTTTCCTTCGTTCATGCAAAACAAAAAATTATTACATTCACTTGTATTAATCAAACTGTTGTTTTAACAAAGATTGGAAGGAGGGTGATGAAAACCAGATATCTGAAACTGTTGTGGTATGATTTTGAATAAAACTTCTCCGACAATGTAAGACATTGTTTTCAAATCCCCAAACACTGGAGAAATAAGGACTTAATCCCTAGTCAACCACTTTGAGCCTAGAAGTTGGTGTTCCTTCCGAAATTAAAAACCTTTAATCTTAACCAGGGGCATGGTAGTTTGTTTAATTAATCTGACTTTGCATTCAAATTTCAAGAAAAACACCCCACCTGAGGAGGTCAACATATGTGATCCTTCGCATACACCACAAAGTGTCGAAGAAGTCATGAAAACCTAAGAAATTATAGCGGTTGTTCCTTTTCCATCAATAACACGACAATCGCCAACCTTTTAGCAAAAAAGTCAAAAAATGAAAAATCTCTCTAAGTCGAATACCACAAAAAACGACTTAGGCGAAAATTAGGGCATCCTAGTGGACCAAAAGCTTAAAAAAATCGGTCCAGGAAAAATTAGGGATAAAACTAAATCAAAAGAGGTCATCAAAGTCCTCGACATGAACAAAATAAGGTGACTGCCATTTCAAGAAACTATCATCTTGAATCCCCATCCTAAGCACCACACCTTAAAAACCTTCTTAGAAATAGAATGCATGTGTCAATTAACTGAACTTAAGACTGAAGTTCATTAAGAAGAAGGGGTGGGTTAAAATTAAATTTTGAGCCTTATATCCTTTTGTTTCAAAACAATATGAATCCGACCATGTTACAACCCTTAAAAGACCTAATTAAGATAAGGTTTATTCTGAAAGCATACTACAACAAGGTTGTGTTAACCTGAATCCAAACGATCTTTGTTAATCATTTGTGTTAATCACATCATCTTTCACCCTGTAAATGGATAGATCAACATTGTATTTTGATCATTGATTCATTCACTATATATCACCATCATTTCAATAATGATTGATTTCAAAATTAGAATTTGTACTACATTAAAATTACAATTTTTGAATGAGCTATTTTAATTGCAAGTCAGTGTTTGGCATCAAAGGATTCCCAACAATGCAGTCAGTTGAGGAACCTGATCAAGTTAGGGAAGTCCAGCCAAGGGAAAATCACTTTGCATACCGGTAAATCCGAGCTAATCACCCAAGAGCCAGTTAATCAAGAAGAAAATCTTCAAGACTCAGACTAGGGCGAGCCACTAAAAAGAGCTCAACGAGTCCAACTCTCTGAGGGTTTATCAATCAAAAGTCTTTATGTCCAAGAATTGACCAATCAAGGGGCAGAACACTGCAAAATTAAAACACTTGGGGGGAAGCTACCTCAAAGTTAGAGCAAGTTGCTCCCTAATTCCTATTAAGGAAAATTTCTTCAAAGACCCAAAAAATTGGGGTAAGATGAACCATAGAGGGGCAAGTCATCTACATGCTTTTAAGCTGCTTAAGCAAGCAAGTCATACGTCAACAACTGTTGAGTTCAAGAAAAGTGTCCAGGAATCATGCTACATCCCATCAAATAATTTTTGCCTTTAGACAAAGAAGATGTGCTACAAAAGAACCCTTCCATCCAATACCCTTAGGGGAAACTTTAAAAACCTTTGAGTCATTGCATAAATCATTCTCATACATAAATCATTCTCATGCATTAATCATGTTACTTTGCTCTAGCGTTAAGCCATGCATATCATCTCATCCATCGAGCATATGCCCATAACGTGGAAAAAAAATCAAACATCAAAAAACCAGTTCCCGTATGGTAGCTTATGGATAAAACCAGTTCTCGTCTGATAGCCTATGTTTAACTCCAGCTCTCGTCTGGTAGTCAGTTTTATTTTCAAAACTTGTTCTCGTCTGGTAAATCATTTGAAAGTCAGTTCTCGTTTGATAATAAATAAGAAGAAATCAGGTCCTGTCTGGTAAATCATTTGAAAGTAAGTTCTCGTCTGACAGTCAATTCTCAAGCACCAGTTCTCACCTAGTATTCTTTTCTTAAACACCAGTTCTCGTTTGGCAGTTTATCCTCAAGTTCAGTTGTACCTGGAACCAATCTATTAGAAGCCAGTCATAACCAATGCTTGCAGTCTAAGTCTAATTGTGGTTGGCACATACAGAGAGTTTGATTACCCTGTTTGTTTTCCTGATGGCTCATAGAATGTCATATATGAATCTTCACTTCAGAGAGTTTTCAAAAGCTTGGATGTTATTCTTATCAGAAAACTCAAATGATGTTTGTTTCGATGTATTTCTTCAAAAAGAATCATCGTATACCTTGTTTTATGTGGATAATCTTCTTATAAGGAGACTCATGATCTTGTCTTGTTTTATATGGATGATCTTATAATAAGAGGACTCCAGATCTGTCAGCTACGTTCTATATCTCTTCAGGTCATATTTGAACCTGTTTGATAAATCACTTTGAATTTTCCCAAGTGTCTATTCCCCAGCAATTTGTCATCCCCAGTAAATCTTCACCTTTTGTCTTTGACATTTATCGTGGATCACCACTATCATATATCTCCATATTTCCCACATGTCTGTCCATCATCCATCATAAAAATCATGATATGGTTCATTTCACTTCACCTCATATCCCCAGCAAACAAAAAGAGTCATTCATGCATAAATTCATAACATTTCATATCATATCATTTCATCTGCATTCAGGGGGAAAATTCAAGTCTTTTTAATATTTAACTATCTCCCACTACGATCATATGAAAACTAACCCTCTTCATATTCTCTAGTTGAAGATAATTAAATAGGGGCAACTGTCATACCTTATTTTTTTATCCTGAATTTTTGAATTGATACAGTTATCGTAGCATCTGGATAGCCTATCATGTTTTTCATCATGCATAATGTCCAAATTATCAGCTAGAATAAAATGTCGGCCAAACTAAAAGTCATATGTGTGTAAAATCAGAGGACGAAAAGTTTCAAAATTGAACTTGCAGCCATCAATTATATTAATCTATGTTTCGCGTAGTTTAACCTGACATGCTCATTTTAATTTTTTATGACTTTTCGATCACATTTTGATCAACCTGAGCATTTTTACCGGTCCAGATTTACTTTAAAATTTCACAAAACACTAGATTTTTCTGAGTCGTTTATTTCGCGCTGATCATTTTGGTGCATTCATTTTATTTTTTCAAGCACTTCGATATCAGATTATTTATTCGTTTTAACAGGTTTCATTTTAATTTTTTATTTAATTAATCAAATTTTTAATTTAGGTTTTTTAAAATAGTTAATTTTTATTTTAATTCATTTATCACATTTTTATTTTTTAATATTATTTAAATTTTGTTTTTTTATCCTATTTTAAAAACACTTGTTTACTAAATATTAAAAAGCCCCTTTGTGTTTTAACTTCATTTTGGAAATATGGGATTTTGCATTAGAACGAGAGGGAGACCAAACCACATGAGAAGACGAATCTCACCTTTTTATTTTTTTTTTCTTGATAAAAATTTCTCTCTTGGCACAATAGACATCACTAAAAAAGAGCTATCTCTGCATTTTTTTCACAGTCCAACACATCACTCACAATTCCTCCACCCACTTGGATCACTTTATCACATGCTACCCTTTCTTTTTTCATTTTCTTCTAACTCCATGACAAAGAAAAACTCCAACTACTTTCTACTTTTCTTCTCCACTTCATAAAGAAAATATCATGAGATTTGCATCTCCATTCTATCACTTCCACTCTACCACAACATCATATTCCACTTTATCCATCCAAGCACATCACCTTAAACCTCACTGTAAAATCCTTACCACCCTTGCTTCATGCTAGACACTAGAACAACC